>JAVSCE010010574.1:0-128137 GCA_032199065.1 Smutsia gigantea | reverse complement strand
TTGTGGACAGAAAAACACAGCTTGAGCAGCAAATTCTGAAGTCTGTTTGTATATGTATTGAATTTACTGTTGGAATGAACCTCTGTGACCCAAATCTGGGGAGAATCTTATTATACTTTGCCGCTAGGATACATTTAAGTCTTGTGCACTACAGCAAAACACTAGTGTTCTTATTCTGGGCATTTTCAAAATCAGTTCACCTTCTCTACTTAACATTTTCCCTTACTTTGTCCATTGTGCTTTACTAACATACATCTATCTCTTCACTCACTAGCTGTTAGATGATAGTTGCTATCTACCAGGGAAGATGGCTTCTTTGAGGGAAGATCTTTATAATTAGTCTTTTCTCCAATCAGTACATACAAAAAAAGCTTATTAAAGATGCTTCATCTTTAAAAAAAATCAAGTTTACCTGAATTATTGAATAATTATGTATTATTAAATAAATTATTAAATAAACATGTATTACTGTTCTGAGTGGCAATTTAATGCATATGTTTTAGCCATTAACAGAAAAACTAAGTTACAACTTTTGTATATCCCAAGTGATTATATAGCTTTGTCTCTTTTGCATGGTGTTAGTTCCCCATGACATATAAATAGGATGAATCCACAATTGGATGTTTAAACTGGGAATCTAATTTTAGAGTAAAAGGGGCAGAAATCACTACTATTCCAGAAACCTGGGAAGCTAGCATTACCCTACATATAAAAATAATGTCTATATAGATATTTGCAAATTAGGACAGTATGCTCTCAGCCTAAATATTTTCTATGACTGTCCTGTATAAAATAGCATTTCCCAAAGCTTCACACTGTTCTCCTTTATGCTTTCTGTTCCCTTCCTTTATAGTTGTAGCTAACACATACTGCAGTATAGCTAACCCATAAGGCACTGTTCTAAGTATTTTTTACATATATTTGTTTAACACAACATTGGAACATTATTATCTGTAATTCACAAACTAGTAATGTGTCCAGCATCACACAGCTAGTAAGTGAGGGTGGGAGGTCCGGTTTTAAAAATTGGCAGTATGTCTCCAGAATTTGTGCCCTAAGGAATCATACAAGGCTGTCTCTACTTTCATACAACTTATAACCATTTGGCATATTGTATATCTATTTTCTTTCTCCCCAGTAGGATGCAAGTTCTGTAAGAGTACAAATTTTACTTTTTTCTCTTTATTTTTAACTCTCATTAATTAGAATATTGTCTGGCATAGTAGGCCCTCAAATATTTATAGAAAGAATCAGAGAATATTGGACTATTATCAAATTTACATCTACATTATTTTCACACATACATGTTTTGATAACATCGTCTTTATGACTTCAGAGCCCAGAGCCCTTTCTAGTAGTCCATATGAAGGAAAACATGAATCTAAAAGTAATCTCATAAATAGCATGAAACTGAAGGTAAAGCCATGTGGACAGCCAAAGTGACTATAATGAGATAGAATCCATTTAGAACAAAGTTTTAAGGAAATAAGTAGTACCAGAATAAAACCAGAGAGTTTAAAAATGAGTTTTTGAGAAAAAGTCAGAGAGACTTCTGAGACTTCTGGAGTGGTAGTCTTCAAAGTATAGAGCATGTACATTTTAGTATAAATAATGGAATGCATAGGGATTCTGGAATAAATTACACTTCTTTATTTCATCCTTAAGTAGTTCCATCTGTAAGATTTTAATGTGCATAATAGACTACTTAACATGCAAAATTCATAAATAAATTTATACAAGTTGTCAAGGGGGGTGGTTCTTAAAGTTTAGTGATTTTGTGACCAAATAAAGTAGTTCCAAGACCATCTACAAGTGTCCTGTGAAAAATAAGGCAGTTTAAAACTTGGCTATATTTTGGCATTTTGTTGCCTCAGCAGCTTGTTTTTTACAATTCCTCTCACAGATCTACATCAGTAAGGTGATAGCTTTGTGCCACAGGTTTTTAATATCCTGGATCTGAGAAGGCTTGAGGCAGCAGAAATTCTGGGACCTCTGTCCATGAATCCTTATTACACACAGCAGCCTGATTATTGTCCTCAGTATCTGGGAGTTGGAGGTTAGAGGTGTGAGAGAGGTGGCTGTAGAGCAAAGGACAGCTGTACTATCAAAATTGCCACATGTGTTAACTTAGAAATAGACTACCTCTCATACCCTCTTTTAATAACTTTCCCATATTTTGTAGGTAGTCATAAATGACTTTACAAACAGACCTACTATCTTAATATCATTAGAGGAAAAAAAGCTGAAACTACAGATTCTATGAGAAATACATTGCAGTGAGTGAGTTTTACTAAATTTAAGAATGTCTCTCGGATGTGGTGCCTGATGTCACATGGAGCCTGACATTAGCATAGACTAGATGGTATTAAGAGATCAGGAAGGGAAGGGAAGATCAGAGAAGAAAAATTTCATGTTGAAACACTGCATCTGGTTTTAGCTGATATTTACGAGAACTGATAGAGTAGGTGAAGATTCCCATATCTGGTTATGATTCTTAGGTAAAATAATCTGTCTTTCTAAACCTTAGTTGCCCTACTTGTAAAATAGGAATAATAACAGTACCTACCTCACAAGATTGTTTTGAAGATTACAAAATAACATGTAAAGTGCCTGTAGTATTAATACCTGTTAGACATTTAGTAATATCTATTAGTTTTGTTGTATTATTGTCTCAAAATGAAAGCCAGTTTTGATACCAAAGCATAGATACACTAGTGTTTTCATATATGAATCAATACTTGATCTCATGATGAATTAGAAAATTCTCAAAATAAGTTTTTATGCTAGGAATCTTACTTTTTTAAAATTATCAGTGACAAAGGCTACACCATCAGCTTGCCTAAATTTAGTTCATGTCTTCTGATGATTTGGGTAAGAAGACATTGAGTGGCTCTACTTTTAATTTTTTTTACATTTCTGAAGAGTCTTTTATTTATATTAAAAAATTTCAAAATATTATGATTTACTTTTAAGATTTTACCTCTTCTTTTTGTTTTCTATGAGGTCAGATTCCCAGATATTTAGTTAAAATTCATACACTGTTTACAATTTGTTGAACATATTTGTTACTAAAAAATTGCAAATATATATCTCCCTATAAAATTTTATGGCAGGCATGTTTTTATAACACTGTGTGTAGTAATATAAGTTTATAACCCTTTTTGTGTCAACTTTTTATTTTTTTGTGGCACAAATAACAGTTTTGTTACTCTCAATCTACATATTTAATCCACAGCGCTGGAATAAAACATTTTGGGTATTTGTTCCCTTAACAAAATAACACATCTTGTATTATTATTTCTTGTAGCAAACACAGAAGAATGTGATGAAACATTCACATTCTCATTCCTTTCTTTGTTTGGATGCAGTTGAAAAGAATCATTATTATTGTTACAAGTTCAGTTTCTTGTGCTTCCTCTGAGGTACACCTTGCTAGCATGAAGAACTTGGCTGTGTCCCAGTAGGTAACTGGCTGTTCCCTTCAGTATCCTAAACACCTCCTACAAGGGACCAAGGGAACCCAGGATCCTATGCAGTTCAGCAAGTCAGAGTATCTATAAAAATGACTTCTCATTCAAATCCAACCCTGTATGCTAGATTATTAGACATATTTTTGCTAAATTAAAATGTATAAAATCTCTAGGTACATCTGGATAAGATTGAAGAAACTTCTGTAAATCACCACAGTAATGATCTATCAGAATCGCTATATTACAGGAAAAGTAAGCATATGCTTATTACCCAGCTCAAAGGTGAATCTAAAAAATTTAGCTTTATTTTTTCACAAAAACATTTACTGAATATCTGTACCTTCTTTATACTAAGCCCTCACATCACAGAATAAACATTATCATTTCTACTAAGTTCTCTCCTATTTTCCAATCTGTCAAAAGTGGTTCAAAGAATAATGAAATGGAAATCATGACTGCTTATATTTACTTAACTGAATATTATTGGTCAATCAACAGAACTTTTTTTTCATTTGTAGATGTAATGTGGGAAATACCTTTGTACCCAAATACTATATTCCATATCAATTTTAAATACTATAATATTTTCTCATATGTATAGGTGGGAAGTGTCTTGATCATGAAATGCCACTACTCAAGGCATTTCCCAGAAAAGTGTATTTTAAACAATGTTAAGTTTTTTAATGTGAAATTTGATTTGAATCCATGTAGACAGTTGTATTAACTACAGTAAATGAAAATAAAGAATTTTTCTACCAGAAGAAAACAGTTATATGGAATATATTGCATGCTAAAGGCAGTTTTTCTATTAAAAAAATGGTTTTAAGTTGTGTTGGTGAGGAAGAAATTTTCTCTCTCCCTCAAGGTTCTTCTACATGGCCTAAGAATCAAATTTAAATGGGACAGGTTAACAGGAGAAAAAAACAGTGTAATGGCCTATGTACAGAGGCCAGTCATATAATTGAGACCCAAAGAAATGACCAAGATTTGTGGCTCCTATGAATTTAGGCAGAAACATAAACCTGTGAGGAATTGACAGGACAAAGAAAACTTATGTTTGGGATCTTCAATTAGTAAGGAACTTTGTGAGCCTGACCGCACTACATACGGCATCTGGGTTCGGGGATAAATTAGTAAAAAAGTAACACGATTTGCTTATGCAGCCTTCTCTTCTCTAAATCCCCTGTCTCCGGGATAAAGATGCCTTCTGTGTTCCAGGTGCATGGAGGGTTCCTTTCCCATGGGAGATTTATTCCCTGGTGTCAAGGCAAGGGGGCCAGAGGGGCCTCAGAGAATCCCTCCTGTTGCTGCTGTTTCTCCAGTTGTTTCAATTCAAAGTAATCAGCATGCCAAAGTGGCACATTTTGGGGCAGCCTGCCCTTGGTCCCTATAGTTGTTATCTATACTGGGACTCAAGTTTGTGTTGTGCTTTTCTACATTTATTGCTTTTCTATTGCTGTGTAACAAATTGCTACAAGCTTAATGGCTTAAAACAACACACATTTATTATCTTACATTTTTGTTTGTCAGGAGTCCAGGCACAGCTTAGCCAAATTCTCTGATCAGTGTCCTAAAAGGCTGGATTCAACATCTGAGATGCAGGTTTTCTACCAAGCTCATTGGTGTCATGTAAAAATAAATCCAGACTTAGGTAAAGTGAAACTTTATTCAAAAAGAATATTGCAATAGGGAAAACTCTCCCATCCCAAGATCTGTAAGTACCACCAAATCAAACAAGAAAAAAAGGCTTTTCTTTTATAGAGAAGGGAACATAGGGCTAGCAGGAACTTCGTAGTATAGATGGTGGAGTGAACAGGTGGCAAAAGCCGGTGTTTCTCTCAGCAGTCAGATCATTCTTGGAATGAGCTTTGAAAGGGGATATTCTGCAACGTCGTGCTTGCTTAATCTTGGTGGGGAGCCAAAGTCCGGGGCTTGAGGGGAGGAGAGAAACCTGACTAAAGTATGGCCAAGTCAAGTCAAGTCTGTAGGTAAGTTGTGGGGAAAACTTGAACATTTGGTTAGCCTCCCTCCCCCTGTTGTTTAAAATAAACACAATCTGTCCTTAAAAGTATTAGGGATAGACTCAAAGTCATTGTGACATAAAGATTTACAAAGTGATTTTCAGGTTTGGGTTGGCTTTCATATTCTTGTTGGCCTTGAAGGACTAGTTATTCAGTAAAAATGCTTTTTTAAAAAGTAAAGGAGAGATGTTATTTGCATTTTCAATACATATGTAAAAATAATTGTATTATTTTACAGCATGGAAGTTAACAAATATGGACAATCTAAATTTTCACACATTTACATCGATAACATATACTGCATATATTGTGTTGGATAACTTCAGTGCACTGGTTTTTCAAGATGGCGAAACACAAATGATTCTTATCTTGATATTTTTAACCAATACAGAAAATTATTAAGTGTTTCCAGAATTTCAGAGGCTTTCTCAGTGCAGAATTCAATGAAATTGTAGACAGCCATCTGAACTGTGTACTTTTATATGAATTTGAATGTTAAAATGTTAATGCACCTCTCGAAACCAGAGAAACTGTGTTGATAAGTGCTATGATCTGGTAGAATTTACTTTCAAACCAAATGGTGGCAGCTTGGGAAGGAGATGATACTATTCCAATTTGATTTATATAGTCATTTTCTTTAGGCTAGCATGTTGAATTTTGAAAAGCTGAGACACATTTCTCAGCATGCATGAACACAAAATATGTTGTAAAAGTTCATTTGGAATACTATTTGAAATTGCAGAGTTTCAGAATGAAGAAAATGGATATAACTTTATGTTGGAAAAACAAGAGATATGATCTTTCAATTTCACAACAAGAGGAATGCATACTTTGTTGCTGTCCAACTTTATTGAACTCTGATTTTGTTCAAAACTAATGTAGCAATCCTCAGGAAAGAGTTTTTTTCTTGACATGTCTGAGAATTAGGAATCATTATTCTACCTATTTATGGCCAATGAAACACAAAGGGGAGTCTAATAGGAAATTTCAGGGATAGCCTTTGCCAAACTTTAGCAGAGACAGATGCTAGAGAATTCCTCACTGGCACCGTTTCCTTTCCTTTATTTCTACCTCATAACTGATAAGTTGTCTGGAGTTATAGCAGCTATCTTGTAATCATGAGTTCGAAACCTTAATGATTAAAAATCAACAGCTCTGTTGAGATGGAAACTGGAAAGAGCCTAGTTTCTTGGTAATATTATTAAATGATAAAATAACCCTGAGATAATCAATCTTGAGACCTCTTATTAAGTAAATAGTATCTATATCAATTATGTGTCTGTTTATTAGGCTTCTGTTGCATGCAGCTGAATGTTTCTTAGTGATGCAGATGTGCAAAGAAACTGATAAGAAATCTTAATAGTTTGAAATAGATAAAAAGGCTTTAACCCATGGAAGTGTTAATACTGAACAGCAATTATATATGACAAAGAAGGCTGGAAACTGGTTCTACAAGAGTGAATCAAAATGAGATGTGCATTTGGGAGACAGTATATTGGATACAAGAGATTAAACCCTGAATCAAACTTAAGTTTTTTTAGAAAGCATCCAGTCATTTAAACGTTGTTTTTCTAGTAGATGAAAAATTAGAAAAACATAAATTTCATGTGTGTACATATGTAATTTTGATTTCCTGTTAACTGAAATTCAGTTGGCTCATGGAAACATTTGCTAATTCATAGTAAACTCAGGCACTTCAATCTATACTCCTTTTTCCTTAGTGCCCATATTAAATTAGTCAATATTCTCTCTACAATTCATTTTCCTCCTATAAGGTGATACGTGGGTTGCCAGGAGACCTAGAGGGTAGCATAACTAGGGATGATTTACATGCCGGTCCATAGATGTATTCTTTCCTTGCTGGACTCCACTCAGATCTAAGCACCTTGAAGTATATGGGCAGGTCTTCCTCTGTGTTATTGGCTACTTATATCTCTGTTCCTAGATAACATCTATTTGTCCAGAAAACTCTAAATTGTCCTCTTAGGACTTTTGAAGGCCCTTTTTTCTTCTAGTTTTAGTTACTTACATACTCCTTTTTGAAGGCTTGGAATTTTCATGGTTTCTACTGTACTGTTTATACTAGCAACTGGTTCTAACAATTGAAATATTATGTGGCTTCAAGATTTTGTTCTAATAATTTTCCGGGAGTTTACTGTAGCCTTCAAAAACAAAGAATTTTACTTTTTGATCTTCTTTTTTCTTAAAGCTAGTGCTTATAAGCTGTTAAAAAAAAAATTCAACCAAATAAATTTGAAGATCTAATTAGCTTTATTAGGAGATTTACAAATTGGGGGGCATGCTATCTAGCAAGTAGAGAGATGCTCCAAGGAGTTGTCCAAGTAGAATGTTATTAGAGAAAGGAGGGTGGGCCAAGAAGTTACTAGTAAAAGAAAAGAAGAGATTGTTTTAGGCCAGGACATCTTTCTTCTGGGAAGAGAGTGACAGGTTTTTACCACGCAGATCACCTTACTCGTGCTGATCAGGAAATTTCAAATTGATTGTTAAAAGGTTACATTGCTGGGATAGGTTGAAACTGTAACTAAATCTTGGTTGACTGTGGGGGGACAAAAGATTCCACTTAGGGTTTGTTTTTTTCTTTTTTAACAATACTTAATGTTGCTTTAATTTTATTGACCAGGAGAGGGATAACATAAATTGGAAAAAACACATAGCTTAATATCAAATAGTTAGCCTGGTTTACAAACTATGTACCAAACACTTTGTTAAGTCTAAAGGTAAATAAGATACAGTGTCTGACACTAAGGTCCTTATAGGCACTTGAGACACTTAAGCATATAAACAATATAAAGTGAGTGGTAACATAGAGATTTGTGATTTTGTTCTAGGTATTCTTAAAGTTTTTTTTTAATAGAGTGTACTTGCTATTAATTTGAGAAACTATTGTCTTGGTAGATAGTATCCACATTGATGATTATCAGTGGGTAGAGATCTTCAGAGGAATTGGAGAAAACCCAATCCACTGCCTCTGTTCCCTTTTCCATTTTTCTTTTGTTTCTTATTTCAAATTGTTGATGATGAATACTTATTAACATGTGCTAATAAAGGTTAATGGAGATCTTTAGAAGGAAAACTGACTCTATGGGAAAGCATATGGGAAAGAAAAACAGTGGGAATCAAGTTAGAAACAAGGTGTAGGTGTTAAGGAGAATAGTAGAATCAAATTAAAAAGGTTTGAGTAGAAGGTAAAGTAAAACTAAGAAAAAAGATCTGCAGAAATAAGAATAATTGAAAAACAAACTTTCAAACACTCAATTATTTAAATATTTCAAGTCAATATTCTTGTACAAAAGGTAGATTATGGTTGGAAGACTAATTGTCACCAAGACTAGCATATGGATTCAGAACAATTATGGGCTTACAGAAAATAGATTTATTTCCCCGAATTTACTTCTCATTCAAAACCAAGCCCACGTGGATGCCTTTCTGCAGTGCTCCATCCACCCCTTTTCCAGTCTTTTTAAGTGTATCTCCTTTATAATCCCATAATATCGGAATTGACCTTAGACAGGAGGGGTCCTGTTATAGCTCCATGTATTGAGAGAGTTCCTTTTGATTTTCCTTTGCAGTAAAGATGTCTAGGGTCTAGGCCTTTTAGACCAGTCTCTAGGTAAGCCATTAGAAAATCTCTGTCCAAAAAGCACCAGACTGCTTTCAGGGTTTTTGCAGGCCACTCTCTCCTGTGCCATCTTACCAGATAACACACAGGAATGGAGCGAAGAAGTGTAAAATCTGTACCTGAGGGATGGGTAAGAAATGGTTACTTGGGCAGATATGAAGGGAAGCCTCTTGAATTCTTGGAATGAACCTGGCATGGGGAAAGAAGGAAACCTGTGGTCTGCTCCACACATATGCAATGTTCCTATGCAGAATTGCAGAGGAGCTCAATAATTCTAAATTTGAACTTGGTTTTGAGGCTCAGATTACTTCAAGCACTTTAAGGATAATGCTAGCAAGCATAGGAATGTGGGACACTTTTTAGGCAGACGTTGTCCAGCTTCTGGGTGGGGCAATTTAGAATGTCCTTAAAAACCCTAGAGAGTTGTTTTGGGAAAGAGGCACAGGACAGACAGAGGTCAACCTTTGTACCATGGATAAAGAAGTCTGTCTATTCCCTCACTCTAGAGAGGAAGGGAAAGTGGGTATTTATTTTGTGAGGTCCTCTGGTGATTGGAGGAAGACTTTGAAGTGACAAGGACAGACTAGTCTGCAAGCAGAAGAAATGCTGTTTCCTTTTTCCCAACTTCAGCCCAACAACTGTAGCTTCCCTGAAGAATGGATGGAAAAAAAGAAAAATTAATTTTGAAATTGTACTAGGCTATATACCATATTTTGGTATCAGCTGTTGCTTTAAATATATCCTTAAGAGAATATATTCCCTGCTGTACATTTCTCTTTTGTTCTTCCATTTGACTGGCAATTGTAATGACTGGAACAGTGTCTTGGATGCAGGAATAGAAGCACTTGTTGAAGATAGTAGAATTATGCTGATAGCTTTGAAATCCCCTCCTACATTTGGACTGTTATGTCAGAAACAAATTTCTCTTTAGTATTTGGCCAGTTTGTTTTATGAGATTTTTTTGTGGCAGCAGCTTTTCTATACCCCAACTAATTACCTACCACCTGTCACAACATGGTCATTCTAAGGGCAAGACTAAACATACTGAGATCGGAGGAAATGCCAGGCTACGTATACTTTATGCAAAGTGGAGTTTTGTGATATGCAGTGAACTTTGTGCAACTTGGTTTAAAAAACTAGGTAATCCTTAACTGGTTTACTAGTTACATGTCCTTTCCTGGTTCCTTGCATTGTGACCTAGAAAATCTGTGGAAAAATTATTCTGATCATTTAGAAGCATAATAATTTAGACATGCAAATAAAGGGAAACATTTCCTAAAATTTGCTAATGAGAAAATAACTTGCAGACCACATATTGTTATATTGTTTGGTGTCTTTGCTCTTTTTTCTTTTTTGATGGTTTTAGTAGAGAGTATTGATTAAATAAAGGCAAAAAATACTCTTTGTCATCCTTTAGAAATCCTTATATTTTTCCTCTTTCCATCTTATGAAAATTCTTAACTATTTCTTGGAGTAAAAGTTTATAAAACAATGTAAACTTCATAGTGAAAAGAGTTTCCAGACAAAGTAAAAACATTATAACATATTCTCATACATTAAAAACAATAAAAGGACATGTGGCCAGTTACTTTAGATGAATTTTGTTTTTCTTTGAGAAATCAAAGTGATTATTCAATTTGGATTGATACAATTATTATTTTTATGATTGCTGTTTTGCAAAAAAAAAACCACTATACTATATGGGAACATGATTTTTTCAATTTTTATGATTTTCCCTCTACTGTATCAAGGGCCAACACAAAAAGAAATAATTTTTCATGCAGTAGATATTTCATCCAAAGTTAACCAATATATCATTAACAGAGCAACACAAATTCCAGCATAATTACACTTTTTAATGATCATTTCTTATTGAAATATAGTTTACATATAATATTATATTGATTTCAGATGAACAACTTAGGGGTTCATCAATTATATACATAATTAAATGCTCACCATTGTAAGTGTAGTTATCATCTGCCACCATACAAAGATATAACAATATTATGAACTATATTCCCTATGCTGTACTTCCAGCTCTGTGACTAAATTATTTTATAACTCAAAGTTTGTGTCACTTTATCCCCTTCACCTATGTTACCCATTCTCCTCTCCCCAGGTAACCAACCATCCAAATTCTCTGTATTTTTTAGTCTGTTTTTTCTTATTTGTTTATTCATTTGTTTCTCATATTCCACATGTAAGTGAAATCATATGGTATTCATTTTTCTCTGACTTAATTTACTTAGCATAATATCTTCTAGGTCCATCTGTGTTGTCACAAAAATGGCAAGATTGCTTTCTTTATCATTGAGTAATATTCCATTATAAATAAGTACTCTGTTTTATCCATTCATCTATTTATGGAAACTTCATTTGCTTCCATATCTTGGTTATTGTAAATAATGCAATAAACATAGGGGTGCATATATATTTTTTAATTAATTATTAATTGCTAAGTGGTATTTCTATTTTTAGGTTTTTGAGGAACCTCCAACTGTTTTCCATAGTGGCTGCTCCAATTTGCAATCCCACCAGCAGTATATAAGGATTCCCTTTTCTCCACATCCTCATAACGCTTGGTATTTCTTGTCTTCTTGATACTAACCATTCTGATTGGAATGTAGTGATATCTCATTGCAGCTTTGACTTGTGTTTCCTTTATGATTAGTGATGTGGAGCATCTTTTCATTGTCTGTTGGCCATCTCTATGTCTTCCTTAGGAAAATGTCTATTCAGGCCTTCTACCAATTTTTAAATTGGAATATTTATTTGTTTTGGTGTTGACATGGGTAAGTTTTTTATGTATTTTGGATATTAGCTCTTTATAAGAAATTTTGTTTGCAAATACCGTCTCCCATACAGGTTATCTTTTCTTTTATTGATGGTTTCCTTTGCTGCTAAGTTTCTTAGTTTGATTTAGTCCTACCTATTTATTTTTTTGCCTTTGTTTCTCTTGCTTGAGAGACAGCCAGAAAAAAATTTCTTATGTTAAAGTTCAAGGGTTTACTGCCTATGTTCTTCTTAGTGTTTTCTGATTTCAGGTCTTATAATTAGGACTTTAATCCATTTTGAGTTTATTTTTGTGTATGGGTGTAATATAGTGACCCAGTATCATTCTTTTGCACGTACCTGTCCAGTTTTGCCAACACCATTTATTGAAGAGAAAGTCTTTATCCCATTGTGTAGCCTTGCCTCCTTTGTCATATATTAATTGACCATACATGCATGGGGCTATTTCTGAGCTCTCTATTCAATTCCATTGGTCTATGTATCTGTTTTTGTGTCAGTACCCTACTGTTTTAATTACTGTTTTGTAGCTTTTTTGTACAGTTTGTAATCATGACATGTGATACCCCCACCATTCTTATTTCTCAGGATTGCTTTGGTTATTTGGGGTCATTTGTGGATCCATACAAATTTTAGGATTATTTGCTCTAGTTCATTGAAGAGCGCCATTGTTTTTTTGACAGGGATTGAATTGAATCTGTAAATTGCTTTGGAAAGTATGGCCATTTTAATAATATTAATTCTTCCCATCCATGAGCATGGAATAACTTTCCATTTATTTGTGTCATCTTCAGTTTCTTTCATCAGTGATTTATAGTTTTCAGAGTACAGGCCCTTCACCTTCTTGGTTAGATTTATTTCTAGATATTTTATTATTTTTGATGCATTACATATGGGATTGTTTTCTTAATTTCTGCTTGCTTATTTATTGTATATAGAAATGCAATAAATCTCTGTATTTATTGTATATACAAAATGCAATAAATATTGATTTTGTATCCTGCAACTTTGCTGAATCCAGTTATTCTAAAAGTTTTTTGATGGAATCTTTAGAGTTATATGTATATATAGTATTATGTCATCTGAAAATAGTGACATTTTTACTTCTTCCCTACCAATTTGGATGCCTTTTATTTATTTATTTTTCTATTCTGATTGCTGTGGCTAGGACTTCTAGGCCTATCTTGAATAAAAGTGTTGAGAGTGGGCATTCTTGTCTTGTTCCTGATCTTCGAGGAAAAGCTTTTTGCCATTGAATATGATATTAGCTGTGAGTTTGTTGTATATGCCCTTTATTCAGTTGAGGTATGTGCTCTCTATGATATCATGAATGGATGTTGAGTTTTGTCAAATGCTTTTTCAGCATATATTGAGATGATCATGTGGTTTTTATCCTTCTTGTTAAGGTGGTGTATCACATTGATTGACTTGTAGATATTGAACCATGCTTTGCATCCCTGGAAGAAATCCCACTTGGATGTGATGAATGATCCTCTTGATGTATTTTTGAATACAGTTTGTTAATGTTTTGTTGAGGATATTTGCATCTTTCTTCATAAGGGATATTGGTCTGTAGTTTTCTTTTTTTTGTAGTATCTTCACCTGGTTTTGGTACCAGGGTGATGCTGGCCTTGTGCAATGAAATTGGAAGCTGTCCTTCCTCTTCAATTATTTGGAATAGTTTAAGTAAAAGAGGTATCAATTCTCCTTTAAATGTTTGGTAGAATTCATCTGTGAAGCCATGTGGTCCTGAAAATTTTGTTTTTTTGGGAGTTTTTTGAGTACCACTTCAATTCCATTACTAGTAATTTGTTCAGATTTTCTATTCTTGTTCAGTCTTGGAAGATTGTATATTTGTAAGAATTTATCAATTTTTTTAAGTTATCCAGTTTGGCACATAATTTTTCATAATACTCTCTTGTAATTGTTTGTATTTCTGTGGTGTCAGTTGTAACAGTCTTTCATTTCTGATTTTGAGTCCCCTCTTTTTTCTTGATGAATCTAGCTAAAGTTTTAATCAATTTTGTTTATCCTTTCAAATAACCAGGTTTTAGTTTCATTGATCTTTTGCATTTTTAAAATTCATTTCTGCTCTGATCTTGGTTATTTCCTTTCTTCCTTCTACTAACTTTGGGCCTTGTTCTTCCTTTTCTAGTTCATTTAGGGGTCAGGTTAGATTGTTTGAGATATTTATTCTTCAGGTAGGTGTATGTTGCTATAAATACTCTCTTAGAACTTCTTTTCCTGCATCCTAAAAATTTTGAACCATAATATTTCTAGTGATTACTCTCCAAGTATTTCTTAATTTCTTCTTTGATTTCTTTGATGACCCATTGATTATTTAGTAGCATTTAGTTTAGCCAACATATATTTGTGCTTTTTCATTCTTTTTTGCTTGTAACTTGATTTCTAGCTTCATAACATTGTGGTCATAAAAGATGCTTGAAATGATTTCAGACTTCTTGAATTTATTGAGTCTTGCTTTATGTGATCTTTCTATCTTGTTTTGTAGAAGGAGCTTACTTAGTCCTCAGTTCTTCTTTAAGACAATTTGCTCTGTGTATGTGCAGTTTTGGTGTGAATGTGGAGGAAGTAGATTCAAGCTCTATGCCACCATCTTCTCAGAAGTCCCCTGCAAAATTATGTTTTAAGTTCAATTTATTTATCTCATGCATGAAGAGATTAAAGAAAACACTATCCCATAATTTATAAATAATTATTGTCAAACAGTTGTCATATTGAAAAGAGGATATTTTATTACAACACTTATATAACTGTGCATAATTGGTAAGAAATAAAAATGATTCATTTTGTCACCTAAAAGATCTTCAAATTACATACCTTATTTAATTTAAAAATCAACTTTGCTGGTGGATTTTTTTCTTCATATTTGTCAAAGCTCAGTCTCTCAAAGAACATAGAGAGGCAACAGAACATAATAGAAACAAAGCTGAAGTGGTACTCAAAGCTCCCCACTATACTGCCTGTATGGACTTTAAAATCATGGAATTCAATGAAATGTAAGCATCATATCCTCTTAGTTGAGATCATAATTTTACCAGTTCTGAGTCAATTTTTCTGATAATCTAAGTTTCTTCAGTCCCATGTTTTTCTATAAAAATAGAGCACATTGAAGTAAGCCTCATTTGTTTAGGAATTAATATCTGTGACTTACAAGACATTATTTATGATAAAAGATAAAACATTATAAATATTTTAACATATTAGATTTTCACATATGTGGCATATATATTTCTTAATCTTCATTAATATCTGACATTTGAAATATTTTCCTATTTGTGGACTTCTTTTCTTCTTCTCTAATGCTTTTTTCCTTCACTACTAGCATCAACTAAAGCAACAATGATAAAAGTAATTGGTTCTCAAGTTATAAACATGTCACAGCTAGCTATTAAATCTCTTGATTATCTGCTGAGTAACTGTGCCTTGGGCTTTCCATTGCTGATTATTAGTTGTACCTAGTTGATTATTAAATGAAACCACTTGTGCTGGTAGCTTATTCTCAAATTTTTCCTCATTCCTAATTCTCAGTCTGTCAGAAACTTCCATAATGTAGCTTCTTCTCTTATCATTCTATTTAAATGCTTCTTACAAAGTTGAACAGTAAACTTTCAAATATCATATGAAATTAATCTTGTTTGTACTTTGCCGTGTTAGGTAATTGACCATTCCAGCCATCTTAAAATTTTATATTCTGATTCCTCTTAAAAATATCTAAACATTTTCTTCTCTCCTTCTCCTTATGTTTCTTGTCCTCCTCCTCCTCCTTCAGCTTCTCCCCTTCCTCCTGCCCCCTTCCTTTCCACCTTCTTCACATGCATTGGCCCCTCTTCATGCACTTTTGCTTGCCCTTCTATAGAATTATTCCTTAGTATTTTGTATTCAACTTTTTCTAAAACCTGATTTCCTTTTATGGTATTAGTGACCATGATTTTGCTCTTTACCTCCTTAAAATTTTATTTCCACAACATTAATCGCAGATAGATTTATAAATAAGATCTTTAGAACTGTATATCCAACTCTCTATTAGACACTTACAGTTTGATTGACAGACATTTTAAGCTTAAAATATCTCAAATAGAATGTATCATTTTGTTTCATCCTTTTTTAAACCATTGTTTAATCCTTTAATTAGACAACCTTCATCTTGTCACCCAAGCTTGAACCATCAATGTCTCTCTTAAGTTCACTTTTTTTCTCACCATCCAAACCAATTAATCATAAAAGTTCAGATGATTTTACATTCCACATGTTTGAAGAATTACCTCCTTCTTTCCATCTCTATCACTAAAGTCATGATTCAAGTCCCCACCATTGCTTGTTTGGAGTTCTGTGTCATTCACACAAATTGTCTTTGTGTTACCAATCATGTCTCTCAAATCTATCCTGCAAAACTGAGTGATTTTTTTCCTAATGTAAATGACACAGTGCTTCCCTATTTTAGAAAGTTTCAGTAGTTTTCATCAACCACAGTAGAGATGTAAATATCTATTCTTTACTTGGCTCTGTTGATCTTTCTGATTATTCTTAACATACACTGTTCACTTTGGCAACGTTGAAGAGTTTTGGATTTCTCACACGTACCATGTTACTGGTTTCTTCTTTTTAAAAATGATTTATCTTTTAAAAATCTTGTAAACTGAATAAATATTACTCATAGTCTAATATTAAATTAAGGTTTCCTTTTCTGTAGCAGAATGTTTTATGATGAAGCCCTGCTCTCACCACCATAGAAAGAATTAGAATGGATTAAATGGCTCTCCATGGTACTCTTCTAGAAAATTATGTAATCTGGGAATAAAGACAGTTTTTATTTTCCAGTTTAGGTTCCATTTATTTAATCTCCTTACCTTATTGCACTTCCTAAAACTTCTAGTACCATGTCGAATATAAGTATTGAAAGTGGACATTCTTGCATTTTTCCTGGTTTTAGGAATATGGTGTTTAGTCTCTCACCATTAAATATATTGTTAGCTCCAGCTTTTCTGTATTTTATATGTTAAATTTTCATATTTCTACTCCTAGTTTATTGAGTGTTCATTATAAATAGGTATTGGATTTTGTCAAATCTTTATCCATTGAGATGATTTGGGAGTTTTTTTTCTCTATTGTATTGATGTAGAACATTATGTTAATTGATTTTCTGATGTTAAACCAACCTTGCATTCCTGTGGTAAATTCCAGCTTGTAGTGATTTAGGGAGTTAACAATTCTATTGCACTGTCAATCAGGGACAAGTAGCTCACACATTTCCTTCTAGTTACTCCTGATAGTGTGTGCCTTGCATGTGGGCACAGATTCTGTACCACTAGGGATATGTGAGATGTGTGATCTATGGTGGTCTTGGCTGTCTTTTTCCCCTTATCTCCTTGGTAAATTTCTTGGTGGTCTACAAATTTAAAGCTTGCATGAATCAGTTACCCTGAGATTTTAGCTTACACCGATCATTTGACACTAAGGTCTTTATTTTTTTCACAAAATTCTTTGGCATGGATTTAACATGGTCAATCCAAATAACACCAGCCCCTTAGGACAACCATAGGGCTGGTGGTGGAGTGCACTGGGATGGGAGTTACCCCTAAATAAAATAGTGTAAATCTTCAGTAGGATTCTGTAGATTTCCTTTAATAAATACTTGTGAATTTTCTTTTTGTCTTTTGCACATTGAGTCTTTAACACAGATGATTTAAATTGCTATCTTGACAATTCTATCAAATTACAGTGTTTTTCAGAGAAGAAGGCTTGTCATGTTCTTCACATCGCCTTCCAAATAAGCAGTTCTTACAGAGTAAAAGGTCAGTTTCAGTTGGTCTTTTTTTCTTTTAGTGAACATTTTATTTTGAGGAATTTGAAATGTTCATACGAGGCTTTCCAAATAATATAATAGTTCAGATATTATAGCTATTTTCTAGATAATATGATATGAAGCATGTACCATTAATATGCTCCTCACACACATATTATAATTAGTGTTTAATTGCATACTGTTTTGATAGTTATTAGCTTTGTAATACAGTCCATGTCTCTTCAACTTTTTCAGCTGAAGTATTTTATCTATAAATATGAAATAACCATACCCAATTCACAGAAACATTTGAAAAAATTCAGTATCTTTTCATGATTAAAAACTCTCAACAAAGTGGATTTAGAGGGAACACACTGCAACATAATAAAGGTCATATATAACAAACTCACAGCTAATTTCATACTCACTAGCATTATCCTCTCATCTTAAATTTCTTATAGTCCTGTCTTTCACATAAGAGTTTTTTTTAATGTCTGGCAGTTTTAAACTATGGGTTAACTCTAAGAATGAAGAACAAACACAAAATTCATATGTGGATATGCTTTCTTTGGGGGTGTGTTGAGTGGTATGTGGTAAGTATCACTGTAAGCAAGTTAAATTTCTTATTTGACGAACCTGAAATATCAGATGTTGACATTTAGGCAGATTGGTTTCACAGAGAAGAATCATCTAATAATATAACTTCAGTAGTGTTATGTCTTCAATAGATTTGTGTTGATGTTTAGATGACAGTAACGTTCCTGACAGTATTTTCAGACTCAAGGGGAGAAAAATCACTATTGTTCTAAAATAAAATGCTGAACTCTAGCCCTGATCTCAGGCTAGGCCTGGTGTTCACAGTTGTGAATTTTCTGTAGTAAATTCTCTCACGAGACTAAATATTTACTGTGATATTCTGAAGAATTGCGGAGATAGGGGAATATAAACGTTTCTCATAAAATTGTCTGACCAAGATTATTTTCAGCCACAAGGGACTCTCATTTTCAAATGTGTACAGCAGTTCCAATTCCTGAATATTTCTTGGGTTATAGAAAGTGCAAAGTCCTACTATTGGTGTCTCTGTGCCCTAGTGGGCTTTTCACATTTGTCATGTAAGTTTACATTTATCCTTTTTGCAATTATTAATATACAGTTACATGAGCAAAATAATGGTTACTAGACTCCCTCTATTATCAAGTCCCCACCACATACTCCCATTTCAGTCACTGATCATCAGCGTAGAAGGATGTTATAGAATCATTACTTGTCTTCTCTGTGTTACACTGCCTTCCCCATATCCACCCACCCCACCACCAAGCCCATTACATTATGTGTGCTAATTGTAAAAGCCCTTTTTCCCCTTTATCCCTCCCTTCCCACCCATCTTCCCCAGTCCCTTTTCCTTTGATAAGTGTTAGTCCATTCTTGGGTTCTGTGAATCTGCTGCTGTTTTCTTCCTTCAGTTTTTTCTTTGTTCTTATACTCCACATATGAATGAAATAATTTGGTACTGCCTTTCTCCACCTGGCTTATTTCACTAAGCATAATACACTCTAGTTCCATCCATGTTGTTGCAAATGGTAAGATTTGTTTTCTTCTTATGGCTGAATAATATTCCATTGTATATATATACCACATCTTCTTTATCCTTTCATCTACTGATGGACACTTAGGTTGCTTCCATTTCTTGGCTATTATAAATAGTGCTGTGATAAACATAGGGGTGCATATATCTTTTTCAAACTGGGCTGCTGCATTCTTAGGGTAAATTCCTAGGAGTGGAATTCCTGGGTCAAATGGTATTTCTATTTTGAGTTTTTTGAGGAAACTCCATACTGCTTTCCACAATCGTTGAACTAGTTTACATTCCCACCAGCAGTGTAGGAGGGTTCCCCTTTCTCCACATCCTCGCCAACATTTGTTGTTGTTTGTGTTTTGGATGTTGGCCATCCTTACTGGTGTGAGGTGATATCTTATTGTGGTTTTAATTTGCATTTCTCTGATGACTAGTGATGTGGAGCATCTTTTCACGTGCCTGTTGGCCATCTGAATTTCTTCTTTGGAGAAGTGTCTGTTTAGGTTCTCTGCCCATTTTTTAATTGGCTTATTTGCTTTTTGTGGGTTGAGGTGTGTGATATCTTTATATAATTTGGATGTCAGTCCCGTATTGAATATGTCATTTATGAATATATTCTCCCATACTGTAGGATATCTTTTTGTTCTACTGATGGTATCCCTTGCTGTACAGAATCTTTTTAGTTTGATATAGTCTCATTTGTTCATTTTTGCTTTTGTTTCCCTTGCCTGGGGAGACATGTTCATGAAGAAATTGCTCATGTTTATGTCCAAGAGATTTTTGCCTATGTTTTTTTCTAAGAGTTTTATGGTTTCATGACTTACATTCAGATCTTTGATCCATTTCGAGTTTACTTTTGTGTATGGGGTTAGATAGTAATCCAGTTTCATTCTCTTACATGTAGCTCTCCAGTTATGCCAACACTAGCTGTTGAACAGGCTATTTCCCCATTTTATGTCCATGGCTCCTTTATTGTATATTAATTGACTGTATATGCTTGGATTTATATCTGGGCTCTCTATTCTCTGTTCCACTGGTCTATGGATTTGTTCTTGTGCCAGTACCAAATTATCTTGATTACGGTAGCTTTGTAGTAGAGCTTGAAGTCAGGGGGTGTAATCCCCGCTGTTTTATTCTTCCTTCTGAGGATTGCTTTCACTATTCGGGGTCTTTTGTGGTTCCATATAAATTTTCGAACTGTTTGCTCTAGTTCATTGAAGAATGCTTTTGTTATTTTTATAGGGATGGCATTGAATCTGTAGATTGCTTTAGACAGGATGGCCGTTTTGCCAATATTAATTCTTCATAGCCAAGAGCACGGGATGAATTTCCATTTATTAGTGTCCTCTTTAATGTCACTTAAGAGTGTCTTGTAGTTTTCAGGGTATAGGTCTTTCATTTCCTTTGTTAGGTTTATTCCTAGATATTTTATTCTTTTTGATGTGATTGTGAAAGGAATTGTTTTCCTGATTTCTCTTTCGGCTGGTTCATTGTAAGTGTACAGGAATGCAACAGATTTCTGTGTATTAACTTTGTATCCTGCAAATTTGCTGAATTGAGATATTAGATCTAATAGTTTTGGAGTGGATTCTTTAGGGTTTTTTTTATATACAATATCCCACCATCTGCAAACAAGGACAGTTTGAGTTTTTCCTTGCCGATCTGGATGCCTTTTATTTCTTTGTGTTGTCTGATTGCCGTTGCTAGGACCTCCAGTACTATGTTGAATAAAAGTAGGGAGAGTAGGCATCCTTGTCTTGTTCCCAATCTTAAAGGAAAAGCTTTCAGCTTCTCACTGTTAAGTATATTGTTGACTGTGGGTTTGTCATATATGGCCTTTATTATGTTGAGGTACTTGCCTTCTATACCCATTTTGTTGAGATTTTGTTGAATGCTTTTTCAGCATCTATGGAAATGATCATGTGGTTTTTGTCCTTCTTTTTTTGGTGTAGTGGATGATTATTATGGATTTTCAAATATTGTACCATCCTTGCATCCCTGGGATGAATCCCACTTGATCATGATGGATGATCTTTTTGATGTATTTTTGAATTCGGTTTCTAATATTTTGTTGAGTATTTTTGCATCTCTGTTCATCAGGGATATTGGTCTGTAATTTTGTTTTTTTGTCGTGTTTGCCTGGTTTTGGTATTAGAGTTATGTTGGCCTCATAGAATGAGTTAGGGAGTATTCCCTCCTCTTCTACTTTTTGGAAAACTTTATTGAGGATGGGTATTAGGTCTTCACTGAATGTTTGATAAAATTCAGCAGTGAAACCATCTGGTACAGGAGTTTTGTTCCTAGGTAATTTTTTGATTACCAACTTAATTTCTTTGCTGGTAATTGGTCTATTCAGATTTTCTGTTTCTTCTTGGGTCAGCCTTGGAAGTTATTTTTTCTAGAAAGTTGTTCATTTCTTCTAGGTTATCCAATTTGTTAGCATATAATTTTTCATAGTTTTCTCTCATAATTGTATGTATTTCTGTGGTATCCATAGTGATTTTTCCTTTCTCATTTCTGATTCTGTTTATGTGTGTAGACTCTCTTTTTTTCTTAATAAGTGTGTCTAGGGGTTTATCTATTTTGTTTATTTTCTCAAAGAACCCACTCCTGCTTTCATTGATTCTATTGTTTTATTCATTTCAATTTTATTTATTTCTGCTTCAATCTTTATTATGTCCCTCCTACTGACTTTGGGCCTCATTTGTTCTACCTTTTCTAGTTTCATTAATTGTGAGTTTAGACTGTTCTTTTGGTATTGTTCTTCTTTCCTGAGGTAGGCCTGCATTGCAATATATTTCCCTCTTAGCATAGCCTTCGCTGCATCCCACAGATTTTGTGTTGTTGAATTATTGTTGTCTCCATATATTGCTTGATCTGTTTTTATTTGGTCATTGATCCATTGATTATTTAGCAACATGTTATTAAGCCTCCATGTGTTTGTGGACTTTTTTGTTTTCTTAGTGTAATTTATTTCTAGTTTCAGACCTTTGTGATCTGAGAAGCTAGTTGGTACAGTTTCAATCTTTTTGAATTGCTGAGGTTCTTTTTGTGGTCTAATACATGATCTGTTCTTGAAAATGTTCCGTGTGCACTTGAAAAGAATGTGTATCCTGTTGCTTTTGGATGGAGTGTTTTGTAGATGTCCGTTAGGTCCATCTGTTTTAATACATTGTTCAGTGCCTCTGTCTCTTTACTTATTTTCTGTCTGGTTGATCTGTCCTTTGGAGTGAGTGGTGTGTTGAAGTCTCCTTAAATGAAAGTATTGCATTCTATTTCCCCCTTTCATTCTGTTAGTAATTGTTTCACATATGTAAGTGATCCTGTTTTGGGTGCATAGATGTTTATAATAGTTATATCCTTTGTTGGACTGACCCTTTTATCATTATGTAATGTCCTTCTTTGTCTCTTGTGACTTTTCTTGTTTTGAAGTCTATTTTGTCTGAAAGAAGTACTGCAACTCCTGCATTTTCCTCAGTATTAGTTGCATGAAATATCTTTTTCTGTCCCTTTACTTTCAGTCTGTGTATGTCTGGGTTTGAAGTGAGTATCTTGTAGGCAGCATATAAATGGGTCTTGTTTTTTTATCCATTCAGTAACTCTATATCGTTTGATTGGTGCATTCAGACCATTTACATTTAGGGTGATTATCGGTAGGTATGTACTTACTGCCATTGCAGTCTTTATATTTGTGGTTACTAAAGATTCAAGGGCAATTTGCTTACTATCTAATGATCTAAGTTACTTCCTATACTATTAGAAACACAACCTAAAGGTTCTTTTTTTTTCCTCCTTTTTCTTCCTCCTCCATTCTTTATATGCTATGAATCATATTCTGTACTCTTTGTCTTCCCTTAAATTATATCTGTTTAGCCTTAAGAATACTTACATCTATAGGAGTCCCTCCAAAATGCCCTGTAGAGGTGATTTGTGGAAGGTAAATTCTCTCAGCTTTTCCTTATCTGAAAATTGTTTAATCCATCCTTCAAATTTAAATGATAACCTTGCCGGGTATAGTATTCTTGGTTCAAGGCCCTTCTGCTTCATTACATTAAATATATCATGCCACTCCCTTCTGGCCTGTAAGGTTTCTGTTGAGAAGTCTGATGGTAGCCTGATGAGTTTTCCTTGTATGCGATCTTTTTTCTCTCTCTAGCTGCTTTTAAAAGTCTGTCTTTATCCTTGGTCTTTGCCATTTTAATTATTATATGTCTTGATGTTGTCTTCCTTGGGTCCCTTGTTTTGGGATATCTGTGCACTTCCATGGCTTGAGAGACTATCTCCTTCCCCAGATTGGGGAATTTTTCAGCAATTACCTCCTCCATGACATTTTCTATCCCTTTCTCTCTCTCCCCTTCTTCTGGTACCCCTATAATGTGAATATTGTTCTGTTTGGATTGGTCACACAGTTCTCTCAATATTCTTTCATTCTTAGAGATCCTTTTTTCTTTCTGTGCCTCAGCTTCTTTGTATTCCTCTTCTGTAATTTCTGTTCCATTAACTGTCTTCTACTGAATGTAATGTGCTTTTAAATCCCTCCATTTTATGTTTCATTTCAGATACGGTATTTCTTAATGATTGAATCTCCATCCTAAATTCATTCCTGAGATTTTCAATATTTTTCTGTACCTCCATAAGCATGTTTATAATTTTTATTTTGAACTCTCTTTCAGGAAGATTGTTGAATTCCATTTCATTTGGCCCTTTTTTCTGGGATTGTGAGATTTTTGTCTGAATCATATTCTTTTGATGTTTCATTTTTCTGTGTCGTGCCCACTAGTATGCAGAAACTCCAGTCTCTGGAGCTGCTCAGCCCCTAGAGTGAGGTTGGGGGTGTTAGGGGAGCATAGTTGGTGCCTGAGGGGAGGATAGATCTGTTCCTGCTCCCCATCTGCAATGCCTGCCCCACCTGTCAGGCAGTGGGCCAAGTGCACAAAGTTCTGTGCTTTACGTCTCAGCTGTTGTAGGCGGGGTCTCCCTCTGGCTGGCGTGGCCCCTGTGCAGTGACTGCGGGTTTGCGAGCAGGTGCTGGCCTTCCAGTAGGAAGGCTCGGCTGGCTGTGTGTCACAGTGGGGGTCTTCGGAGCCCAGTAGGCAGTCAGGGGCATGGAGCACCTGAAGCTCCTCAAAGTTCCCAACCCGCTCGGCAGAGCGCGCCCAGGCAACTTGTCCAGCTCTCCCTTCTCCCACACAGCAAGCTCCATGCAAACCTGGCCCCTTCAACAGCCCTCTGGCTACTAGGAAGCCTCTCAGACACCCTGCCTTTCCTCTGACACTGAGCGGCCGGGTGTGGATCCCCTCCTCCACAAACAGCCGGAATGTCAATTTTCAGAAGCACTCTGCCTGTCTGAGCTCCCCAATGCCCCAGGCACCACACACTATAGGATTCTGCTCTCAAAGCAGATGTCCAGGGCTAGGTGTCCAGCAGTCCCAGGCTTTAACCCCCTCCCACACTCTGTTTCTCTTCCTCCCAATGGTGAGCTTGGGTGGGGGAAGGGCTCGGGTCCCACCACATTAAGGCTTTTGTACATTACCCTGTTTCTTGAGGTCTGCATGCAGTCTGGTGCAGCCTTCTTTCTTGTTGCTGTCTGAAGGTTAGTTGTATTTATTAACTATATTTTTGTACTGTTTGTGATTTTGGGAGGAGCTCCCCATCTCACCTCCCATGCTGCCATCTAGGAAAACGCGCATGTAAGTTTACATTTTTAAATCTGCTTTCAAGTGTCCAAAATCCTACTATCTTCTTTTCTTCTTATCCATTTACTTTGTTCTTATGGTCAGTGGTATTTTATTTCCTTACTGTTGTTTTTTTTTGGGGGGGGGTAATTTTTCGAAACAGCAGCAGTATGCTAAATAATCAATGGATCAATAACCAAATTAAAACAGAAATCAAGCAATATATGGAGACAAATGAAAACAGCATCACAACACCACAACTTCTGTGGGACACAGTGAAGGCAGTTCTAACAAGAAAGTATATAATAATCCAGGTCTGTTAATGAAGGAAGAACAATCCCAAATGTAGAGTCTAAATTCAAAATTTTTGAAACTGGAAGAAGAAGAAAAATGAGGCCAAAGTAAGTAGAAAGAAGGACATAATAAAGATCAGAGAAGTAAATGAAATTGAGGATAAAACAATAGAAAAAAATTAATGAAACCAAGAGCTGGTTCTTTTAGAAAATAAACAAAATAGATAAACCCCTGGACAGACTTATCAAGATAAAAATAGAGTCTACACACAAAAGACACGCACAAATGAGATGAAAAACCACTACAGACACCACAGAAATACAAAGAATTATTAGAGATTGCTATAAGAAATTATATGCTAACAAACTGGACAACCTTTAAGAAATGGACAACTTTCTAGAAAAATACAACCTTGCAAGACTGATCCAGGAAGAAACAGAAAATATGAACAGACCAATTACCAGCAATGAAATTGAATCAGTATTCAAAAAACTACCTAACAACAAAATCCCAGACCAGATGGCTTCACCGCTGAATTCTACCAGACATTTAGAGAAGACATAATACAATTCTCCTTAAATTTTTCCCAAAAAATAGAAGAGGAGGGAATACTTCCAAACTCATTCTATGAAGCCAGCATCACTCTAATACCAAAACCAGGCAAAGACACCACAAAAAAAGAAAATGATAGACCATATCACTGATGAACATAGATGCAAAAATACTCAACAAAATATTAGCAAACAATTCCAAATTACAGTAAGAGTATCATACATCATGATCAAGTGGGATTCATCCCAGGGATGCAAGAGTGGTACAACATTCGAAAATCCATCAACATCATCTACTATATCAAGAAAAAGAAGGACAAAAATCACATGATCAATTCCATAGATGCTGAGAAAGCATTTGGCAAACTTCAACACCCATTCATGATAAAAACTCTAAACAAAATGGGTATAGAGGGCAAGAATCTCAACATAATAAAGGCCATATATGACAAGCCCACAGCCAACATCATACTTAACAGTGAAAAGCTGAAAGTTTTTTCTCTAAAATCAAGAAAAAGACAAGGAAGCCAACTCTCCCCGTATTTATTCAACATAGTACTGGATATCCTAGCCACGGAAATCAGAAAACACAGAAATAAAAGGCATCCAGATTGGTAAGGAAGAAGTCAAACTGTCTCTCTTTGCAGATCACATTATGTTCTACATAAAATACCCTAAAGAATCCACTCCAAAACTACTAAAACTAATACCTGAAATCAGCAAATTTGCAGGATACAAAATTAATACACAGAAATCTGTTGCATTCCTATACAATAAGAATGAACTAGCAGAAAGAAAAATCAGGAAAATATTTCCATTCACAGTTGCATCAAAAAGAATAAAATATCTAGGAATAAACCTAGCCAAGGAAGTGAAAGACCTATTCCCTGAAAACTACAAGATACTTTTAGAGAAATTAAAGAGGACACTAATAAATGGAAATTCATCCCATGTTCTTGGGTAGGAAGAATTAATATTGTTAAAGTGGCCATCTGGCCAAAAGCAATCTACAGATTCAGTGCAATGCCTATCAAAATACAACATTCTTCAGCAAACTGGAACAAATAGTTCTAAAATTCATATGGAACCACAAAAGACCTCAAATAGCCAAAGCAATCCTGAGAAGGAAGAACACAGCAGGGGGGATTATGCTCCCCAACTTCAAGCTCTACTACAAAGCCACAGTAATCAAGACAATTTGGTACTGGCACAAGAACAGACCCATAGACCAATGGAACAGACTAGAGAGCTCTGATATAAACCGAACCATATATGGTCAATTAATATATGATAAAGGAGCAATGGATATACAATGGGGGAAATGACAGCCTCTTCAACAGCTGGTGTTGGCAAAACTGGACAGATGCATGTAAGAGAATGAAACTGGATTACTGTCTAACTCCATACACAAAAGTAAACTCGAAATGGATCAAAGACCTGAATGTAAGTTATGAAACCATAAAACTCTTAAAAAAAAGTGTAGGCAAAACTCTCTTGAATATAAACATGAGCAACTTTTTCATGAGCATATCTCACAGTGCAAGGTAAACAAAAGCAAAAATGAACAAGTGGGACTATATCAAACTAAAACGCTTCTGTACAGCAAAGGACACCATCAGTAGAACAAAAAGGCATCCTACAGTATAGGAGAATATATTCATAATGACATGTCTGATGAGGGGTTGACATCCAAAATATATAAAGAGCTCATGTGCCTCAACAAACAAAAAGCAAATAATTTGATTAAAAAATGGGCAGAGGATCTGAACAGACACTTCTCCAAAGAAGAAATTCAGATTGCCAAAAGGCACATTGAAAAGATACTCCACATCACTAATCATCAGAGAAATGGAAATTAAAACCACAATGAGATATAACCTCACACCAGTTAGGATGGCTCACATCCAAAGACAACAACAAATACTAGTGAGGATGTGGAGAAAGGGGAACCCTGCTATGCTACTGGTGGGAATGTAAATTAGATAAACCATTGTGGAAAACAGTATGGAGGTTCCTTGATAAACTAAAAATAGAAATACCATTTGACCCAAGAATTCCACTCTTAGGAATTTACCCTAAGAATGCAGGATCCGATTCAAAAAGACATATGCACCCCTATATTTATCACAGCACTATTTACAATAGCCAAGAAATGGAAGCAACCTAGGTGTCCATCAGTAGACGAATGGATAAAGATGTGGTACATATATACAATGGAATATTATTCAGCCGTAAGAAGAAAACAAATCCTACCCTTTGCAACAACATGGATGCAGCTAGAGGGTATTCTGCTCAGTGAAATAAGGCAGGCAGCAAAAGACAAATTCCAAATGATATCACTCATCTGTGGAGTATAAGAAAGCAAACACTGAAGGAACAAAACAACAGCAGACTCACAGAACCCAAGAATGGACTAACAGTTACCAAAGGGAAAGGAACCTGCGAGGGTGGGTGGGAAGGTTGGGATAAGGGGATTAAGGGGCATTATGATTAGCACACATAATGTTGGGGGTGGGGGCCTGGTGAAGGCACTATAGTACAGAGAAGACAAGTAGTGCCTCTATAGCATCTTAGTATGCTTATGGACAGTGACTGTAATGGGGTATGTGGTGGGGACTTGATAATGGGGCGAATTTAGTAACCACAATGGTGCTCATGTGATTGTATATTGTTGGTACCATAATAAAGATAAATAAATATATGTCACCCAAAATATAGATATTAAAACACTGATAATTTTCAGTAACATAGAAGTTGCAGTCTTAATGCAGTATGCTCTTATAACTGCCATCTAATCATAAGGAAGAAGTGACAGTGAAATCCATGAAAAAAAATATTCACTACTATTCACCACAGGGATAGATATGTCATATTTTTTTGCTAGCAAAGATCATTCAGTCACATATCATTATACATATTAATAAACAAATAAGTTGTGCAGAGTGGTTGACAAATTATCATGCCATACATGTAACTGCTCATGACAAGCTAGGAAATTGATTCAACATAAATGGTACAGTGTTTCTAACCAGGTATGATATTTTGAAACTCTTCAATAAAGTATAATCTTTTACTAATATCAGTGCATTTGTTAAACGAAGTGGCTGCTTTAGATTATTATGAATATTTCATTTCCCTTCCACATACTTTTAAAGATATTTGAAAATTGAAAAAAGCTATTTAGGAAGTATATATAAACCATTGCTCTGTATGGATTAACAGTTTCATGTACAAAAGCACAACATTTCTTTGAAACTGTATATTCTTTTACAGTAAATATTCTGTTTTCTCACTTATATAAGTTCCTCAAGAACAGTGGAGTTATTAAACCTTGCTTATTTAATACAATCCATTTTACAGGTCTTTTTCACATATGGTTGACTTTTAACTAGCTTTTATTCACTAATGATAAAAAGAAATGCAGTTACTTATATACAGTAGCTACTACACTTGAAGAGAAATGCTCTATATAAAGTCACCAATTTTACAGGAAAAGGAAGCTTTTCTTGAAATTATCATTAACTATGTTTTTATTTTCATAATATAGCTTCCCTTATGCTTACGGTCTTTAAAGTTCCTGTGTATTCAGTTAATTAAAAGCACATTATTATTACTTATTTTGATTTAGGCTTCAGGCATACTATGGTCTGGTGAGGAATAAGAAGGATGGTACTGGATAGAATTGGCTGGGTTAAGTTGTTAGTTTCTCAGACCATGGAAAAAGGAAGTTGCCACCCAGTGATTCTAGAAAATTAATCCACTCAAAGCATAGACAAAGTTAATTTGGAATTTGAGGAAAAAATATAGTTTTCTAGAGAAAGAGATTAGGTTGTTAGATAATATATTACCTGCCTAGGGCACTATTCCAGCAGTCTGAGGTTTAGGCAGGAATTTCTACCTAGGTAAAAGGTTAAACTGTACATGGGAAAACTTAGCAGAACACAGTTTTCTGTTTAGAACAATGTAGTAAGGAATGGGAGCAGGCTAATAACTAGGCAGCCCTACACAGGGCTCATCACAAGTATTCCCCATTCCAAATCTGAAGTAAACCTATCATGAGGCTAAGAATTCTGATAGATATCATGATACATTGAATAGGATTTGTTCAAGAATCTATGGGACTTAGCATTTGTGTGAAAGCCTTCAATTACATGCCTATAATTGTGTAACAAGCCAGAATATGTCAAATAGTCATAGAAATACTTACAGTTTTGGGACTTCAATGTGAGTTTAAAATATAAATATACAAGTACTGTCATAAATGGGTTGAAAAAATAGAGTTTTTGGGAAATACATATGTGACATTCAAGGACATGTAGATGGGAATACTCTTGTCTATTCATCAAAGGAAAATATATTTCCCTCCCTTCTCTTTCTCTCTCATTTTGAGAAAAGAAACTCGGAGATATCTGGATAATAGTATGGCTTCACAAATACTTATAGTCCAAATGCTGCATTGTTGATGCACATAATTTGAAAGCATAACGATGTTTTTCTTTAGATTTCATTTTGTAAGGTTTACTTCATGGCATCTAAATGTAAACACTCTACCATACTTTGAATTAGTATTACCTGAGAGTGCATCTAGCAGCCCACATCCTGCAGGGTTTAAAACTGAGAAATGTTATATTTGTTTTATATTCTCTGACTTTTTCCATGCTTAATGTGGATAAGGTTGTCATTTGTTATCTGGCTTCACATGTTTTATATGAAAACATCACATGGAATCAGCCAAAGCCCTGAGTATTAAAAGTCAGTCTGTATTTCCGGTCTATTAATACTATTACCAGAACATTAGCTTTACATTTTTTCACTTTGTGCTGAAACCGATGACATTAACATTTATTATATTTCCTGTTTCCTTTTTTTTCCTTTCTGTTGTACTTTTTGAAACCTATGCTGTGTGGCAGGGTTGTCAAGAGAGGAAAAACAAATACATGCAAAATATATTGCAACTGTGTTATCTCCTTGAAAAATAAAATTTAGAATTAACATTTTAGAAATATTTTCTGAATGGGCTAAAGCAAAATGTTTCTACTTAATCCACTTGCCAATATTTTTTTTTCATTTTTTTAATAAGTTTATTTTGATATCATTAATCTACAATTAAATGAGTAATATTATGGTGATTACACTACCCCCTTCATCAGGTCCAATATATTTTATTTTATTCTGACTTATTTCCAAAGCCTTCAACTGAATAAAGTATTTATTGTATAGTATTGTATAGATGCGTTATGCATTTACACCTACCAGAGCAATTTTGTGTGTTATATTTATGACATACTTTTTCCAACTTTGCTACTTTGGGGTAAAATTCATCATCATCTTTGTTATCACTATCTTCACTATCATAGCTGCAATAGCTAAGGTTTACACATATTAGCTCATTGATTTGCACATATTACTGCATTTATATTATCCTTTCCATTTTACCAATAGAAATGCAGTCTTACATATTTAGTGGTTAACTGACTTGCCCACTACAACACAGCCAGTAAGTATTAAAAAAAAGCCAGATAGATTCCGGAAGCCATACTCACCACAATTTATGAGAGTCAGAAATTCAAAACACCTCCAATTTGCTAATGATGTTATCTGTGGTGGTATCATTATGGATTGGTTATTTTGAATGAATGGTATACTTTCTGGTATGTTTTAAAGTTTCTAAATTGAGTGTATGTTTCTCTTTGCTACACACACACACACACGTATATGCATAATTACATTAAGGCATGTTGAAGCTATAAAATAAAATCTACCACATCAAAATTTAAAGTAATGCATTTTTGAAAAATTGCTAGTTAAAGATTCTTGTGTTTGTTTATACTTGATTTATAAAGCTGTATTGATGGATAATTTATCTTTCTATATGTTTCATTGCTTCCATAATATATACAAAGGAATAATGTATTGACTCTGTTAGTTTAAAGTCATCCAGATTTGTTTCACTTCTTTCCTTTGTTCCAACACACTCACATTGGAAACAAATGTAAAAGGGAGTCAGCAATGGACAGGTATATATAAATTAGCTGGTTGGAACTTTTTATTTGAATAGCATATATATATATTTAACTTATATGTTAAAATGTCAAGCATTCCAGGAATTGTTAGAGTGGTACTGTATAGAAAATACATGACTTGTACTTGTTAGTACTTACACTGCCCCACTATATCTATGTTTTACCTACTTCACAGTGCTTTCGGTGGTGAATTAATTGCAATACAGTAATCAATTCAGAGCCGTCATGATGAGGTCCTATAGAGAACACTGAATTGAACAGTTAATTCAAGCGAAACATAGTTAATGCATACATATGCAGATAAGTTTAATGAAGACATAAATTTTTCTAATAACTCACCATAAAACCATGTTAAAATGACACAGTGGAGAAAATGTTGTGAAACATGAATATGAGAAATAGACTAATTCTGACCGCCTTGAAGGATACATTGGAGAATTCAGCTTTTGGGTGGCTCTTGAAAAATAACTGTTTATCTTATTACTTAAAATCAGAATAGTGATAAAATCTTTCACCAAAAGAACTAATTTCTGTTTCAGATAAAAAAATTCAATGACCAAAAGCACTGATATTATATGATGTATCTAAGAACAAAGGGGAGTAATAGGTGGGTTACAGAAGTGTGACCCATAGCTAATTCACCACTGTGAATATCATTAGAATCAAATAAATCTTTATAATTCAACAAGGCTACAGTGCCCACACATTATAATTAACACACCTGATGTTTTGATGGCTTTTGGGGAATCATTAAATATATAAATTTGAATTTCATTGACAAACTAATAAATAAAACCTTGCATATTTGTTAAACTAAGCATATTATTAAGACTGACCAAATTGAGTTTCCATAGAATTCTAAGTTGCTGCCATGTATATCTTTCAGACTGCTGTACAAGCAGCAATTGAACACTTTAGTGCAGCTCTCAAATGAGCAGTTCCCTTCACTGCTTCATTAAAATAATTGGAACTAGGACGTATTTAGCTCTGACCAAATTATTTCAAAGGGGCTGATTATTTGGTGAGCCCCTTGGAACAGCATTTCAAAGCAGAAAGAGGGCTACGCATGAAGAACACAGCTACTGATGCAGTTGAAATCCTTACAAATGAGAACATTTAATTCTGACACTAACAAGGTGGTTGCTGAAGTCCCACTTTTTCTAATTAGTATTCCTTTTTCTCTCTCTCTCTCTTTTGCTTCTTTTAACTTAATGTCAAAAGTTATGGGAAGTAGGACCCAGTGGAGAAAGCTTGGAATAATATGTAAAGCGGGGAAAAAAAGGTATTTTATTAAAACTTTGCACTTTTCAATTAAAGTTCTATACTGTGGATATATATATATAAACTTTAATACATCAGCCTTTACTTGGGGTCTGAGCTTGTTCTAAAGAAATCTATAATAGATAATGTATACTATTCAATAGATGCTCTGAAAAGTGCTTACATGATAGCATAATAATTCCTATCCTTGACTCTTACTCATTACTATTTTTAATTTTAACAAATATTTATCGAATACATAATACATTCCAAGGATTATTATGTTAGGAACCATGGCAGAGGACTCAATATGTGTTTCTCTTCTACATTTTTCTATTATGTTCCTCGAAAATATATTTCACACTCTGTTTCTTTAAAATATATTTAGGGTGTAATATAAATGTATATATAAAATACATGCATGTTAATGAACTTTCAGAAGTCACAGAATTATGAGTAAGATAGTAAATAAATGCAATGGACATAATCTATTCTAATGCATTTTTCCTATTATTTCACCAGTATTTTATGTCAATAGAAGTATGTATATATATATATATATATATATATATATATATATACATATATATGCATATGTAACAGCCTTATTGTGTTTTTTGTAATATTTATTTCGTAAATATAGTGCTATTTAGTTAGTCTTTCATCAATGGACACTTCAAATGTTTCTAATCTTTGACTCTTAATACTAGAATTAATATCCTTTAATTGTGTCACATCAGACTGGTGTGATGTCATCTCATATATTAAAAAGGATAATTTCATATTTTCCTCTTTTTTAGTTTCCAGCATGATCTCTTGGCTCTTTACTCTCCATAGATGATCTCATTATAGTAGGGCATGAGAAAAGAAGTTTCTCAACTTGGGCAAAAGGAACAAAAAATGGCTTTAAAACAAACAAAATAAAAATATATAACCACAGTGTAAGAAAACATTTTACTAAATCTGTCAACCTAAGGGCATATGTCCCTAATCTGCCTTTGCTTCTATCAGTGCTGCTATGGACTGAATTGTGTCTCCCAAAATTCATACATGGAAATCCTACCCTCCTTCCCAAAGTCATGGTATTTAGAGATGAGCTTTGGGGAGGGTTTAGTTTAGATGAGCTCATGAGGGTAGGGCCCTCATGATGTGTTTAGTGCTCTTACAAGAACAGACACAAGAGACCAACCTCCCTCCCTTTATCCCTTTCCCTGCCCAGCCCGTCTCACAAGGGCGCAGTGAGAAGGTGGCTCTCTACAAGGTAGGAAGAGAACTCTCACCAGAAACCTACCATGTAGCATCCTGACCTCAGACTTTGAGCCGTCAGAGCTATGAGAAAGTGAATTTCTGTTCATTCAGCCATCTCCCCTATGGTACTGTGCTATGGCAGCCAAGCTAAGATGAAATACAACCTGCTCTCTTGGTCCTGTGAATCCATCACATTTTGTCCATTTTGAATTCACTTATGGGAATATTACTCTCCCTTTTTGCAGCACCAGTTTTCCCTTTCTACTGGATCATTCCAATCAGAATACAAATTCAGAAAAGTGTACACTGACTTCAAATCACCCTTTGGCCTCTGTCCCATTTCTCTGCTGTTTGCTATTATTGAAGTAAAACTCACTGAAAGACTAGACTCTATATGCTAATTTCATTTTTTCAATTCCCATTTTCTCCTCAACCCACTTTAATCAGGATTTTGTCTCTATCACTAGACTAAAACAGTTCATGGCGAGTCAGTAGTAACCTTCACATTGTGAAACATAGGTGGTCTGATCCTCCTCATTTCCTCAGGAGTATTTACAGACAGTTGATCACTCCCTGTGTTAAAACAGAGAGGAAAAAAAGTTTTTTTTCTTACCTCAGCTACCAGGATATCATATTCTCATTTTATTTTCAGCATTTGGCCACCCCTTCTTAGTCTCTTGATGGACTCTATTTTTTTCTTCCTTTTCCTCGAAATGCTTCTACTGCCTAGGAAACTTTTCTCCTATTTGGTATACATCTTTGGATACTATCTACGTCTCCCCTGAATGAACCACTCATATACTGAGGCTTTTATTGTACGTCATCACTCGGATCTATATTAAGCATCTTAAATTACCATGCAGAAAATTGATCTCGTTTCTCCCCACAAAGTCCACTCATTAAGTAGAGTCACAGCTTTTTCTAGAAAAATTATTGGTGATATTTTAAACACCTCTCTTACTTTCCATAAACAATATCCAGTCTGTCACCACGTCAGATCTGTAATATGTTTTTAATATAGTCCAAATCCAACCACATCTTACCTCCTCTATTGTTAACACTGCATCCTAAACCAAAATATTTGTTTTCCTAGAATAATTTAATAACCTGCTAACCTATCTTCTTATCTCTATTCTTGCCTTCTTTCAGTATTTTCTCCACAAGCTGGAGAGAGTCTCTTAAAATCACTATCTGACTTAAAGTCCTTTAAAATGTTACTGCCATGTTAAAATTGTAATCCTTACCATGTTCTATTAGTCACAACATGGCCCAACACATAGGTAGTATGTCTATTTTCATTTAATTTCCCTTTTATGTCTTGCTTTGTAGTGTCTAACACACTGAATTACTTATTGATTCTTGAATAAGTCAAGCTCATTCTAGCCCTGTGACATTCTATTCCCATCAACCTGGAAACTAACTCATTCCTGATTTCATTTGTTTCACTGTCTGAAAGTCTCCTCCCCAGAAAGGACTTCTTTTGCACGTTTGCACTTTATCTCAAGCAGCAACCCCCAGAATTCTTAATTCTTTATCTTGCTTTTCAATTCTTCATGTAACTATAAATATTATAGTTATATTGAGTGTATGAAATTTTTTACATATGAAAATTTTTTTCTTTCCCATCTTCTCTATTTTTAAGTATGATGCATAAGGATATGAATGTTCAGTTCTTTTACTGGTAAACAAGGGGCATTTTATATTGCAATGAATATTGCTAAATTTCTCAAGATGTTGAAACAATATTATTCATTACTTTGAATGTAAGAGTGAGCCTCATAGGTTCCCGCTCAGTGATGTTATGGATCATTTGTTCTTTACTAAACTGATAAGTGAAAAAAAGTCTCTCATGTGAGTAAGGTTAAGCATATTTTCACAAATTCAACCATTTTTCTATTCCCTTTGCCTAATTTTCTATTTTACTGTCCTTTCCCTATTTTGAAGAAATTCTTTAATTTTCTAAGAAATTGTAAGTGTTTAATCTTTGACTTTTGAAAATGTTTAAATCAACTACAAGGAGAGATAATATATAAAAAAATGAAGTATTTAAAGTGTATAGGTTGATGGGTTTTGACAAAAGTATAGATCTGAGTAAGCAAATCAACGTATAGAATGTTTTTATCACCTCAAAAGGTACTTGTTTTAGTCCATTTGAAATGCTTTAACAAAAATATCATAGAAAGGGGGGATTAAAAAATAAACATTTATTTTGTACACTTTTGGAGGCTGGGAAGTCTCAGATCATGATGGCAGGATCATTGGGTTCTGGTGAGGACATTCTTATCAGTTGGCAGACAGCTGTCTTACTGCATCCTCACATGGTGAGGAGAGAGCTCTTGTCTCTAATTCTTATTATGGGATATTAATCCACAAATCGGGTCTTTGTTCTCATGAGCTCATCTAAAACTAATAATCTCCCCAAGGCCCCACCTCCAAACAGCATCACAATGGGAGGTTCAAGTTCAGCATAGGAATTTTGAGAGACATAAACATGTACCCCATATCAGTACTCTTATGCTGGTACCCCAGTACAAGAATGTTCATAGCTGCTTAATTCATAAAGTACAAAACCTGGGGGAAAATATAACCCAAATATTTAGCATACAAATTATCAATGAATATGCATACTGATTTTTGTCTTAACTCTACATCTCATGTAACTGCTTATTTGTGAATTATTTAATTTTTATTGTGTGCCGTACACTGTGTGTAAAAGAATAGTAGAAATTAAAGTACATATTATACACAGAAAAATATATATGAATAAAATATAGCATATGTATTTTTTTTATTTTGCTATCATTAATGTACAATTACATGAACATTATGCTTATTACACTCCCCCTATTATCAAGTCCCCCCCACGTACCCCATTACAGTCACTGTCCATCAGAGTAGTAAGATGGTATAGAATCACTACTTGTCTTCTCTTTGTTATACTGCCTGCCCCATATAACCCCCTGCTACATTATGTGTGCTAATTGTAATACCCTTTTCCCCCTTATCTCTCCCTTCCCACCCATCTTCCGCAGTTGCATTCCCTTTGGTAACTGTTACTCCATTCTTGGGTTCTGTGAATCTGCTGCTGTTTTCTTCCTTCAGTTTTTTCTTTGTTCTTATACTCCACAGATTAGTGAAATCATTTGATACTTGTCTTTCTCCACCTGGCTTATTTTACTGAGCATAATACCCTCTAGCTCAACCCATGTTGTTGCAAATGGTAAGATTTGTTTTCTTCTTAAGGCTGAATAGTATTCCATTGTGTATATGTACCACATCTTCTTTATCCATTCATCTACTGATGGACACTTAGGTTGTTTACATTTCTTGGCTATTATAAATAGTGCTGCTATAGACATAGGGGTGCATATGTCTTTTTCAAATTGGGCTGCTGCATTCTTAGGGTAAATTCCTAGGAGTGGAATTCCTGGGTCAAATGGTATTTCTATTTTGAGTTTTTTGAGGAACCTCCATACTGCTTTCCACAATGGTTGAACTATCTTAGATTCCCACCAGCAGTGTAGGAGGGTTCCCTTTTCTCCACATCCTCGCCAACATTTGTTGTTGTTTGTATTTTGGATGTTGGCCATCCTAACTTGTGTGAGGTGATATCCCATTGTGGTTTTAATTTGCATTTCTCTGATGACTAGTGATGTGGAGCATCTTTTTCTGTGCCTGTTGTCCATCTGAATTTCTTCTTTGGAGAACTATCTGTTCAGCTCCTCTGCCCATTTATTTATTGGCTTATTTGTTTTTTGTTTGTTGAGGTGTGTGAGCTCTTTATATAATTTGCATGTTAACGCCTTATTGGATATGTCATTTATAAATATATTCTCTCATACTGTAGGACGTCTTTTTGTTCTACTGATGGTGTCCTTTGCTGTACAGAAGCATTTTAGTTTGATATAGTCGCACTTGTTTATTTTTGCTTTTGTTTCCCTTACCCGGGGAGATATGTACATGAAGAAGTTGCTCATGTTGATGTCCAACAGACTTTTGCCTATGTTTTTTTCTACGAGTTTTATGGTTTCATGACTTACATTCAGCTCTTTGATCCATTTTGAGTTTAGTTTTGTGTGTGGGGTTAGACAACAATCCAGTTTCTTTCACTTACAGTTAGCTGTCCAGTTTTGCCAGCACCAGCTGTTGCAGGGGCTGTAATTTCCCCATTGTATGTCCATGGCTCCTTTATCATATGTTAATTGACCGTATATGCTTGGGTTTCTATCTGGGCTCTCTAGTCTGTTGCATTGGTCTATGGGTCTGTTCTTGTGCCAGTACCAAATTGTCTTGATTACTGTGGCTTTGTAGTAGAGCTTGAAGTCAGGAAGCCTAATTCCCCCTGCTTTGTTCTTCCTTCTCAGGGTTGCTTTGGCTCTTTGAGTTTTTTTGTAGTTCCATATGGATTTTAGAACTATTTGCTCTAGTTCACTGAAGAATGCTGTTGTTATTTTGATAGGGATTGCATTGAATCTGTAGATTGCTTTGGGCAGGATGGCCATTTGACAATATTAATTCTTTCTATCGATGAGCATGGGATGTATTTCCATTTATTGCTATCTTCTTTAATTTCTCTCATGAGTGTCTTGTAGTTTTCAGAGTATAGGTCTTTCACTTCCTTGGTTAGGTTTATTCCTAGGTATTTTATTCTTTTTGATGCAATTGTGAATGGAATTGTTTTCCTGATTTCTCTTTCTGGTAATTCATTGTTAGTGTATAGGAATGCAACAGATTTCTGTGTATTATTTTTGTATCCTGCAACTTTGCTGAATTCAGATATTAGATCTAGTAGTTTTGGAGAGAATTCTTATCATGTCATCTGCAAACAGGGACAGTTTGCATTTTCCTTACCAATCTGGATGCTCTTGCTTTCATTAATTCTTTCTATTGTTTTATTCTTCTCGATTTTGTTTATTTTTGCTCTACTCTTTATCATGTCCATCCTTCTACTGAATTTTGGCCTTATTCTTTCTTTTCCAGTTTCATTAATTGTGAGTTTAGACTGTTCATATGGGATTGTTCTTCTTTCCTGAGGTAGGCCTGTATTGCAGTATACTTCCTTCTTAGCACAGCCTTTGCTGCGTCCCACAGATTTTTCGGTGTTGAATTATTGTTGTCATTTGTCTCCATATTTGCTTGATCTCTGTTTTTATTTGGTCATTGATCCATTGTTTATTTAGGAGCATGTTATTAAGCCTCCATGTTTTTGTGTGCTTTTTCATTTTCTTTGTATAGTTTATTTCTAGTTTCATACCTTTGTGATCTGAGAAGCTGGTTGGTACAATTTCAATCTTTTTTAATTTACTGAGGCTCTTTTATGGCCTAGTGTATGATCTATTCTTGAAAATGTTCCATGTGCACTTGAGAAGAACGTGTATCCTGTTGCTTTTGGATGGAGTGTTCTGTAGATGTATGTTAGGTCCATCTGTTCTAATACGTTGTTCAGTGCCTCTGTCTCTTTTCTTAATTTCTGTCTGGTTGATCTGTCCTTTGGAGTGAGTGGTGTGTTGAAGTCTCGTAAAATGAATGCATGGCATTCTATTTCCCCCTTTCATTCTGTTAGTATTTGTTTCACATATTTAGGTGATCCTGTGTTTGGTGTTAGATATTTATAATAGTTATATCCTCTTGTTGGACTGACCCCTTTATCATTATGTAATTTCCTTCTTTGTCTCTTGTGACTTTCTTTGTTTTGAAGTCTATTTTGTCTGATACAAGTACTGCAACTCCTGCTTTTTTCTCCCTTTTAGTTCCATGAAATATATTTTTCTATCCCTTCACTTTCAGTTTGTGTGTGTCTTTGGATTTTAAGTGAGTCTCTTGTAGGCAGGATATAGATTTTTTTTTTATCTGTTCAGTGACAGTGTCTTTTAATTGGTGCATTCAGACCGTTTACATTTAGAGTGATTATCGATAGGTATGCTCTTATTGCCATTGCAGGCTTTAATTCATGGTTACCAAAGTTTCAAGGGTCGTTCCCTTACTATCTAACAGTCTCATTTAACTCACTTCATATGCTATTACAAAGACAACCTAAAGGTTCTTTTTTTTTTCCTCCTATGTCTTCTTCCTCCATTCTTTATATGTTAGGTATCATATTCTGTACTATTTGTCTATCCCTTGTGTCACATCTGTTTAGCCTTAGGAAGACTTCCATCTATAGCAGTCCCTCCAGAATGCACTGTAGAAGTGGTTTGTGGGAGGTAAATTCTCTTAGCTTTTGCTCATCTGATAATTGTTTAATCCCTCCTTCCTTGTCAGGTAGAGTATTCTTGGTTCGAGGCCCTCCTGCTTCATTGCATTAAATATATTATGCCACTCCCTTCTGGCCTGTAAGGTTCCTATTGAGATATCTGATGATAGCCTGATGGGTTTTCCTTTGTATTCGGTCTTTTGTCTCTCTCTCGCTGCTTTTAAAGGTCTGTCTTTATCCTTGATCTTGCCATTTTCATTATATGTCTTGATGTTGTCTTCCTTGGGTCCCTTGTGTTGGCAGATCTGTGCACCTCCATGGCTTGAGAGACTATCTCCTTCCCCAAATTGGGGAAGTTTTCAGCATTTACCTCCTCAATAACATTTTCTATCCCTTTTTCTCTCTCTTCTTCTTCTGGTACCCCCGTAAGATAGATATTCTTCCATTTGGATTGGTCATACAGTTCTCTCAATATTCTTTCATTATTAGAGATCCTTTTTTCTCCCTGTGCTTCAGTTTTTTTGTATTCCTCATCACTAATTTCTATCCCATTTACCATCTCTTCTACTACATCAAATCTGCTTTTAAATCCCTCCATTGTATGTGTCATTTCAGATATGGAATTTCTTAATGATTGACTCTCCATCTTAAATTCATCCCTGAGTTCTTGAATATTTTTCTGTACCTCCATGACCATGTTTATGATTTTTATTTTAAACTCTTTCAGGAAGAATGGTGAGTTCAGTTTCTTTTGGCCTTGTTTCTGGGGTTTTTGAGATTTTGGTCTGAACCTGGTGCCTTTGATGTTTCATAATTCTCTGTGGTGCCTTCTAGTGCCCAGAATCTCTAGTCTATGGAGCTGCTCAGCCCCTAGAGTGAGTTTGTGGGTCATAGGAATGCAGCGCTGGTGCCTTGGGGCAGGAAAGAGCTCTTTCCTGATTTGCAGCTACAGTGCCTGTCTCTAGTATCAGAGCCTGTGGGGCCAGCACACAGGTGTAAGCCTCTGTGCTTGGTGTCTCTTACTTTTGTAGGCAGGGCCTCCAGCTGGCCTGATGCAAGCACAGTGACTGCCGGTTTGTGAGCAGGTGCCAGCAGGCCAGGAGGAAATTGCAGCAGGCTGCTTGTCACAGTGGGGGACCTCAGAGCTGAGTAGGCAGCCAGGGTGATGGGGTGCCTGAAACTCCTCAATGTTCCCAACCCGCTGGCCAGAGTGTGCCCAGACAACCTTGTCCACCTAACCCTTCTTCCCTGTAGCAAGCTCTGTGCAAACCCTGCCACTTCAGCAGCTGCCTCGCTGCTAGGAAGCCTCTTAGACCGCCTGCCTTTCATTTGTCTCAGAGTGGCCAGATGTGGATCCCCTTCCTCCACAAACAGCCGGAATCTCAGTCTTTCAAGCACTTCCCCTGTCCCAGCTCTCCAATCCCAGCAACCTCCAGATCACCACACAGTGTAGGTCTGTGGTCCAAAGCAGACCTCCAGGGCTGGGTGTTCAGCAGTTCTAGGCTTCCACCCTCTCCCCACTCCATTTCTCTTCCTCCCGCCAGTGATTTGGGGTAGGGGAGGGCTCAGGTCCTGCCGGATCAATGTTTTGGTACATTACCCTGTTTCATGAGGTCTGCTTTGTTTTTGAGGTCTGTATGCTGTCTGGTGCAGCCTTCTTCCCTGTTGCTGTTTTAGGGCTAAGTGTATTAACTATATTTCACACTGTATGTGGTTTTGGGAGGAATTCTCTGTCTTATCTCTCATGCTGCCATCTTGAGTCCTAAGTCAGCATATATATTTTTAAATATTATATATATATATGTATGTGATATAGTTAGGGGAGTTTCTGTGTTCTCTTTCAAAGATACTTGGAGATCTAGACTAGGGAAAAAAGTTTGAATAAGAATTTTACTTATACTGTGCACTTTCTTAAATCTAATAATCTAAATATCCAAAGATTAAGAAGTGTTTGAATATATTATATAAATACTAAATTTCTACATTAAATTTATATATATTAAGACATGTCCAAGTTACTATCATGAATAGTCTCTGTCGGTGTAGATTTGTAAAGTCTTAATGCCTAATATGTACTAAGTATTTATTTCCTCCATACAATATATGCGACCCTCAGTGGCAGTGTTTTGACTGCTCTGTTTTAGGATACTGGTCACACTTTACGTTTTTTTTTTCTGTAGAAATCATATTTATTCTATCTGTTGAACGCTGGACATGTTAAATAATATATTTAAGCAACTGTGATTATTGTTTTTTTTCACTGTATTTTTATTTTTCTTAATTGTTTTTCAGAGACTCTGCTTTTCTGAAGCTACCCAGGGTCCCCGCCCTGTGGTGTGACCATCGGTGTCTCTGTTCAATTTCTTGTGCCTGTTGTGACTGATACTGTTTTAATTTTTAAACTTCGGAATCCCAGGGGCAGGGGTGGGGGCGGGATTAGTTTCAGTAGTCTACACTGTTTAATAGTCACCCAACAATTGATTTGAATTTGTGGTAAAAATTTTGAGCCAGTTACATTTTTAGTGTTTTTAAATTGATACATTCTTTAGTATTATGATTTATATTATATTTGGAGACATTTTTTACATATAAATTTGGAGAGATATTTTACATATAAATTATTAATTTTAGGTAAAACTGCTAGAAAAATTGAAACTAGAAGTAGTCTGACATCAGTCTGCTATCGTTGTAATAAAATGTAGTCTCATACTCTGAAAGTGTGTAAGAGTCAGTTGACTTAGGTAGTGTACTTTATTCAGATGGATTACCTGGGGACAACTGACTGGATTTAACTGTTCACAAACAATTTATGACTTGCAGTAGAAATCCTACGACATTAATGTTACAGTCAATAAAATATGATAAGAAAAATACAGGAAAGTCAAAGTAACTCTAAATCAGCTTTAAATCTTATTTCTTTGTTAAAATAAAGAAATTATGTTCAGTGAATTATTTTCAATGTTTATATAGTATATAATATAAACTATATATATAGTAAAGTGGAATCTTTTGAAGGCATTTAAAACTATTGTGATGAACTTAAATATAAACACATGAAATATGCTATATACAAAGCTGATAACACTTTCAACTTGTGCTGAATATTGTAATATTCAGTCTTGTTACAAAAACAGTTTTTCTTCATCTTTGCTAAAACTAATATAATCACACATTTTACATTTGTGAACAAAATGTATTCATAAATGATTGCTGTTTTGTATTTCAATGTATCCACTTAAATCATAAATAGTAAGCATTTGTATTATCAATTCTGATAAAAAGTCTCATGTTGAGACACTTCTACTTTTTCCGTATGGCATTCAGTTTCAACAGAATAAAAACTGCCCAAGATTTCTTTAAATAGATATAAATTATCCATGTCAGATCAATAAAATATCAGGCTTAAAATATCTTGATTATAACATATGCCTCTTAGTTTCTATGCTCTATTTCCTAAATCACAGTAGACATGGAGGATTACATTTTCACTGTATTTTACAATTTTTTTTAAGTAACAGTTGTCTGAGAGTCTATAATTTCATTAAAATCAGAGATAATATTATGTTATGCATCCTACATCCAGTAAAAGTAAGTAAATACACAGCTTTATTTATGTTTTACTTTAATGACTAATTTTAAATTATTCATATAATTTTTCTCCCTTTAATCTCAAAATATTAATTGAGGTTAAGAAGTATTTAAACTTATGGTGCAAATTTTTTCTTAGTAGTTATATGATCTTTATCTTTCAAGGTTTTGTAGATGCCTCAGTATGTTGTCACTGACCATGAAGTAAATCATTCTTTTAATCTTCCTTTACCTTTTTATAACCAGCCACTCTAAAAGGGAAAGGGGAATATAGCAGTTTTACTCTTTCTATGACTCTTATGCACATACTCTACATCTTACAGCCAACAAACAAAACAATATTTCAATGAAGAATTATGTTTCAAGGACTAGCTTCACAGCAAAGTTTTGGCAGCACTTATAAAAAGTTTTGACTTACCCAATAAAAAGTTTAAAGAAATATCCCACCCTTGACTGTGGAAACTGTTTTTCAAGGACATATTCATTGATAGACTTTAAATTTTTATATAGGAGCATTGTGGTATCTTCTCTGAACACATACTTTCACAGTAAAGAACATCTAGCTATTTAGGTGATAACTCTGCTAGATATCTATGTCCTTAAAAGTAAGTCACATGTAGACACATTTCTTGATGCAATTCTTCTTTCACTTGATGTAATTTGTTGGACTACAAATCTCTGCCATTTTTTTACCCTTTGTACATTTGGTGGGAAACCCTTTAGTTACTCATTTAAAAAAGCATTCCTTAAAGAAGCTCTATAAAATTTTACTGAAATGTGTGTAGCTGTGTTTTTGGAATATGTGTGAATTAGTTGTAGACAAGCACTTCCAGAGGTCACAATTCAACTTTGGATTATCTCAGTACCCAAGATAAGGTTGACATGATATAAGAAAAACAAATATAAGTCAGTAGAAGAAAAATACTTGGAAATTTCCTAATATTTGGGTATTAAAACTATAAACAGTCCATGAGTTAAATTTTTTACAATACACAAAGGAAATTAGAACAATCTTTGGAACTGAAGATGAGAATAGAGCATATCAAAATGTCTGGGTACTGAAACAGTTGGGTAGCCACATGCAAAACAAAAAAGTAAATCATGGCATAGACCTTACACTTTTCACAAAAATTAATCAAAATGGATTCCCCCCAAAAAAGTATTATATACTGTGGGTAAAATTGTAATATTTCCAAAATATCTCCACTGGCTTTGGTGCATCTGCACATCAACAGGTATTTTTCAGGGATGGAGAGAGGTTTATCTCCATATCAGTGGGTAATTACCTAGGCAATAGAGGGCTTATCTGAACCTGAGAGGTGAAGGGGAGGGCTGGTTTTTCTTCTGCCAGAGCAGGAAAGAGAAACGGCCCTGGACTGCAATTTTAAAGCAATAAACAGATTTTAAACTTTATTTCTCCCTTTGACTGATTTCAGCTTTAGAGGTATTTTGCCCTGGGATTTCCTTTCCCTGGACTTACATCTGGCATAGTCAGCAGGCTCTCTGAACCCAAAATCTATCATAATTGGTGTGACCCTTAGCAGGGCTGCCCCAAGAGATGATGGGAGGGGTGGTGCCCTCGCTGAGGGATGTGTGTCTGCACTTGTGTGGTTGTGGAGGCACCACCACCACTGCTGGCTGCGCTGACCCCGGCCCAGGGGACGTGTATCTGCACCCATGTGGCCGTGGAGGCCTCCACCACTGCTGCCAGCCGTGCCAACCCTGACCCCGGTGCATGGCCCAAGCTGGAGGCTGCTGCTGCTGCCACTGCTGCTGCTCCTGTTGCCAGACAGAGCCTGGTCACAACCATGGAAAGGAGCAGAAGTCTGGTTCACCTTGATAGAGAAGCAGCTGGCTGCTGTGTACCACACCTTGCTGGCTACAGATGCCATCACCGAAACAGCTCCGACCAAGGTAGTAACCACCTATCCCATCACAGGGTGTGTGCGAGACAGGAACCAAAGGCCATGGAGTGGCATGGTACAGACACTTACTGTATATCATGTGCCTGGCCATTTGCCTTTGGCATCCCCAGGTAATAATGAAGCAGATGCATTGGCCGAGGTGCACTGGCTAGAAGTTGAAAGCCTGCTTCTGATGTGGCCCAGTGGCTACATCAGCGTTTGTCGCACACACGGCAAAAGACAATGTGGACTGCAGCCCTTTAGTGGGGCTTGCCATTGACCTTTGAAGAAGTCAGCTGAGCCCAAAAGGGGTGCCTTGTGTGCTCTAAGGGGGACTTACACCGAGTTCCGCAGCAGCATGGGGCAATAATGAGGGGGCTGATACCCCTAGTCAGGTGGCAAATAAACTATATTGGGCCTCTGCCCATATCAGAAGGAGATAGGTATATGATGACTTGTGTGGACATGACTATTGGACTATTGGTTGCTTTACCTGCATGTCATGCAGATCAGCAAACCACCAAAAGGGGCCTGAAGCATCTCTGCAGCCTATGGCCAGCTTCAGGTGATTAAAAACAATCAATGCACCCACTTTACTGGACATGCATTATAAGGATGAGTGCAGCAATTAGGAATAAAGTGGAAATTTCATGTACCATACAACCCTACCAGGGTAGGCATGATAAAAAGGTACAATGGTTTGTTGAAATCTGTCCTGAAGTCAGACACCAATAGTCTACAGGGCTGGTCATTTCACCTTTGGACAGTGACACAGCATTTGAATGAAAAGCCACATAAAGGAGCTTTTAGACCTGTGAATATGTTCACACACCTTGCTGCCTCTCCTATACAATTGTATGTGCAAACCAAAGAAGAGTTTTTAATGCCAGGATATGCCCACCAGAGTAACATCCTGCTGCCAAACTGGATATCTGTTTCCTTCCCCAGACTGGGGAATTTTGGGGGTATTATTTCTTCAAAAGACTTTTTATTCCTTCATCTCTCATTTCTACTTCTGGGACCACTATTTCATGAATATTGTTTCATTTAGAGGTGTCACACTGCTGTCTTAGAATCTTCTCATTTTTAGAAATTATTTTCTCTTTATGTTCCTCAGCTTGGTCACTGTACTGTTCTCTATCTCCCATCACACTAGTTCTTTCCCTATACTTTGAGTAGTCTGCTATTCGTTCCCTCCTTTGTATTTTTTGTTTCAGTTATTGTATTCTTCAGCACTGAGTGATTCTTCATTTTCTGTGTCTTTGTTGAACTTCTCACTGAGATCATCAATTCTTTTCCCCAATTCAGTGAGCATCTTTATGACTGTTACTTTGAGTTATTTATTAGGAAGACTGTTAATTTCCATTTTATTTAGTCCTTTTTTTCTGTTGTTTTATCTTGCTCTTTTGTTTGGAATATAATCATCTGCCTCCTCACTTTATCTGGGTTCCTCTGTTTCTTCCTTTGTATTAGATAGATTAGCTATGCCTCCTGGTCTTGAAAGTAATGACTTTATGAAGTGGACATCCTGCAGTGCCCAGAAGCTTATGAGTGCCTGGTTCTCTTTTGCAGCTGGGCTGCAGTTGCTTTGGTAGGCTATGGGCAGGGGTGCCTTTCTGTCGGTCTTCCAGCAGTGGTTGATTCCCACAGCTAGCCTCTGGGTGCCTTTTGTTTGACGTGGGTGCTTCTGCGGTGATTCTTCATTGCTGGGCCATCCTCTGCCTGCTGGTTAGCAGTGGAGGACCGCTGCTTGGCTGAGTATGTTGGGTAGGGTGCATTCACCTTGGGGCATTAAGGTTGAGGCACTGGGAAAGCTGGAGACTTTAGAGCTGGCTCCCACTTGCATCTGGCCATTTGAGCTGAGAGAGGACTGGGAGAATCTGGAAAGTGTTGCATGCCCTCCATCTGCCAGTCAGCAAATTTGACCTGCTGTTACACTGAGCAAACTAGGTGGGTTGGGTATGCAGGGGAGTGCTGTCTCAGGATTGAACTGCCAGCAATGGGGGTGGAGCATTTGGAGCTGGCTCCCACAAGCATCTGACCAGTTGGGTTGAAGGAGGAGGGCTGGGAATATGTGGTCTGCCTCTGCCTGCCAGTCAGCAAAACCGGACCACTGGTGTGCTGAGTGTACCGGGTGGGGCAGTCACTCAGGTGAGTGCTGCCACAGTGCTCAGTCACCAGTGAGGACAGAGCTGGCTCCTACAATCACCTGACCAGTTGGTCTAAGGGATATGTGTCCACCTACCCTTTCTCCTTGAGAGAGCTCCCTCCAGCCCTCACCCCTCTAGCATACTTCCCACTGCTAGTAAGTCTTCCAAAGTGCCACCTCTGTACTGGATCTTAGCAGGACCAAAGAGCATGCCTGTCCTCCACAGTGGGCTAGAGTCTTAGCCTCCCAGAGTGCTCCAGCTCTCCCTGGTGTCCAGCCTCATTAATTACCAAAGCCCAAGGCAATGTGGGCTAGTGTTCCAGGGAAAATATCCAGGGCCAGGTGTGCAAGATTCCTAAGCACTTACCCCTTCTCTTTTCTCTTCCTCTTTGATCCATTTATGGGCTGGGATGAGAGAAGGGCTTGGGTCTCAGTCAATCATGGTTCTGCCCCTTTAACCTTTTCGATTTGGTCCTCTCTTCTTCACCAGGTGTAAATGGTCTCTTCTGCAGTCTTCAGGTGGTTTTCAGGGTTAGGTGTATTTGTTGTAGTTGCTTCCTTGGTGTGTACATGGGAGGAGGTTTTTGCCTCTACAATCCTACTCTGCCATCTTTTCTCTCCTTTTGAGTTTTTTAAATGAAAATGTATTGAATGTTGAACTATTTTTTCCACCAATTGAAATGATCATAATTTGTCTTTCTATTATTTGGGTGTATCACATTTGCGAATTTGCTCATGTTTAAACACTTTTTGAGATAAATTCTAGTTAATGTGATGATGTATTTTGTGGGTAATATTTTTTGAGAATTTTTATATTTATATTTGTTAGGGATATTGGCCTATAATTTATTTTCTCATAGTGTATTTTTCTGGCATTGGTATTAGGGTGATGCTGGCCTTTTAAAATGAGTTTGTGAGTGTTCTCTTTTACTCATTTCTTAGGAAGAGTTTAAGGATTGGTTAATTTTGGTTTAATCCACTGGGAGAATATCTGGTCCTTGGCTTTTGTTTTTTGGTAGTTTTGGATTACTGACTCAATCTACGTACTCACTATTGGCCTGTTCAGATATTCTATTTCTTAAAGATTCAGTCTTGGCAGGTTGTATATTTCTAACAATTTAGCCATTTCTGTGGTTTTTTCAACTTGCTGTCTTTTGATTGTTCATAGGAATGTATTATGCTTGTAGTTTTGTGGCATCAGTTGTAATGTCTCCTCTTTCATTTCTAATATTTATTTGGGTCTTCTTCCCTTTTTTCTTAGTCTAGAAAAAGATTTCTCAGTTTCCATTATCTTTAAAAAAACCAGCTCTTAGTTTTATTGATGTTTTCTATTTTTCTGGTCTTTACTACATTTTTTTTCTGTTCTTTTATTTGTTATTTCCTTCCTTTTGCTAAATTTTGGATTTGTTATTTTTCTACTTCATTGAAATATAAAGTTAGGTTGTTTGAGACCTTTCTTCTTCCTTAATGTGGGCTTTTATCACTCTGAGAATTTCCCTCTTAGAACTATTTTTGTTGAAATATGGTATGGTATGTTGTGTTTCCATTTTCATTTGTTTCAAGATATTTTCAAATTTCTCCACTAGGTATATTTTGTCAAAGGTATAGTTGAAGTCCAACATTTCCTTATTGATATTCTGTCTAGAGGATCTATCAGTTTTTGATACTGCATTGTTTAAATACCCTACTATTATTATATTGTGTATTTCTCCATTCAGATCTTTTAGTATTGCTTAGTGCAATTGAGTGCTTTGATGCTGCGTGGATATATGCTTATTATTGTTATATATTCTTTATCATTTGACCCCTTTATCTTTATAATATCAATGTATTAGTCTCTTATTATGGTTTTTGGTTTATAGACTATTTTGCATGATTAGGCAAAATTTAGCTACCCCTCTTTTCTTTGGGTTTCCATTTGCACGGAACATTTCTTTCCATGTCTTAACTTTGAGTCTGTGTGTGTCTGTGAAGCCAGATCCCATATCTCTCACACACTTTTGTCCATGGATGGATGCCAACTTGTAGTTGAGGTGGGGAACATGAATGAGGGATGTTTTATTTAACCATGATGCTGATGTCGTGACTCATCATTATTTTTTTTAAGTAGTATCTATTATATACTGAATGTCTGTGTTCCCCCAAATTCATATGTTGAAGCTCTAAATCTCAATATGAACATTGGTATGGTAATGTCTCTTTGAGATCTTGGTTTAAATTATTTTGGATTAATGTGCAAAAATGGGATTGCTGGATCATATGATATGAGGATCCCACCATACTATTTTCCATAAAGTAGACATCATTTTGTATTCCCATCAGCAGTTTACAAGGGTTCTAATTTCTCCGTATCCTTGCCAAACTTACTATCTTTTTTTTTTTAATATCCATCCTGTCAGGTAGGAGGTAGTAATCTCATTGTAGTTTTGCTTTGCATTTCCTCAGTGACTACTGACATTTGCCATTGAGCATTTTTTTTTTCATATATCTGTTGGTCATTTGTATGTCTTCCTTGGAGAATATCTTTGAGCCCACTTTTAATTGAGCTGTTAGTTTTTGTGTTTTGTTTGCTTTTGAGTAGTTAGTTGTTCCTTATGTATTTTGGAGACTAGCCTGTTTTCAGATACAGGATTTGCAAATGTTTTTTCCTGTTCTATTGGTTGTCTTTTCACTCTGTTAGTTGTTTCCTTTGCTGTGTGTAGAAAGTGTATTAACTCTCATTTTGCTAAGCTTGAAAGACATTTCTGTTTTAGCAACCTGATTGTACTTCCTAGTACATTTTCTTTTTTTTTCTTTTTCATTTGTCACTCACAAATATTTTTGGAATGATTCTCTGCCAAATTTGTTAGGCCATTGTTGAAAAGAAAGATCAAGAAAATATATTTTTATTAAAATTTCTTTAAATTTATTCTTCCCTGAAAGAAAATAGGTGACCCTTATGGTATTCATTCCTGCTTCCCATTCTGTTCACTCAGCTATAACTGGTGTCAAATTGTGAAGTTGTACCATCACCTCTTTGTGGGTGTGCTGGATCTGATAACAGAGGAAAGGGATTATACGCCAAAGTTGCTGCTAAACCGTTGCAGCATTTACTTGAAGAAGCATGAGAGGTCATGATTCTGAAGTTGCTTAATTAAGGGAGCCCAAACATAGAACAGAGAGAGAATTATCCAAAGATACAGGGTTTCATGATCTAGCAATATTTAGGAGACAATATAAACTTGCTATCTGGAATCATTCCTAGAAGATGGAAGAAGTGAGGACACATTCTGAACAAAGTTGAAACACCAAGATTACTATGGCAGATGGTAGAGGAAGGAATTAAAAAGCTTAGGGAAGTGGCCCTTCTGGAAAAGATAAACTATGCAAGGCTAGAAAATAAACCAGATTGTATAGAAGATTGTTCATTTACAAAGGATATAAAGCATATGTTGGTAAAAAATATAGTGGTGACTCCCCTCTGTGTGGTAGGACTATATGAAGAAGAATCTATTACAAAATAAGACTCACTGAAAGCAGTGACAATGATAAAACCCTAAAATCCATAGAGGTTATGTTGTTAAACTGAGAAGTCATATGGATCCCAATTATGATAAATGGCATAGTTGGAGTGAGAGCCAAGGGATCAAGAACTGCAGAGCATTAAGGACATGGTTAAAAGAACATAAAACTCCCAGGACCAAATATATAATCATCCCTAAAGGGTCTGACTCAGCTTTGTCATCAGAAAAAATCAAGGATCCCTAATCAGGAGCCTTAGAAAAGTCACCTCAGAAAGAACCTACCCAGCTTCTAGTTCTGAGCCTGTTTTCAAACCCAAAACCATTTAGCCAAAAGGAATCTGAGTCCCAGCAGGGACGACCTCATAATATCACAGCCAGTGTACACTATAATTGTCCTCCAGCCCTTCTCCAAGAGTTCTTAAACAATTTACTCAGGTAACTGTACACTGGAGCTACAATGTGACCAACTGTTTTGAGGGTTATGAAACAGGATCTGAGTTGACTTTGATAGTCATTTCCCCTGTCAAAGTACATTCAAATTAGGGCTGGGTAGTATCTGAAAACCTAGCTGAGGTTTGGTTTGCAACAGGAGGTGTCAGATTCAGATCCACTTGATTATTTACCCACTTCCAAAAGTATAATTCTGATGTACATACCTGGTAGTTGACATGAGCCACCCAATAGGTCCTTGGCCTGTAGGGTAAGGTCTTTGATAGAAGAAGATAACATGTGAAAACCTCTAAAACTGCTATGTCTGGTCACACTGTAGTAATAAAACTATCTTCAGGAAATGGAGGAAATGAAGGTCATGTTTTAAGATGTAAATGATGCATGGTAGATGTCCTTATAATGTCTCCATTTTATTAACTACTTTGGCCCCTTCAAAATCAGATGAATACTGGAGTATGACAGCAGCCTACCACAAACTCAGCCAAGTAAATAAATCCTTGCCACACTTCTGTCAAAGTTGAAGCCACTCTGCTGAATGCATGTCTTCATTAGCATAGATTTAAAATACCTCGGTCACCTGCTGTGGACCTTAATTTGACAAATACACTTATTTCCATTCAGAATAGAAAAAGGATGAGAAGCTGCAATCACATAGAATGGACAAAAATATGAATGTTTTGCCCCACATGTATGTTAATTATCCAGCTATATGTCATAATATAATCTGAAGAGATCTGGACTATCTGAACAGCCCATAAAATATGCTGATCACCTACTTTGGTTGTACTGTGTTTATTCGTCTAGATGAACAAGAAGTGACTACCACCCTGGAAGATTGGATGAGACATACATATTTCAGAAATGGAAGATAAACCTTACGAACATTCAGTAGCCTGCCTCATCAGTAACATTTTAAGGGTCCAGGATTCAGAGATCTGCTAAGACATCCCTTTCAAAGTATGAGTTTATTTGTTGCACCTTGAATCATAAAGTCAGAAGTGTAGTAAGTATATTACCAAGTAGGCCTTTTCAGATTCTGGAGACATCATATCCCATACACTGAAATATTGTTTCAACTCATATACTGGATAATATGCAGGACTACCATCTCAGTGAGGCTTGTAGCATAAGAGGGCTCTACAGTGCATTTAGGTTAAGATGTAAACATGTGCTGCTTGGACCATACAACTAGGCAAATCCTATGGTATTCAAGGTATCCATGCTTAGAAATGATGCCATGTGAAGCTCATGGCAAGCCAGTCATAGAATAATAAGACAGGCCCCTGAAATTCCAGTATATTATGTTGTCTGCAGCCAAAAATTATATTCCTTTAAAAAAATATTCTTGGCTCGCTCTTGAGTTCCAATAGAGACCTTAAGGCACCAAATGACCATGTAGCCAAAACCTGTCTTTCATGAGCCAGTTCTGTCATACCAATCAAGTCATGAATTGGGGTGGGCTTGGAGATAATCCCCTTTAAGTTAGAAATGGTACTTCCAAGATTGAGCACAAGCACGACCAGAGTTTTCCTCCATGTAAGCTGCATGAGCAGGTAATCCAGACTCATGTTACCTACTTTGTGGTACCTTAATTCATTCCTGTGACCATATGGGGGTTTCTTTTAATCAGCTGATAGAGACTAATAAATCCTGAACTGGTGGGTGAATGGGTTCTACTGGTCGTTTCACATCCTATAAGACTCCAAGCTACCAGCTTGATAGTTTTATGGCTGGAATGGTCTTTGTCTTTAAAGGTACAGATGAGGTGCCACCTTAGAAGTGATATACTACAGGGATGGCATGCAGGTTTCCAGGATTTAGTATATGTATTGAATACAAGTCTCAAAAGAAAGGATGTGTGAATTCAGGAACCAAGAAGTAGAGACAGTAAAAGAAGTCTCCACTTCTCTGATCATCCCTCCCAGTGACTCTATGGTACTTGGTGTTTCCTGTACCTATAAAGGCAACTTCTGAAGGGTTAGGTGCTCTTGTCCCCATAGCAGGCATGTTTTCTTCAGGGAAACGGAGTCCCATTGACCTATAGAGTATGGCTGCTCCTGAGTACTTTGGCCCCTTGTGTCCATAGCACAGCAGGAAAGTAGAGAATCCACTATCCTGTCTGATGTACTTGACCCAGATCATCAGAATGAGGTAGAGCTACTGTTGTACAGTGGAGGCTGGTAAGAAAATGTGTGGCATCTGAGCGATCCACTTGATGTTTCATTGCCCAATTTTCATTGTGAATGAACAAGTGTAGCAAACCCGACCTTCAACAGGCATGATGACCAGAAGCAGAGATTCCTCAGACTGGAGGGTCTAAATTATGCCACCAGTTAGGCCACAAATACCATCAAGAAGTATTAGCTGATGGTGAGAGGAATCTAGAATGCATAGTACAATAGGAAATGATCAATGTAAGTTGACTCTTCAAGAGTAGTTTTAGTGATGGTGGCTGTGGCTTTTCTGACCAACCTCCTTTTTTTGTGTTTCCCCCAGGAAGCCAGGCCTACTGCAGTAGTGTAGGTGCTGTTCCTTAAATGTATAATGAAAAGTAGTTCTGAGCAGTGGAAATGGAGATAGCCTCCCCACAGCTCCTCAGGGGTTTGGTTTAGGACTTCTCAGGCCTGCATCACATGCCAGCTGCTCTGTCTTTCCAGACCCACTCACTTCCCTTCCTTCTATAGGTGTTAATCGCCAGTGAATACCCTGCATGTCAAACTCCTCGGTAATTGCTTACAGAGATCTAACTTGTAACACGATAATATAAATACATTTCTAGAATAAGGACTGTTCACATCTCATCTAGAATATTGTGTTTGATTTTAGGAATAACCCTTTAAAAATATAGTTGTAAGCTCTTCAATATGGTAACAACAAGCCACGTATAGTTATTTAAATATAGTTACTAATCGAAGTAAAAATTCAAAAACTCAGTTCTTCAGTCACATTTGCCACATCTGAAGTGCTGGACAACCACAAAAGCCTAGTGACTGTCACAATGGAAAGAGCATATGTGGAGCATTTCCATAATCACGGACATAGAATGTACTATATTGGACAGTGCTGGTATATATGGTATAAAACTCTGACCCAGATGGTGATAGATCTCAACCCATATGGAGATGGCTAAAAGGACAGATTGTATTTATCCAGAAGATAAGATGAAGGAGAGGCTGTGGTAAGGCACTGTACGACGTGAGTTTTCAGGGGTTTAATTATTATCAGATTTTCTTACAGATTTCTTGTGTCTGTTTTATGTCCATTATGAAAGTGGAGAATATACCCTATCTTTCTGGATGTAGTGACAAGTTAAAGAACATGTCTCCTGTGAATTACAACATATAGAGCCTTGGATATCTCTAATAAGAAAGTTACAATATTCTAGATAGTTAATAATAATTTTGGTAATTATCCTGCCAAATTAAGTATTATATATACTATCTACAAGTTTCTCTGTTTCATTAACAAATATGATTTGAGGGATTCAATAAACTAATTACCTGTGATAATCCAAAGAGCCAAAAATAAGAAGGAACAAGCCTATGAGTTATGTTGAGAATCACATTGTTATTTGCATAAAATATAAACCATTATAGTTTATTTAGGTGTATATCAAGATGAATTTCCACTTAATGTGTCTGACTGGAAATTTTATAAGGGCAGCCTCATCATAAAGTAGGCTTCAAACCCTATAAGGAGTATCTTTGATGTTTTATTGCTATAGATGTGTAGAATAGTATATCTTTCATAAGTGAGAAAATTAAATGAAGAAAGCCAAGTAAGAAACACACTTAAACATGTTACATGTCTGTATTTGTTTTTCTAAGAATTATCAATGAAAGGATATTTGGATTTTGAATACCACATTTGTTACCTGCAACAGGGTAAAATTTGCTTAAACAAGAAAACAAACCTATCAAATGAAAAATGTTATTGACATGGCATTGTAAATATCAAATTTCACAGTGTCTTGAAACTTATTGATAATATTTCAGGTGTTTACAACACAATACAGTTGTTGAAGCTTTTAACAATATTACATAAAAATTGGTTTATACCAGTGATCAGTTTTATAAACTAATTATCTTCTATTGAAAAATTAGGGCTTAAATTGATTTAATAAATAATATAAGTATTTCAAGGTACTATTAATATCACAAGGATCTTCAGATATATTCTTTGTGTCCTACTGAGGCCTGATAAATAATGACTTACTACATTAAGATTAGGAATCTTGTGAATACAGCTGTACTTTTATGGAAAGCAAAACAATACCATAAGAAACAAAAAAGTGAAATCTGAGTAAATTAATTCAAGGTAGGTAAAAAATACTCTTGAAAATTTCAAACTACTTTTCAGTTTTACATGAAGATATAAATAAGAAAAGCATAACTCCATTTCCCCAAATTAGTGTTAAAGTGTTTTATGACTTACAGCTTTGAAGATCATATTTATAGCTATGCCAAAATTACAATTGATTTCAACTTTAACATTTATACAATATGGTATACAAATAATCTATGTGGTTATTTTGGGGGCTAAAATGATTCAAAAGATTCCCATCAGAGATTATAATCTAATGGGAAAAATAAGCATTTTTTCCTTTTATATGCATACCATAAACTATGGGAACACATGTAAGAAAAAAAATCATTTTTTGGATAGTGACACTTGAGAAGGTCTTCATAAAACGTTTTAAACTGTTGTGGAGAACATCAAAACACAGGGTCCTCTGGGGAGAAAATGAGAACAAGAATTTAGTACAGGTATACGTCATTTCATTGTGTTTCATTTTATTGCATTTCACAGATAGTGTTTTTTTTTTTTTTACAAATTGAAAGGTTACAGCAACCCTGTCTCAAGCAAGTCTATCAGGGCCATTTTTCTAACAGCATTTGGTTCCCTTCATGTCTTTGTGTCACATTTTGGTAATTCTCACCATATTTCAAACTTTTTCATTGTTACTGTATTTGTTATGGTGATCCTTGATCAGTGATCTTTGATGTTAGTATTGTTAACTGTTTTGGGGCACCATGAATGGTGCTGATATAAGACTGTGAAATTGATTGATAAATGTTAGGTATTCTTACTTCTCTACTGACCAGTTACCTTGTCTCTTTCCCTTTCCTTGGGCTTCCCTGTTCCTTGAGACACAGCAATATTGAAAGTAGGCCAATTAATAACCCTACAATGGCCTCTAAGTATTCAAGAGAAAGAAAGGGTTACATGTCTCTCACTTTAAATCAAAAGCTAGAAATGATTAAGCTTAGTGAGAAAGGCAGGTTGAAAACCAACATAGGATGAAAGGTAGGCCTCTTGTGCTGAATAGCCAAGTCGTGAATGCAAAGGGACAGTTCTTGAAATTAAAAGTGCTACCCCATTGAACACATGAATAACAAAAAAGCGAAATAGCTCTATTGCTGGTACAGGGGAAGTTTTATTGGTCTGGATAGAAGATCAATTCAGCCACATTCCCTTAACTTTCCCTTAAGCCAGAACCTAATCCAGAACATGGCTCTCCCTCTCTTCAATTCTGTTAGGGTTGGGAGAGGTCAGGAAGCTGCAGAAGAAAACTTTGATGCTAACAGAGGTTAGTTCATGTGATTTAGAGAGAGAAGCCGTCTCCATAACAGAAAAGCACAAGGTGTAGCAAGTTATCCAGATCTAACTTAGATCATTAATAAAGGTGGCTACACTAAACTGCAGATTTTCAATGTAGACTAAACAGCATTGTATTGGAAGAAGACAGCATCTATGACTCTCCTAACTAGAGAGAAATCAATACCAGGCTTCAAAGCCTCAAAGGAAAGATTGACTCTCTTGTTAGGGGCTAATGCAGCTGGTGACTGAGCTGAAGCCTCATTTGCCATTCTGAATATACTGGGGTCCTTAAGAATTACACTAAATCTTCTCTGCCTGTACTCTGTCAATGAAACAACAAACCCTGGATGTTAGCACATCTGTTTATAACATGGCTTACTGAGTATTTTAAGGTCACTGTTGACACTGCTCAGCTCAAAAGATTCCTTTCAAAATATTATTGCTCATAGGCAATGCATCTGGTCACCAAAGAGCTCTCATGGAGATGGGCGATGAGATTAATGTGTGTTCATGCCTGCTAACACAATGGCCATTCTGCGATCAATGGGTCAAATCATTTTGAATTGAGTCTTATTAATTAAGAAATGCATTTCATAAGGCTATAGATAGTGGTTCTTCTCATGGATCTTGGCAAAGTAAATTGAAAATCTGGAAGAGATTCACCATTCTAGATGCTGTTAAGAACATTTATGATTCATGTGGAGAGCTCAAAATATCAACATGAATAGGAATTTGAAAGAAGTTGATTTCAACCTACATAGATAACTTGGAGAGGTTCAAAGTTTCAAGATTTCAGTGAAGGAAGTAACTGCAGATGTGGTGAAAATAGCAGGAGAGCTAGAAATAGAAGGGGAAGTTGAAGATGTGACTGAATTGATGCAATCTCACGGTAAAACTTGGACAGTTATGTATCATGGGTGAGCAGAGAAAGTAGTTTCTTGAGATTCATTCTACTCCTGAGGAAGGTCCTGTGAAGACTGTTGAAATGGCAGCAAAGGATTTAAAATGTTATATAAACTTAGTTGATAAAGCAGCAGAAGTGTTGGAGAGGGCTGCCTCCAATTCTGAAAGAATTTCTGTGAGTAAAATGCCATCAAACAGCATCACATGCTACAGAGAAATTGTGCAATTAAGAGTCAGTTATTGTGGCAAACTTCACTGTTGTCTTATATTAAGAAACTGCCACAGCCACCCCAACCTTCAGCAGCCAGCAGCCTTGAGCCATCAGTCAACTCTCCAGCAGCAGAAAGATTACAACTTGGCTTGAATCTCAAATGATGGTTAGCATGTTTTAGCAATAAAATATTTTAAATTAAAGTATGCATATGTTTTTTTAGACAATGTTATTGCACACTTAATGAGTATAGTGTAAATATAACTTTGATATGCACTCAGATACCAAAAAACTCATTTGACTGTCTTCATTGCGATAGTCGCTTAATTGTGGTGGTCTGGAACCAAACCCACGATATCTCTAGGGTATGCTTGGATATGAAAGAGAAGTCTGTGAAGGGACTACATGATTATAAAGATGTAAAAATACCTATAATTTAATAGGAAATCAGGATGTATCTGACCTTGTGTGAAATGCCTTAGGTAATTCATTGAGATGAAATTGTGCTGCTGGTGTTTTATTTCCATTTTATAGGTGATGAACTGTCACACAGCAAGTGTTAGAGCTAGGACTCTAACTCCAAAGCCATTGCTTATCCCACCGTATCATTTGTAGTTTGTGTTAAGGAACATAATTAAGTTAGATTACGTATTAGTTTGATATGCTTAGTAGATCACATATTTTAGCTACTTAAAAAAGATCTTACAGGGTAATGATAATTATACTAGAAAATTAATAATAAAACTACAATATAATGATGGTGGAAGCTAATATAGAGTCGTAGTCCCTGTGAGGAATACACTCTTTACTCTAAGGTAGAAATACTTTTGCAGTGGAGCATGTTAAACGATTATGTAGGTGAACACCAAGACTACTTAAAAATGACTTGCATTGATTTGGTGTCTCAGATAGAAAAGTAATCCTTTCCTAACCGTTTTAGCAGTAATATGCCCTAACTCCCAGCAAGAATTATGGTGCCTTAAAAAATTAAATCTACTTTAAATATGATAGATTCTATTTCATTCTATCAGTGAATAGTCCTCTGGTTACAAGGGACTCAATATTTGCATGTGCTTCCCTTATCATAAGCCAACATAGTGGATTACCTGTGAATGGAATGGGAAACAAAGGGGGAAAAGGCAATTGCTGTTCTCCAGTATTTGAACAGACAGTTGCAATTACCTTTCTCATGAGTTCGGAGAGAGCCTTAGAGGAGATAGGAGCTATGCACTATGTGTGTGAGTGCAAGATTCTCATAGTCCTTCTTAGCTCAGGTTCATCGCTTTTTTCATTATCACAGGAAGTCTTTCTCTTTCCATTTACATCAAAATGCTTACTCCACTTTAGGGACCTCTCTTTGGATTCAGCTTGGATCTAATTTTAATACTGATTTTTCATGATGTCAAGGAGCTGTACAAATGGACCTATATTATTTACCTGCTTCCTAATAACATCAGAAGTAATTTTAAAGCTGGATGAAAAATGCATTTTTAGTATAATTTTATTTTCTCATACTGTGCTTATTGACTCTGGATTCTATTATTCACACTTTCTGTATGAATAGAGTAATAGATATACTGAATGTGTAGAATAGAAAGACAAACCTCTGAGATAAACATGGTCTCTTATGAAAAATACTTGTTGAAACATTGTGACCGTTGATCTGTGTTGTAAGAATTTTTCAATTAAGAGATATAATTTAATTATGTAACTATCAATCTGTTTGTTTATTCAAATAGTATATGCCAAAACAATCACTCAGAAATACTTTGCTCACTGGTTTTATTATCTGCCGTGTTTGATTTTAAGAAAATTTCAACCAGCTTAATCTCTCCAAGAAATCACAAAATTAGAGTACTTTTCATGTCATTGTACACAGGGGAGATTTCAGCTAAAGATTCTATTACTGTAATTTCCTGCTATTGGAAATAGTTTATACAAACATTTAAAAAGCCACTAAAACAGAAACAAATAAAAGAAAATCAAACAAAAACCCTCACCGACATTATCACACAGTGCTGCAATATGTCCTATTTTCATATATTCAGTGTATTTTTGGTTACTTCTTATGTCTTTTGTTCTTAGGGTGATTTCAGGCTATTTATACTAAGACTTAAAGAAATAAAAATGAATTGATTTTCTTATAATGAAACACATTTTATTTGAAAAAGAAACATGATATTGATTCCCATACCCACACTTCTGATATCGAACTGTGACTTCAATACATACTATATATTTCATTTAGTCTCCAATTAACAATATGTAGGGCATCAATAAAACATTTTTACTATTATCTGGAGTCTAGATTCAGAAGTCCTGAAATTACTGAAGTTCTGATATAACAATACATGCCGAGTCAAGTAATTTCCCTAATCTGTTTAATGAAAACAATGATAATTGCAAAGGTAGACATTAGCCTTAAAACCAAGTCATATAAAGGATTATTTTAGAATCTCAGCATAGATTAATGCAAAGATAATTGAAAGGAGGATGATTTATAAACCCAAAAATGTTTTAAAATGTGTATCTGATTAAAGGAGTCAATTAAACTAAAGTTCATGCATATAATAGATGATAATGCAGATATTAAAACAAGAATTACAGAATTTTTAAATACTATAAAATTTTAAATTCAGTTTTTTATTATTTTTATTTTAACCTTTAGGGATTTGATAATGAGGCATAATATTAAGCAGGCTACAAGAACTTTATGTTCCATATGATTCACATTATTATAACAACAATATTTTGGTGAATATATACACACAGATACATACACATTTATACCTATGCACAAATATTTGAAATGAAATGTACCAGTTTTTATATTAGAATGAATATCTGTGCTGTAGGTGTACAGTTGATTTTTAAATATTTTTTTATTCTTCTCTAGTGCATTTCTTACCAATAAATGTATTTTTACTTTAAAGAAGAATGGAATAATAGAGTTAGTGGATCTGTGTTACTTTTATTTAAATACAGTAAAACTTGAAAGTCTCTTAAGCACTTAAAAGTCTTTTTAAATTAATTTCAGATTAGTGAATTCTCCATTTGTGCTATTTTAGCCACTCTTAGTACTGATACAAAGAGTGACAAGTGAGCAGTGGCCCTTATTTCCTATATTCATTAATTTTTATGCTGTACTTACATATGTATCATGCACTTACATTATTTGGGTATTATTGCCTCAGCTTTATAGTAATTTAACATGTATGTATACTGGATCATGATTTTGATAAAATAATCAAGGAGATATGAATATACTTTTAATAAATCAACTTTATACAGTTATTACTTTTCAAATGTTATACCCTATTCTATTTAGACTGAATATGTATCTGTCTAGTCAACAAATATTTGTTGAACAACTATATGCCAAGCCTTATTCTTGGAGCTATGTGTATAAACGTGAATTTGATTTATAACCTAGAGGAGCCTGTAATATCAAAGGGAATCTGATTATAAGCATATGAATTCCACTTGATATGATATTACTGTATTTATACACAATTACAGATGTGTGTAAGATGCAGTGGCAAGAGAAAAATAGATGACTTATACTGAGGAAACATGGTAGGAGTTGAATCTGTAATGAAAATTCATAGCTACCAAAGGTCATCTGGAAAAGTAATCTAATGTACAATGTGATGAACTGTTTAAAAGAGATGTGAAGAAATTAATGTAGAATATTAGATAGATTCTCTATCATTAAACATTTTAGTCTATGCTTATTATTCATGTGTGTGGTTTGTGTGTGTGTACGTGTGTGTTTGAAATGATGTTTATGGACAATTCCTGCACTCAGAACTGTCAAAAGAAACATTTTATTCACATATAACACAAGATTTCATGCATAAATTTATCCATATAATTTGGATTTAATTGTTATAAGTGATAATAACTTCCAAAGTGAACTCATTCCTGCATTTTTACAGATTCCTTTTCATTGAAAAGAAATGTTGTAATTATCCTGTGTATGTGTAAAACTATGACAAGTTGTAGAAAGCAATTTTCATAGGTAAAATTATACTTCCAATTATATGTTAGTGGTTCTGCAAAGAATCCTTTGTTAACAACATTCATTTCACAAATGATAGTCTCTAGGTTTGTATTAACCTTGTTTAGTGCCAAAGTGAACATGTTAAAATTAGTAACGCTGATGCATTTATCATTAAAATAGCACAAGCATAGGACTGGAGCTAGAATTTTATTTATTTTCATTTGCTGATAATATGAAACAGACAATGAACACTGACACCAGATTTTTTCTAGAAAGAGAGTAAATAGCAAATTTATTCTAGTACTAATTGTAAAGAAGATAAGACAATAAAGTATATTAAGGTTAAAAAAAAACTATGGTTTCTTAGTAACCCTCCATTTTATCCTCCCAGCCTCTGGGTCTCACCGTTTCATTGTTTGATTGTATGACTGACTGTTTTAGATACTCATATAAATGGAATATCGTTAATAGTGCTGCGTTGAACATGGAGATGCATAACTCTTTGAGATCCTGATTTCAATTTCTTTTTTTGAAAAATAACCAGATGTGGGATTGCTTGATCATATGGTAGTGGTCTTTTTAAACTTTTTGAGGAACTTCAATATTGTCTTTCTTAATGGCTGCAATATTTTGTTTAAGATGAATAAACTTTAGAGATCTGCTGTACACAATGAACCTAGAGCCAATAATAATGTAATGTAAATTTAAAATTTTGTTAAGAGGATAGGTCTTTGGTAAAAGCACAGTCTTGCTAAAATAAAATAAAATTTAAGAATAAAAACTGGTAACAGTGAACTAAAATTATTTGAAAACATTGACTACAAATTGAAAAGCATAATGTATAAATGAGCAGTTTGAGAAATGAGACTGAATTATCTTTGAACAACTGTCAGCCATAAGCTCAGTAGCCATAACCAAGAAGCTGTTTCTTAACAGAATTATGAAAACAGTTAAAAAATATTTTCAGCATCTAATCATCCCTTGTCATATGTTTTAAAGACATAAAGCGAATCCTTTTTGTTATTTTTATGAAAATGTCTTGCAAGAAAAATCCCCAAATTATAAGTATACCCGACATAAAGAGTTTTTTTTAACAAAGTGAGCATATGCATGTAACCAGCACCTAGAATATTAATAGCATCCCAGTTCATGCCTTAATCTCATCCCATCCCTGATACATTCCCCCTTCAACTCCCCATAACCACTGTTTTGAGTACTAACAGTCTGAATTATTTTTGTGTATTTAAAACAGAAATAGAATTTTAAATTGAAAACAAACAAAAAAATATGAGCAAGAATAAACTTGGTAGAATTAAAGGGTACAAAATCCGTTTGGCATTTCTGGAATACTATATGCTTGGTCTATATGAAATATATCTAATAAACATACATGAAGACTATACTCCAAAAAGATAATTCCTTAATTCCCATGTGACAATTCTAGGTCAATTAAAAATGTTATGCAAACCCTATAGACAGTGTACAGAAATTGATTAAAATGCATTCATTCATTCATTAAACAAAATTTAGCAGAAAACTCATTATATGCAAGGTTGTGTGAATTATGAAAATATGACTAACAGTCATTTTGTGTCCTCAAGAGGCTCAGAGTGGAGAGGTCTAGATTGACAGATAAATGTTTGCAATTTAAAGAATCAAATGCCATATAGTCTAGGGATATGTAACAGATGCTGGAGCAAAGAGACAGGTTAGCAGTAAAAGGAAACAATGAAAACTTTTAATTCTGTAAAGATACAATCACAAGACATTTAGATGAAATTAAACTATACAGGATATTAAATATTAGGGTATTTAGATTACAAATTTAAATGGGTTTTAAGCCTTATATTTAAATTAATGCCACATATGTGTTAAGATTAAAAATTTCCCATAGATGGAGTGGGATTCAAAATGGTGGCATGAGAGGTGAGGTAGAGAATTCCTCCCAAAACCACATGTAGTGTGAAAATATAGTTAATAAAATTAGCCCTAAAACAGCAACAGGAAAGAAGGGTGCACTAGACTGCACACAGACCTCAAGAACAGAGTGGACCTCATGGAACAGGGTAGCATATGAAAGCCTTGATCCAGCGAGACCGAAGCCCTACCCCCACCTCAGCTCACCAGGGGAAGGAAGAGAAACAGAGCAGGGAGGGCATGTAAGCCTAAGACTGCTGAACACCCAGCCCTGGAGGTCTGCTTTGGAGCACAAACCTACATTAAGGGGTGCTCTGGAGGCTGGTGGGATTGGGGAGCTGGGACAAGCAGAGTGCCTGAGAAACTGAGATTCTGGCTGTTTGTGGAGGACGGGGATCCATATCAGGACACTCGGGGAATAAAGGAAAGGCAGATGATCTGTCAAGCTTCCTAGCAGTGAGAGGGCTGCTGAAGGGGTGGGTTTTGCACAGAGCTTGCTAAGTGGGAGAAGGATAGGTGGACAAGATTGTCTGGGTGCACTCTGCCCAGCAGGTTGGGAACTTTGATGAGCTTCAGGTGCTCCGTCCCTGTGGCTACCTACTCAGCTCCGAGGACCCTCACTGTGAGACGCAGCCTGCTGAGGCTGGCCTGACAGCACCTGCTCATAAACCGGTAGTCACTGTGCTGGCATCAGGCAAGACAGAGGGTGGCCCTACCTACAATAGCTGGAGACGCCAAACATAGAGGCTTACACCTGTGTGCTTGGCCTGCTGGCTTTGATACTAGAGACAGGCACTGCAGCCAGGAATCAGGAAACAGCTCTTTCCTCCCACCAGGCACAAGCGCCACACCCATACAACCCCCAGCCTCACTCTAGGGGCTGAGCATCTCCAGAGACTAGAGCTTCTGGGCACTAGAGGGCACCACATAGAATTATGAAACATCAAAGGAACCTGGTTCAGACAAAAATCTCACAAACCCCAGTAAAAGGGCCAAATGAAACTGAACTCAAGTCTTCCTGAAAATAAAAATCATAAACATGGTCTTGGAGGTAAAGAAAAATATTCAAGAACTCAGGGACGAATTTAAGATAGAGATTCAATCATTAAGAAATTCCATATCTGAAATGAAACATACAATGGAGGGATGTAAGCAGATTAGATGTAGCAGAAGAGATGGTAAATGGAATAGAAATTAGGTAAGAGGAATACAAAGAAGCAGAGGCATAGAAAGAAAAAAGGATCTCTAAGAATGAAAGAATATTGAGAGAACTATGTGACCAATCCAAACAGAACAATATCCACATTATGGGGGTAACAGAAGAAGAAGAGAGAGAAAAGGGGAAAGAACGTCTTATTGAGGAGGTAATTGCTGAAAAATTCCCCAAACTGGGGAAGGAGATAGTCTCTCAAGCCATGGAGGTACACAGATCCCCTAACACAAGGGACCCAAGGAAGACAACATCAAGACATGTAATAATTAAAATGGCAAAGATCAAGGATAAAGAAAGACTTTTAAAAGAAGCTAGAGAGAGAAAAAAAGATCCCATACAAAGGAAAACCCATCAGGCTGTCATCACATTTCTAAACAGAAACCTTACAGTCCAGAAGGGAGTGGAATGATATATTTAATGCAATGAAGCAGAAGGCCCTCAAGCCAAGAATACTCTACCCGGAAAGATTATCATTTAAATTTGAAGGAGGGTTTAAACAATTTTCAGATAAGCAAAAGCTGAATTTACCTCCTGCAAACCACCTTTACTGTGCATTTTGGAGGACTCCTATAGATGGTAGTATTCCTAAGGCTAAATAGATGTCACCAAGGGAAATAAAACCACAACAAAGTAGAACAATTAATTACTAAGCAGATGCAAAATTAAATCAACTACCCCCAAAGTCAATCAAGGGGTAGACAAAGAGTACAGAATATGATCCCTAACATATAAAGAACGGAGGAGAAAGAAAAAGGAAGAAAAAAAAGAACCTTTAGGTTGTGTTTGTACTAGCATTTGAAGTGAGTTAAATGAGACTGTTAGATAGTAAGGGAATTACCTATGAACCTTTAGTAACCATGCATCTAAAGCCTGCAATGGCAATAAGTATGTACCTATTAATAATCACCCTAAATGTAAACGGTCTGAATGCACCAATCAAAAGACAAAGAGTCACTGAATGGATAAAAAAACAAGACCCATCTATATGCTGCCTATAAGAGACTCACTTCAAATCCAAAGACATACACAGACTGAGAGTAACAACCAATGGGGAGAAAAAAGCAGGAGCTGCAGTACTTATATCAGACAAAATAGACTTCAAAACAAATAAAGTAGCAAAAGACAAAGAAGGACATTACACAAGAGGATATAACTATTATAAATATCTATGCACCCAACAGAGTATAACCTACATAAGTGAAACAAGTACTAACAGAATTAAAGGGGCAAATATAATGCAATGCATTCGTTCTAGGAGACTTTAACACACCACTCACCCAATGGACAGATCAAACCAGACAGAAAATAAGTAAAGAGACAGAGGCACTGAACAAAATATTAGAACAGATGGACCTAACAGATATCTACAGAACACTTCACCCAAAAGCTATAGGATACACATTCTTTTCAAGTGCACATGGAACATTTTCAATAATAGATCATATATTAGACCACAAAAGAACCTCAGTAAATTCAAAAACATTGAAACTGTACCAACCAGCTTCTCACATCACAAAAGTGTGAAACTAGAAATAAACTACACAAAGAAAACCATAAAGCCCACAAACACTTGGAGGATGAATAACATGCTTCTAAATAATCAATGGATCAATGAACAAATAAAAACAGAGATCAAGCAATATATGGAGACAAATGACAACAATAATTCAACAATGCAAAATCTGTGGGATGCAGTGAAGGCCGTGCTAAGAGGGAAGTATATTGCACTACAAGCCTACCTCAGGGAAGAAGAACAATCCCATATGAACAGTCTAAACTCACAATTAACGAAACTAGAAAAGGAAGAACAGGGAGGCCCAAAATCAGTAGAAGGAAGGACATAATAAAGATTATAGCAGAAATAAATAAAATTGAGAAGTATAAAACAATAGAATCAATGAAAGCAGGAGCTGGTTCTTGAGAAAATAAACCAATTAGATAAACCCCTATTCAGACTTATCAAGAAAAAAAGAGAGTCTACTCACATAAACAGAATCAGAAATGAGAAAGGAAAAACCACTGCGGACACCACAGAAATACATGAATTGAGAAAATACTGTGAAAAATTATATGGTAACAAACTGGATAACCTAGAAGAAATGGACAATTTTCTAGAAAAATACAACCTTGTTGACCCAGGATGAAACAGAAAACCTGAATAGATGAATAACCAGCAAGAAAATTGAATTTGTAATAAAAAAAAATTGAATTTGTAATAAAAAAACTACCTAAGAACAAAAATGTAGAACCAGATGGTTTCACTGCTGAATTTTATCAAACATTTAGTGAAGACCTAATACCCATCCTCCTTAAAGTTTTCCAAAGAGTAGAAGAGGAGGGAATACTCCCAGATTCATTCTACAGGACCAACATCAGTCTGATACCAAAACCAGGCAAAGACACCACAAAAAATTACAGACCAATATCCCTGATGAACATAGATGCAAAAGTACTCAACAAAATATTAGTAAACCGAATTCAAAAATACATCAAAAAGATCATCCATCATGATCAAGTAGGATTGATCCCAGGGATGCAAGGATGGTACAACATCTAAACTCCATCCACATCATCCACCACATGAACCAAAAGAAGGACAAAAACCACATGATCATCTCCATAGATGCTGAAAAAGCCTTTGACAAAATTCAACATCCATTCATGATAACTCTCAACAAAATGGGTATAGAGGGCAAGTTCCTCAACAAAATAAAGGCCATATTTGACAAACCACAGTCAGCATTATACTTAACAACAAGAAGCCAAAAGCTTTTCTTTAAGATCGGGAACAAGAAAGGGATGCACACTCTCCCCACATTTATTCAACATAGTTCTGGAGGTCCTAACCATAGCAATCAGACAACACAAAGCAATAAAAGGCATCCAGATTGGTAAGGAAGAAGTCAAAGTGTCCCTGTTTGCAGATGACATGATATTGTATATAAAAAACCCTAAAGAATCCACCCCAAAGCTACTAGATCTAATATCTGAATTCAGCAAAATTGTGGGATACAAAATTAACACACAGAAATCTGTTGCATTCCTATACACTAACGATGAACTAGCAGAAAAAGAAATCATGAAACAATTCCATTCACGTTTGCTAGCAGAAAAAGAAATCATGAAACAATTCCATTCACGTTTGCATCAAAAGAATAAAATACCTAGGAATAAACCTAATGAAGGAAGTGAAAGACCTATACCCTAAAAGCTAAAAGACACTCATGAGAAATTAAGAAAGATAACAATAAATGGAAACACATCCCATGCTCATAGATAGGAAGAATTAATATTGTCAAAATGGCCACCCTGCCTAAAACAATCTACAGATTCAATGCAATTTCTATCAAAATACCAACAGCATTTTTCAACAAACTAGAGAAAATCATTCTAAAATTCATATGGAACCACAAAAGACCCCAAACAGCCAAAGCAATTGTGAGAAGGAAGAATAAAGCAGGGGGAATTTCATTCCTGACTTCAAGCTCTACTACAAAGCCACAGTAATCAAGACAGTTTGGTACTGGCACAAGAACAGACCCATAGACCAATGGAATAGACTAGAGCACCCAGATATAAACCCAAGCATATGTGGTCAATTAATATATGATGATAAAGGAGCCATGGATATACAATGGGGAAATGACAGCCTCTTCAACAGCTGGTGTTGGCAATACTGGACAGCTACTTGTAAAAGAATGAAACTGGCTTGTTTTCTAACCTCATACACAAAAGTAAATTCAAAGTGGATCAAAGACCTGAATGTAAGTCATGAAACCATAAAACTCTTAGAAAAAAAACATAGGCAAATATCTCTTGGACAAAAATATGAGCAAATTCTTCATGACCATATCTCCCCAGCCAAGGGAAACAAAAGCAAAAATGAACAAGTGGGACTATATCAAACTACAGTGATCTTGTACATCAAAGGACACCATCAGTAGAACAGAAAGACATCCTACAGTACTGAATAATATATTCATAAATGACATATCTTATAAGGGGTTGACATCCAAATTATATAAAGAGCTCATGCATCTCAACAAACAAAAAGCAAATAAGCCATTTAAAAAATTGGGCAGAGGAGCTGAACAGACACTTCTCCAAAGAAGAAATTCTGATGGCCAACAGGCACATGAAAAGATGCTCTACATCCCTAATCATCAGAGAAATGCCAGTTAAAACTACAATGAGATATCACCTCACACCAGTTAGGATGGCCAATATCCAAAGAACAAACAACAACATATGTTGGTGAGGACGTGGAGAAAGGGGAACCCTCCTGCACTGCTGGTGGGAATGTAAAACAGTTGAGCCATTGTGAAAAGCAATATGGAGGTTCCTCAAAAAACTCAAAATAGAAATACATTTGACCCAGGAATTCCATCCCTAGGAATTTACCCAAAGGATGCAGCAGCCCAGTTTGAAAAAGACATATCCACCCCTATGTTTATCACAACACTATTTACAATAGCCAAGAACCTAAGTGTCCATCAGTAGATGAATGGATAAAGAAGAGGTGGTACATATACACAATGGAATATTATTCAACCATAATAAGTAAACAAATCATACCCTTTGCAACAACATGGATGGAACTAGAGGGTATTATGCTCCGTGAAATAAGCCAAGTGAAGAAAGACAGTATCAAATGATTTCAGTCATCTGTGGAGTGTATGAATATAGAAAACCTGAATGAATAAAACAGCAGCAGACTCACAGAACCCAAGGATGGACTAACAGTTGCTAAAGGGTAAAGGATTGTGTAGGATGGGTGAGTAGGGAGGAATTAAGGGGTAAAAAAGGTCATTATGATTAGCATGTATAATGTAAGTGTGGGGACATAGGGAAGGCAGTATAACACAGAGAAGACATGTAGTGATTCTGTAGCATCTTACTATGCTGATGGACAGTGACTGTAATGGGGTATGTGGTGGGGACTTGATAATAGGGGTTTTAGTAACCATAATGTTCATGTAATTGTACATTAATGATACAAAATTTTAAAAAATGTTCCACAGATATATATGCACACTAAACTTTGTTAATACAACTTAAGAGAATATTTTTAACCCTCCCTTTTTTTTCAACAATACCTAAAGAGAATTGTAAATTCTAAAATGTGAGAATGATTAGTCTACCAGGGAAGACAATCAAGGAATGTTTTCACACAAACATTAGTTTGATAATAATGTTAAGGAATAATTAAAAGCATTTTATGATAGATGGGTTTCTTCTTAAACAACCATAGTTGATTAAATGAAACATAAAACATTAGATGCCCTTTATGAACCTAGAAAGTGTTGTATATTTGTATTCCTTTAAAAAATCTTTTAATTATTAATAGTTATTCTATAAATATCAGATCATCTAAAGATCTGCTAAAAAGCAGAAAAAATAATATGTTAGATAAATGTAAGGACACATTTAAGAATGTGTCCTCTAATTAAAGATATCTGTACCCCCATGTTCATTGCAGTGTTATTTACAATAGACAAGACATGGGAGGAACTTAAGTGTCCATCAGTGGGGGAATACATATAGAGATGTCACAAGAGAGCTCAACTCTGGCTTTGAAGGTTACTTGTTTTTGAAGATAGAGGCAAAGAGCCATGAGTCAAGGAATGTGAGTGGGTCTAGAAACTGGCAAGTACATTCAGAGCATAGCCAGCAAGGAAATGAACATTTCAGTCCTAAAATTTCAAGGTATTGAATTCTGCCAACAGCCCATATATGTAAGGAAACCAATCCTGTAACAGGAAATCGGATTGTAAGGAAATAGTCTGCCAAACTCTCATCTATACCAGTAGCAAAAAATTAACATCCTGACATCCAGAAGGGTCTGCACACAGAAATTTGAACCTGCTTGAAGTTCATCATCAACCCAAGTAACATCTTTCATCTAGAAATAGCTGATAACAATATTTAATAATAATAATCTAATAATTTATTCAGAAATTATTAGCTGGGGTTAATCAGTCCTTCTCTGACATTTCTCTGTAGAGGCCCATCTCTTCAGAATAATACCTTAATTCATTTGTTACTTGTAGATGGTTCTAGTTACGTGAATAGTCATACAAAGTCAAGAAACTGTGGTCTTTAGAGACTTAGTTCATGAAAGTGAAGTGGTCAAGAGAACATGTAAAGGGTTTCTACCAATGAGACACAAAGCAGTTTTACTTCTATCTTCCAGAGTCCTACTTTTTTTTTTTTGAGGATGCTAATAGAGGTGCTAATAATAGCCAGGGAATCGTATTTTTGCTAACTCCTGACTGCTGGTGTTTTCTCTCCATCCATTTAGTCAGTTCTCCAGGGACTAAATTGATTTCCTCTAAATCTCATTTTAAAACATTCTTTTAACAAATTCTCATCTTTTTCCTTATTCTTCCTTTTCTTGTCTAAGAAATACATGAATGTGTATTTACACAAAAGTGTTGGATTGCCAATGCCAGATTCTTTTCCTGGCTCCCAAACAGACTTGTTTATGATTCAGAGAATATAAACAAGAGACAGGCATGAAACATTCCTTTCTGGAGGTGCCAAATCAGAAGATACAGTTTCCCTAATTGCCCCTTTATGCTGCAGTGTACTCTTTTGGCTTCTGTAATTGTGGGAAGCACATTTTGTTGTGCTTGCAGAACATTTTTCTCAAAGCAAGTTTATTGTGTTGTTTATTTTGTAAGTTTTGAGTCTTCTTAGTTTTATCCTGTGTGTCACATAGTTAAAAAAGTTCTTCATGAATAATTGCCATTCTCCATTCAACTATGCCACCTAAATACATAAATTCCAGGTTTATTGTCAAAATGTACTCATGATAGATCATGTATGTCCTATTTTATTTTCCTTCAAAGACTCTGCATATCTTTCAGGGAGTAAGTAGCATCGGTGTGCTTCTAAGGAAATAAGTTACCAAGGAGGTCTGATATTCCCTTATGTAGCAACAGAAGGATGGAGAGAGTCACAGGCCTGTTTGCTAACTTGCTTATTCCCATCGTGGTACAGAGAGGTTAAAACTTTCTCAATATCTTACAACTAATAAATTTGAGATGACCTGGATAATTTTAATTTAGCGCCTGTTCTCTTAACTACTATTCTGCGTAGCCTCTGTTCATGTCAGTTTGTTAAAGGAAAATCAAGAATGCCAGGATATTACAGGCAGAGGGAGTTAAGAAGCAAGAAAGTCTAAGAAACCGTAGCTAACTGAATTTGTTTTTAGTAGAACCCAGAGTTCTTCAGTTTGTTATTGCTACAACCCAGGAGAATTTAGGAAAGAGACAAACTGTAAAATGAGTTTGAGCATGTAGGCAAGGCCGAGATAATGAGAAGCCATGTGTGGTGTGCTAATAAATTTGGACTATATTCTGCAGGCAGTTTAGAGCCATCGGAGCTAAGGAGTTAAATCTTTGAATTTGAATTTCAGAACAATAACCTGATGGCATGGAATATCAATGGAGGGAAAGACACGAATAGAGACAGGGAAATCAAGCAGGAAGGTTTTACAGGAAAATACAAGAAAAATAATCAGTGCCATCCACAAGGACTAATGATTATAGCTTATTAGGAAATAACAGACTCAGTAGGTCATTTGTAAGAAAATATGATACTAAAGGCATGTTGAATTTGAACGGCTTGTGGAGCATACAAATAGAGTTGCTCAGTAACTATTAGGATATATAAGTATGATACACAGAAGATAGTTTTGGGTTGTGAAAATATTTAGGTACTTGAAGGAACAAGTGTTAGTTGAGGTCATGGGAGTAAAGAATACATTTGTGAGCCTATTTAGAAAATAAGAGGAAGCCCAAGGCCACAATGGTGAAAAAAATCATTCATTTAAATTCCTGGCAGTAGAACAGGGAACCATGAAAAATAGTAAAATGAAACCTGCTCAGAAATGTCCATAAAAACTTGAAACTGTCCTTAAATACCAGCATTAGGATGGATACTAGAAAAATGGTGGCATGCTTTATCCTGGAAATAGAATGAATAAATTAACAGAGGTGGATTATATGTCATAAAACAAGTTTTATGACTTGGCTAAATTAATATTTGTTAAGTGGAACGCAGGTGGTGCAGGCACCCTTGAGTACATGGATCTCCTTGAGAGACTGACTACAATGTGAGGTCAAGGCAGGCTGCAGGCAGAGGAAAAAAGAGAGAGACAGGACCTGGGGCCCATGCCTTTATTGGAGTCCATGGGTGGAATGCTTTGGGATTCCAGGGCTAAGACTGGATTGATCAATTCAAAAAGAGCAGTGTTTTAGTAAGCTCTGCAGGGATCTTATTAAAGCGATATGAAATGGGAAGGCTTTAGGAGGAGGGGAAAACTTGATCATAGGACTTTTGGGGAAGTCATATCAGGAATTTACATTTGCTTGTGACTGCAGTCTGCTACATAGGGCGTGTGCTTACATGAGGGGACTAGTGTCAGTTTAAAGTCCCTGTAACAGGCCATTTGGCCACACAAAATGAATGACAAGACAGTAACACTTGTGGAATGGCTTAGCTAAACTCTCAACACAAATCACAAGTAAGTTTCATGGATGGCTATACAATTTGCAGAACTCAGTCCAGAATAAAAGCATGGGCCCCTTATTTTGAAATCCAAGAAAAAATAAATCCTAAAATAAAAATAAATAAGTACTAATGAACAAAACTCTTTTTACTTTCTTCTGTGGTCTGTCTCTTTTGAATGATCATCTTTACATTTGCTACTTAAAGTCATTCTAAGTAATGAAAAATTTAAATTTATATAACTGGTATGGATTATACTATTTATCTTTATAGTGTACAATTCCAACTTTAAAGCAAATAAATACAAGAGCATTTCACTTATAATGTGGCATAACCAAATTACACAGTTTTTATTTTGTAGCTTATTCATACATATGCATTATTTTCTTAACCATGAAAATGCTCCAGAAATCTAACTCAACTATTTCTATTTCATTTTATTCATGTACATTCTACCAGCACTCTACCTTCAGCAAACTGATGAATAAAGGAGGGCAGAAAAGGAGTTACATCTTTGTGGCTGACAGATATATAATGCTTATGTCCTGTGCTTGAGCTCGTTTTGTCATCCCAACAAAATTCAGTTAAACAAAACACAGTTCAGAGATTAAGTTAAGAATTTAAAGGCAGTAAAATACATTAAACCAAGGGTGGCAAACTTCTGAGCACAGAGCCTTGTGCTAATGCATGGGTCACATGTTTGTGAAGCTGGCTCTCATAAGGTTGCAGTAGCCATGTAAAGATGAATGCTAAAAGCTTTTGAAATTTACCTGGGTGGTTTACTTTTCATTTGCTGAACAGTAGGTTATGTATGACCATAGTAGATTATGTAGCTTCAGTACATTTCTTTGATGATTCTCATCCTATAGACTCTGCTTCATTTAGATACCTAAAGAATGATTTAATTCCCATTTGGGATTTTCTCCCACAAAGTTGGGCTACTGATTAGAGACAATAAGTACAATGAGATCCTGTTTTCAAATTATTTTGAATTTCCAAATGCTTTCAATTTGGCTGAAGTGAAAATTGATTTGAAGCTGAGTATGCAATCTCATATTTAAGAAAAATCCAGTTTTACTAGCAAATGGGTAAAAAATTATATAATTATTATCTCTTACTTTATGAGCACATCTAGTGATGACGATTCTGTGAGGTGAGATTTATAATCAGTTCCTTGATTGTAACAGCACTTTAAAATTTAGGTGCCTATTTTACTAAGTAGAGAAAAATAGCTCTTTTAAAGCTATGCACTAACTTAAGATTCATGAACTGCTACACTTTGCAAGAACTTATTTTTTGTTCATATAGTAAAACTTTACTTGTGCTAAGTATAGAGATAGGTGAAAAATGAGTATGTCTGTTTAAAATTGATGCATTTTGCTTATTTCCTGTGTAGTTAGACTAAATTATGATCTAGAAACATTGGTTAACCTGACTTACACCAAAATAAGTATCTTCAATGGAAATTCTTCACAATGACACCTGATGCAAAAGATATTTTTCTTAATTTCTTCCTTTTTCTCATCCAGGTTTGGAAACTTGGATGTGTATGTTAGAGTGAGGAATTTATCCTGTAACTTTCTCCTAAACCATTCTTAGTGTTCAAACTACTTAAAAGATTTCCAAGAACTGAGCCCTTTGAGAATTCAAACAATAATTATGATATGGAAGACAATAGGCTCTTTCAAGTTGGATTTTGTTCTCAATTCAATTATCAATGAAGAACACAGGTCCTTTTAGTGACAGAAAACATTGCCACAGATTTTTCATTACCCAGTATATTATGTTCAGTTTATTAATTTAATAGTCTTAATAATAATATTCTATAGTCCACCTACTTTGTATAATGAAAATAGAGTTTGTATTTTCAAGTAAAGCATCTGCCAGTTTGAGGCTTGTTTACATATTCATTTTTTTCTTTTCACTCATTTCCATTTTTATTGAGTGTATACTGCATTCCAAATCTCAAAATTTCCTTGTATATAGAATAGAAAGTAACAACATAGTTTATAAGTTAAATAATGAGTTGCTGTTTGGTTGAAAGTGTACTAATCAAACATTACAGTTTACTTTCCTTCATTGTTGGTTATTTTGGATTATAGGAATGAAAAACTTTATTTAATTTATTTTTTTATTAAGGTATCATTGATATACACTCTTATGAAGGTTTCACACAAAAAATATTGTGGTACTACATTCACCCATATTATCAAGTCCCCCACATACCACAAAGCAGTCACTGTCCATCAGTGCAATAAGATGTCACAGAGTCACTACTTGTCTTCTCTGTGCTACACTGTCTTCCTCGTGACCCCCACACACCATGTGTGCTAATCATAATACCCCTCAATCCTCCTCTCCCTTCCTCCCCACACACCCTGCCCCACCCCTTTGCTTTGGTAACCTCTAGCTCCTTCTTGGAGTCTGTGAGTCCCCTGCTGTTTTATTCCTTCAGCTTTGCTTCGTTGTTACACTCTACAAACGAGGGAAATTATTTGGTACTTGTCTTTCTCTGCCTGGCTTATTTCACTGAGCATAGTACCCTCTAGCTCTATCCATATTGTTGCAAATGGTAGGATTTGTTTTCTTCTTATGGCTGAATAATATTCCATTGTGTATATGTACCACATCTTCTTTATCTATTCACCTACTGATGGACACTTAGGTTGCTTCCATATCTTGTCTATTGTAAATAGTGCAGCAATAAACATAGGGATGCATAGGACTTTTTGAATCTGAGAAGTTGTTTCCTTTGGGTAAATTCCTAGGAGCGGAATTCCTGGGTCAAATGGTATTTCTATTTTTAGTTATGTAAGGAACCTCCATATTGCTTTCCACAATGATTGAACTAATCTGCATTCCCACCAGCAGTGTAGGAGGTTTACACTTTCTCCACATCCTGCCCAGCATTTGTTGTTCCTAGTTTTTTTGATGTTGGTCATCCTAACTGGGTGAGGTGATATCTCATTGTTTTCATTTGCATTTCCCTGATAATTAACAATGTGGAGCATCTTTTCATGTGCCTGTTGACCAGCTCAATTTCTTCTTTGGAAAAGTGTCTGTTCATATCCTCTGCCCATTTTTTAATAGGGTTATTTGTTTTTTAGGTGTTGAGGAGTGTGAGTTCTTTATATATTTTGGAAATTAACCCCTTGTCAGATATGTTGTTTACAAATATATTCTCCCATATTGTAGGATGCCTTTTTATTCTACTGATGGTATCCTTTGCTGTACAGAAGCTTTTTAGCATGTTATAGTCCCATTTGTTAATTTTTGCTTTTGTTTCACTTGCCTGAGGGAGATGCATTCAGGAAAAAGTTGCTCATGTTTATATTTAAGAGATTTTTGCCCATGTTGTCTTTCTAAGAGTTTTATGGTTTCATGACTTACATTCAGGTCTTTGATCAATTTTGAGTTTTCTTTTGTGAATGGAGTTAGATAGTATTCCAGTTGTCTTTCTCTGCCTGGCTTGCATGTAGCTGTAGAGTTTTGCCAGCACCAGTTATTGAAGAGGCTGTCATTTCTTCCCCATTGTGTATCCATGGCTCCTTTATTGTATATTAATTGACCATATATGCTTGGGTTTATATCTGGGCACTCTAGTCTGTTCCATTGGTCTGTGGGTTTGTTCTTGGCCAGTACCAAATCGTCTTGATTACTGTGGCTTTGTAGTAGAGCTTGAAGTCAGGGAGCGCAATCCCCCCCCTTTATTCTTCCTTCTCAGAATTGTTTTGGCTATTCGGGGTCTTTTGTTTTTCTCTATGAATTTTAGAACTATTTGCTCTAGTTCATTGAAGAATGCTGTTGTTATTTTGATAGGGATTGAACTGAATCTGTAGATTGTTTAAGTCAGGATGGTCATTTTGACAATATGAATTCTTCCTATCCATGATCACGGGTTGTATTTCCATTTACTGCTATCTTCCTTAATTTCCCTCAAGAGTGTCTTGTAGTGTTCGGAGTATAAGTCTTTCACTTCCTTGGTTAGGTTTATTCCTAGTAATTTTAGCCTTTTTGATGCAATTGTGAATGGAATTGATTTCCTGATTTCTTTTTCTGCTATTTCATCATTAGTATATAGGAATGCAACAGATTTCTGTATATTAATTTTGTATTCTGAAACTTTGCTGAACTCAGTTTTTAGTTCTAGTAGTTTTGGGTGGATTGTTAGGGTTTTCTATGTACAATATCATTTCATCTGCAAAAAGTGAGAGTTTAACTTCTTCCTTAACAATCTGGATGCCTTTATTTATTTGTGTTGTCTGATTGCTATGGCTAGGACCTCCAGAACTGTGTTGAATAAAAGCGGGGGAGTGGGTATCCTTGTCTTGTTCACTACCTTAAAGGAAAAGCTTTCAGTTTTTTCCATTAAGTATGATGTTGGCTGCGGGTTTGTCATATATGGCCTTTATTATGTTGAGGTACTTACCCTCTATACCCATTTTGTTGAGAGTTTTTATCATGAAAAGATGTTGAGTTTTATCAAATGCTTTTTCAGCATCTATGGAGATGCTCATGTGGTTTTTGTCCTCCTTTTTGTTGATGTGCTGTATAATGTTGATTGATTTTTGAATATTCTACCATCCTTGCATCCCTTGAATAATTCTTATTTGATCATGATGGACGATTTTTTTAATGTGTTTTTGAATTTGACTTGGTAACATTTTGTTGAGCATTTTTGATCTGTGTTCATCAGGGATATTGGTCTGTAATTTTATTTTCTTCTGGTGTCTGTCAGACCTGGTTTTGGTATTAGAATGATGCTGGCCTCATAGAATGAGTTTGGAAGTATTCCCTCCTCTCCTACCTTTTGGAAAACTTTAAGGAGGATCCGTATTAGGTGTTCACTAAATGTTTTATGAAATTTAGTGGTGATACCATCTTGTCCAGGGGTTTTATTCTTAGGTAATTTTTTGATTATCAGTTCAATTTTGTTGCTGGTAATTGGTCTGCTCAGATTTTCTGTTTCTACCTGGGTCAGCCTTGGAAGGTTGTATGTTTCTAGAAAGTTCTCCATTTCTTCTAGGTTTTCGAGTTTGTTGGCCTATAATTTGGATAATATTCTCCAATAATTTTTTGTATTTCTGTGGTGTCCATAGTGATTTTTCCTTTCTCATTTCTGATTCTGTGTATGTGTGTAGACTTTTTTTTTCTTGATAAGTCTGGCTATTGGTTTGTCTATTTTGTTTATTTTCTGAAAGATCTGGCTTCTTTTATTGATTCTTTTGTATTATTCATGATTATATTTATTTCTGTTCTAGTCTTTATTATGTCCTTCCTTCTACAGAAATTGGGCCTCACTTGTTCTTCTTTTTCTAATTTCATTAATTGTGAGTTTAGACTGTTCATATGGGATTGTTATTCTTTCCTGAGGAAAGCCATATAGCAATATATTTCCTTCTTAGCACAGCTTTTGCTGCATTCCACAGACTGTGCAGTGTTGAGTTATTGTTGTCATTTGTCTTCATATATTGCTTGATCTCTGCTTTTATTTGGTCATTGATCCATTGGTTTTTTAAGAGCATGTGTTTTGGGCTTTTTTGTTTTCTTTGTGTAATTTATTTCTAGTTTCATGCCTTTATGATCTAAGAAGCTGGTTGGTATAATTTCAATCTTTTTTAATTTACTGATGTTCTTTTGTGGCCTAGAATATGATCTATTCTTGAAAATGTTCCATATGCACTTTAGAAGTATTTGTATCCTGTTGCTTTTGGATTGAATGTTCTGTAGGTGTCCGTTAGGTCCATCTGTTCTAATATGTTGTTCAGTGCCTCTGTCTTCTTATTTATTTAATGTCTGGGTGATCTGTCCTTTGGAGTGAGTGGTGTGCTGAAGTCTCCTAAAATGAATGCATTGCATTCTATTTCCCCCTTTAATTCTGTTGGTATTTGTTTCACATATGTAGGTGCTCCTGTGTTGGGAGCATAGATATTTATAATGGTTCTGTCCTCTTGTTGGACTGACCCCTTTGTCATTATGTAATGTCCTTGTTTTTCTCTTGTTACTTTCTTTGTTCTGAAGTCTATTTTGTCTGATACAAGTACTGCAACTCCTGCTTTTTTTATTAGTTGCATGAAATATCTTTTTCCGTCCCTTCACTTTTAGTCTGTGTATGTCTTTGGGTTTAAAGTGAGTCTCTTGTAGGCAGCATATATATGGGTCTTGTTTTTTATCTATTCAGTGACTCTATGTCTTTTGATTGGTGCATTCAGTCCATTTACGTTTAAGGTAATTATCCATAGGTATGTACTTGTTGCCATTGCAGGCTTTAGATTAGTGGTTACCAAAGTTTCAAGGGTACCTTCCTTACTAAGAGTCTTATTTAACTCACTTAGTATGGTATTACAAACACAATCTAAAGGTTCTTTGTTTTTTCTCCCTTCTTTTCCTTTCACCACCATTCTTTATATATTAGGTATCGTATCCTGTACTCTATGTCTATCCCTTGACTGACGTTGGCAGTGGTTGATTTGATTTTTTATCTGCTTTTTATTAATTGGTCTATTATTTTTAGTATGGTTTTATTTCTTCTGGTAATAGCTATTTAGCCTTAGGAAAACTTCCATGTATAACAGTCCCTCCAAAATATACTGTAGAGATGGTTTGTGGGAGGTAAATATTCTCAGCTTTTGCTTATCTGGAAATTATTTAATACCTCTTTCAAATTTAAATGATAATCTTGCTGGGTAGAGTATTCTTGGTTTGAGGCCCTTCTGCTTCATTGCATTAAATATATCATAACACTCCCTTTTGTCCTATACAGCTTCTGTTGAGAATTCTGATGAAACCTGATAGATTTTCCTTTTTAAGTGATCTTTTTTCTCTCCCTTGCTGCTTTTAAAAGTCTGTCCTTATCCTTGATCTTTGCGTTTTTAATTATTATATATCTTGGTGTTGTCTTCCTTGGGTTCCTTGTGTTGGGAGATCTGTGCACCTTCATGGCCTGAGAGAATATCTCCTTCCCAAGATTGGGGAAGTTTTCAGCAACTACCTCCTCAAAGACACTTTCTATCCCTTTTTCTCTCTACTCTTCTTCTGGTACCCATAACATGTGACTATTTATCACAGTATCATGTGAACTGTTTGGATGGGTCAAACAGTTCTCTCAATATTCTTTCATTCTAAAAGATCCTTTTTTCTCTCTGTTTCTCAGCTTCTTTGTATTCTTGTCCTCTAATTACTATTTTATTTACTGTCTCCTCTACTTCATCTAATCTGCTTTAAATACCTCCATTGTATGTTTCATACCTTTTTAATTTTTTTTTTTGGTATGGTTAATGAACAATTACATGAACAACATTATGGTTATTAGACTCCCCCTATTATAAAGTCCCCACCACATACCCCATTACAGTCACTGTGTACCACATAGTAAGGTGCTATAGAATCACCACTTGTCTTCTCTGTGTTATACTGCCTTCCCCTGTCCCCCTACTAGCAATATGTCTGATAATCGTAATGCCCTTTTTCCCCCTTGTCCTTCCCTTCCCACCCATCCTCCCCAGTCCCTCTCCCTTTAATAACTGTTAGTCAATTTTTGGGTTCTGTGAGTCTGCTGCTGTGTTGTCCCTTCAGTTTCTTCTTTCTTCTTACAGATGAGTGAAATTCTTTGACAGTTGTCTTTCTCTGCCTGGCTTATTTCATGGAGCATAATACCCTCTAGATCCATCCATGTTGTTGCAAATGGTAGGATTTGTTTACTTCTTCTGGCTGAATAATACTCCATTGTGTATATGTACCACATCTTCTTTGTCCATTCATCTACTGAAGGACAGACACTTAGGTTGCTTCCATTTCTTGGCTATTGTAAATAGTGCTGCGATAAACATAGGGGTGCATATGTCTTTTTCAAATTGGGCTGCTGCGGTCTTAGGGTAAATTCCTAGGAGTGGAATTCCTGGGTCAAATGGTATTTTTTGAGTTTTTTGAGGAACCTCCATACTGCTTTCCACATGGTTGAACTAATTTGCAGTCCCACCAGCAGTGTAGGAGGGTTCTCTTTTTTCCACATCCTCGCCAACATTTGTTGTGGTTTGTGTTTTGTATGTTGGCCATCCTCACTGGTGTGAGGTGATATCTCATTGTGGTTTTAATCTGCATTTCTCTGATGATTAGCGATGTGGAGCATCTTTTCATGTGCCTGTTGGCCATCTGAATTTCTTCTTTAGAGAAGTGTCTATTCATGTCCTCTGCCCATTTCTTAATTGGATTATTTCCTTTTTGTTTGTTGAGGTGCATGAGTTCTTTATATATTTTGGATGTCAGCCCTTTATCAGATAGGTCATTTATGAATATATTCTCCCATACTGTAGGATCTCTTTTTGTTCAGCTGATGGTGTCCTTTGCTGTACAGAAGCTTTTCAGCTTGATATAGTCCCACTTGTTCATTTTTGCTATTGTTTCCCATGCCCAGGGAGATATGTTCATGAAGAAGTCACTCATGTTTATGTCCAAGAGATTTCTGCCTATGTTTTTTTCTAAGAGTTTTATGGTTTCATGACTTACATTCAGGTCTTTGATACACCTTAAGTTTACCTTTGTGTATGGGGCTAGACAGTAGTCCAGTTTCATTCTCTTACATGTAGCTGTCGAGTTCTTCCAACACCAGCTGCTGAAGAGGCTGTCATCTCCCCATTGTATATCCAAGGCTCCTTTAACAAATATTAATTAACTGTATATGTTTGGGTTAATATTTGGATTTTCTATTCTGTTCCATTGGTCTGTGGGTCTGGTTTTGTGCCAATACCAAATTGTCTTGATTACTGTGGCTTTGTAGTAAAGCTTGAAGTCAGGAAGCATAATTCCCCCTGTTTAATTCCTCCTTCTCAGGATTGCTCTGGCTATTCGGGGACTTTTGTGGTGGCATATGAAATTTAGAATTATTTGTTCCAGTTCATTGAAGAAAGCTGTTGGTAGTTTGATAGGGATTGTGTTGAATCTTTAGATTGCTTTAGGTAGTATAGCCATTTTGACAATATTGATTCTTTCTAGCCAAGAGCATGGGATGCATTTCCATTTGTTAGTGTCCTCTTTAATTTCTCTTAGGAGTGTCTTGTAGTTTTCAGAGTACAGGTCTTTCACTTCCTTCATTAGGTTTATTCCTAGGTATTTTATTCTTTTTGATGCAATTGTGAATGGAATTGTTTTTCTGATTTCTCTTTCTGTTAGTTCATCATTAGTGTATAGGAAAGCAACAGATTTCTGTGTGTTAATTTTGTATCCTGCAACTTTGCTGAATTCAGATATTAGTTCTAGTAGTTTAGGAGTGGTGTCTTTAGGGTTTTTTATGTACAGTATCATGTCATCTTCAAATAGTGGCAATTTGACTTCTTCTTTACCAATCTGGATGCCTTGTATGTCTTTTTTTTGTCTGATTGCCGTGGCTACTACCTCCAGTACTATGTTGAATAACAGTGGAGAGAGTGGGCATCCCTTTCTTGTTCCCGATCTTAGTTAAAAAGCTTTCAGCTTCTCATTGTTAAGTATGATGTTAGCTGTGGGTTTGTCATATATAGCCTTTATGATGTTGAGGTACTTGCTGTCTATACCCATTTTGTTGAGAGTTTTAATCAGGGATGGATGCTGAATTTTGTCAAATGCTTTTTCAGCATCTGTGAAGATGATCATGTGGTTTTTTTCTTCTTTTTGTTGACGTGGTGGATGATGTTGATGGATTTTCGAATGTTGTAACATCCTTGCATCCCTGGGATGAATCCCACTTGATCATGGTGTATGATCCTCTTGATGTATTTTTGAATTCGGTTTGCTAATATTTTGTTGAGTATTTTTGCATCTACTTTTATCAGGGATATTGGTCTGTAATTTTATTTTTTGGTGAGATCTTTGCCCGGTTTTGGAATTAGAGTGATGCTGGCTTCATAGAATGAGTTTGGAAGTATTCCCTCCTCTTTTATTTTTTGGATAACTTTAAGGAGAATGGGTGTTATTTCTTCTCTATATGTCTGGGAGAATTCAGAGGTGAATCCATCAGGTCCAGGGGTATTGTTCTTGGGTAGTTTTTTGATTATTGATTCAGTTTTGTTGCTGGTGATTTGTCTGTTTAGTTTTTCTGTTTCTTGCTTGGTCAGTCTTGGAAGGTTGTATTTTTCTAAGAAGCTGTCCATTTCTTCTATATTTTCCAGCTTGTTAGCATATATATTCTCACAATATTCTCTTATAATTCTTTGTATTTCTGTGGGGTCCGTTGTTATTTTTCCTTTCTTATTTCTGGTTTTGTTTATGTGCATAGATTGTCTTTTTCACGTAATGAGTCTGGCTAGGGGTTTATCTATTTTGTTTATTTTTTCAAAGAACCAGCTCTTGGTTTCATTGATTTTTTTGTATTGTTTTATTCTTCTCAATTTTATTTATTTCTCCTCTCATCTTTATTATGTCCCTCCTTCTGGTGACTTTGGGCCTCATTTGTTCTTTTTCCAATTTCGGTAATTGTGTCTTTAGACTATTTATTTGGGATTGTTCTTCCTTCTTTAAATAAGCCTGCATTGCAATATACTTTCCTCTTAGAACTGCCTTTCCTGCGTCCCACAGAAGTTGTGCCTTTGTGTTGTTGTCATTAGTCTCCATGTATTCACTGATTTCTGTTTTGATTTGGTCATTAACCCATTGATTAATTAGGAGAATGTTTTTAAGTCTCCATGTATTTGTGAGCCTTTTTGATCTCTTTCTAAAATTTATTTCTAGTTTTATACCTTTGTGATCTGAGAAGTTGGTTGGTCGGATTTCAATATTTTTGAATTTACTGATGTTCTTTTTGTGGCCTAGTTTGTGGTCTATTCTGGAAAATGTTCCATGTGCACTTGAGAAGAATGTTTATCCTGCTGCTTTTGGGTGCAGAGTTCTGTAGATGTCTATTAGGTCCATCTGTCCTAGTGCATTGTTCAGTGCCTCTGTGTCGTTACTTATTCTCTGTCTTTTTGATCTGTCCTTTGGAGTGAGTAGTGAAGTCTCCTAACATGAATGTATTGCTGTCTATTTCCTCCTTTAATTCTGTTAGCATTTGTTTCACATATGCTGGCACTCCTTTGTTGCGTGCATATATATTTATGATGGTTATATCTTCTTGTTGGACTGACCCCTTTATCATTACGTAATGTCCTTCTTTACTTTATCTCTTGCTGCTTTCTTTGTTTTGAAGTCTATTTTGTCTGATACAAGTACTGCAACACCGGCTTTTTTCTCTTTGTTGTTTGCATGAAATATCTTTTACCATCCCTTCACTTTTAGTCTGTGTATATCTTTGGGTTTGAGGTGAGTCTCTTGTAAGCAGCATATAGAATGGTCTTGCTTTTTTATCCATTCTGTTACTCTGTGTCTTTTGATTGGTGCATTCCGTCCATTTACATTTAGGGTGATTATTGATAGGTATGTACTTTGTTCCATTGCTGGTTTAGATTTGTTGTTACCAAAGGTTCAAGGGTTTCTTCTTTACTATCTAACAATCTCACTTAACTTTCTTGTTGAGTTATTGTAAACACAGTCTGATGTTTCTTTATTTCTCTCCCTTTTTATTCTGCCTCCTCCATTTTTTATATTCTAGTTGTTTTATTCTCTGCGTTTAATTAGTATTTGGATGGTCTGCTTTCTTTGCTATGATTTTATTTTTTCTGGTGACATCTTTTTAGCCTTAGGAGTGCTTCACTGTAGAGCCGTCTGTTTAAGATATCCTGTAGTGGTGGCTTATGAGAGGCAAACTCTCTCAACTTTCGTTTGTCTGGAAATTGTTTAATCCCTCCATCATATTTAAATGATTATTGTGCTGTATACAATATTCTTATTTCAAGGCCCTTCTGTTTCATTACATTAAATACATCATGTCATTCTCCTCTGGCCTGTAAGGTTTTTGCTGAGAAGTCTGATGATAGTCTGATGGGTTTTCCTTTATAGGTGATCTTTTTCTCTCTCTACCTGCCTTTAATACTCTGTCTTTATCTTTGATCTTTACCATCTTAATTATTATGTGTCTTGGTGTTGTCTTCCTTGGGTCCCTTGTTTTGGGAGATCTCTGGGCTTCCGTGGACTGCGAGACTACTTCCTTCCCCAGCGAGGGAAAGGTTTCAGCAATTATTTCTTCAAAGACACTTTCTATCCCTTTTTCTCTCTCTTCTTCCTCTGGTACTCCTATAATGTGAATATTGTTCCGTTTGGATTGGTCACACAGTTCTCTTAATATTCTTTCATTCCTAGAGATCCTTTTATCTCTCTCTGCCTCAGCTTTTCTGTATTCCTGTTCTCTGATTTCCATTCCAGTCTCTTGCATCTCATCCATTCTGCTGTTAAGCCCATCAATTGCTTGTCTGATTTCTGTGTTCTTTCCTCACTTCCCTCACTTCCTCCCTCAGCTCTTGCACATTTCTCTGTAGGTCCATCAGCATGGTTATGACTTTTATTCTGAATTCTTTTTCAGGAAGACTGTGGATTTCCATCCCTTTAGGCTCCCTCTCTGATGTTGTCTGGTTGATCTTAGTCTGGATCATATTCCTCTATCTTTTGATGGCTATAGAAGTGGTTGCTGGTAGTTGCCACATATGTCAGCTGGGCTCTTTAAACCTTAAAAAGAAAAAAGAAAAAAAAAAGAAAAAAAAAGAAAAGAAGGAAAGAAAAGAAAAGAAAAACAAAAACAAAAACAAAACAATACAGGAAAACAAAATAAAACAACAACAACAAAAAAAAAGAAACGCCCACCATTAGTAGATTCTATGGGGATGCTGTAGGTGATGCTGTTGCTCCACTATTCCGCAGCCATGGCCACGCTGCTCCGCAGGGCCCTTTATAGCTGTGGCCTGGGTGGGAACGAATGGGAGGCTGTTGATCTCTGTGGGAAGTCTAAGTGTGGCCACCCATTCCCAGTCCCCAGTTAAGGGGTCCGAAACTGCCCAGGACTCCCAGCCTGCTGGGCTGAGTGTGCCGGGGCGATCTGGCTCCTCCGCTGGGCTCCTGTCTCTTTAAGACTGCTGAAAAAGCTCCCGTTTTTTTTTTTCCTTCCTGGGAGCCGGCTACAAGCACCCTGGTGTGTTCCCTGCTCAGATCCTGCACCGTCTGTCTCTCCAATCTCCGCTGTACCATGCAACGTGAGTCAGCGCTCCCCGCGCAGATCACCGAGGCTGGTTATTTTGCGGGGTGTACTTCCACTCCCTCCCAGCTCTGAATCCTCTCCTCCCACCAGTGCACTGGGTTGTATGAGTGCTCGGGTCCCTCTGGGTCGCAGTGCCGTGTCCTCTCAGGTATAGCTGCATGCTGCACACTTTCCTGTTTATTCTGGTCTCTCTTTTAGGAATAGTTGTATTTGCTGTATTTTCATAGATATATATAGTTTTGGGAGGAGATTTCTGCCACCCTGCTCACGCCTCCATCTTCCCGGGACCTTTTAGAATGGATACCCTTTATTTCTTTGTGCTGTCTGATAGCTGTGGCTAGGACCTCCAGAACTATGTTGAATAAAAGTTGAGAGAGTGGGCATCCTTGTCTTGTTCCCGATCATAAAGGAAAAGCTTTCAGCTACTTGTGGTTAAGTATAATGTTGACTCTGGGCTTGTCATGTATGGCCTTTATTATGTTATGGTACTTACCCTCTATACCCATTTTGTTCAGAGTTTTTATCATGAATGGATGTTGAAATTCATCGAATGCTTTTTCTTCATCTATGGAAATGAATCATGTCTTTCTTGTCCTTCTTTTTGTTGATATGGTGGACGATGTTGATGGATTTTCGAATGTTGTACCATCCTTGCATCCCTGGCATGAATCCCATTTGATCATGTTGGACAATCATTTTGATGTATTTTTGGATTCAGTTTGCTAATGTTTTGTTGACTACTTTTGCATCTATGTTCATTAAGGATATTGGTCTGTAATATTCTTTTTTTGTTGTGTCTTTGCCTGGTTTTGTAATCAGTGTGATGTTGGCCTCATAGAATGAGTTTGGGAATATTCCCTCCTCTTCTACTTTTCGGAAACCTTTAAGGAGGATGGGTTTTAGGTCTTCACTAAATGTTTGGTAATATTCAACAGTGAAGCTCTCTGGTCCTGGAATTTTGTTCTTAGGTAGTTTTTGATTACCAATTCAATTTCCTTGCTGGTAATTGGTGTTTTCAGATTTTCTGGTTCTTCCTTTGTCAGCCTTGGATGGTTGTACTTTTCTAGAAAGTTGTCCATTTCTTCTACATTATCTAGTTTGTTACCATATAATTTTTCATTGTATTCTCCCATAATTCTTTGTATTTCTGTGGTGTCCGTAGTGATTTTTCCTTTCTCATTTCTGATTCTGTTTATGTGTGTAGACTCTCTTTTGTTCTTGATAAGTCTGGCTATGGGTTTGACTATTTTGTTTATTGTCTCAAAGAACCATCCCCTACTTTCATTGATTCTGTCTACTGTTTTATTCTTCTCAATTTTATTTATTTCTGCTTTAATATTTATTATGTCCCTCCTTCTACTGACTTTCGGCCTCATTTGTTCTTCCTTTTCTAGTTTCATTAATTTTGATTTACACTCTTCGTTTGGGATTGTTCTTCTTTCCTGAAGTAGGCCTGTATTGCAATATACTTCCCTCTTAGCACAGCCTTTTCTGCACCCCACAGATTTTGTGGTGTTGAATTATTGTTGTCATTTGTCTCCATATATTGCTTGATCTCTGTTTTATTTGGTCATTGATCCATTGATTATTTAAGAGCATGTTATTAAGCCTCCATGTGTTTTTGGGGTTTTTCGTTTTCTTTGTATAATTTATTTCTTGTTTCATACCTTTGTGATCTGAGAAGCTGGTTGGTACAATTTCAGTCTTTTTGAATTCACGGAGGATCTTTTTCTGGCCTACCTTTTATATGATCTATTCTTGAAAATGTTCCATGTGCACTTGAGCAGTATGTGTATCCTGTTGCTCTTGGATGGAGTGTTCTGTAGATGTCTGTTAGGTCCATCTGTTCTAATGTGTTGTTGTGTGCTTCTGTCTATTTATTTATTTTCCATCTGGTTGATCTATCCTTTGGAGTGAGTGGTGTATTGAAGTCTCCTAAAATGAATGCATTGCATTCTATTTCCCCCTTTAATTCTGTTAGTACTTGTTTCACATATGTAGGTGATCCTGTGTTGGGTGCATAGATATTTATAATAGTTATATCCTCTTGTTGTACTGACCCCTTTATCATTATGTAATGTCCTTCTTTGTCTCTTGTTACTTTCTTTGTTTTGAAGTCTGTTTTGTTCTATGTTTCATTTCTGATGCTGTATTCTGGTACTTTTGTATCTCATTCCTGAATTCTTCCATGAGTTCTCGAATTTTTTTCTGTAGCTCCATCAGCATGTTTACGATTTTATTTTGAAATCTCTTTAGGTACATTCATGTGCTCATTTTCACTTGGCCCTCATTCTGGAATTTTTGGTTGAACCATGTTCCTTTTACATTTCATTTTTGTTTGTGGCACCCTCTAGTCTCCAGAAGCTCTACTCTCTGAAACTGCTCAGCCCCTTGAGTAATACCTGGGGTTTCAGGGGAGCTTTGCTGATGTGTGGTGGGAGGAAAAAGGTCTTTCCTGCTTCCTGTCTGTAGTTCCTGTCTCTCTTGCTAGGGCCAGTGTACTGGGTATGCAGGGAGAAGCTTCTGTGCTTTTCACTTGTAGCTGCCATAGGCATATCCTCCCTCTGGCTTACCTGGCACAGTTGTGGGAGCAGGTAGTTTATGAGCTGGTGCCAGCTTGGAAGAAGGCCAGCATGCTGTGTATCATGGCTGGAGGTCTTAGGGCTGTGTAGCCAGCCTGGCAATAGAGCACCTGAAGCTCCTGAAAGCTGCCAACCTGCTGGGCTGAGTGTGCCTTGAAAATTTTTTCCACCTGTCTTTCTCCTGAGCAGCAAACTCTGTGGAATTCTTGCCCCCTTAACAGCCCTCTCGCTGTTAGGATGTCTCTAAGACTGCCTGCCTTTCTTTTGTCCCAGAGCGGCCGTATGTGGATCCCTGTTTCCTACAAGCAGCTGGTATCTTCATCTCTCCAAGTATTCCACCTGTCTTAGCTTTCCAACCGCACTAATCTCCAGAGCACCATGTAATGTAGGTTCATGATCCCAGAGCAGATATCCAGGGCTGGGTGTTCAGCAGTCCTAGGCCTCCACCCCTTCTCCTCTTCGTTTCCTTTCCTCCCTCTGGTAAGCCGGTGTGGGGGAAGGGCTTGGTTTCCCCAGATCACGGCTTTGGTACTTACCCTTTTGCTTGAGGTCCACTGGATTCCCCAGGTGTAGACAGTCTACCACAGCCTTCTTTCCTGTTGCTCTTTCAGGATTTGATGTATTTGCTGTATTTTCATATTATATGTGGTTTTGGGAGGAGGTTTCTGTCTCACTTCTCACACCACCATCTTTAATCCCATTCCTTATACTCAGAAATGAAAGCTTTTTAAAAATACATGAATTTTGAAAACATTTAAGTTTTTAAAGAATTCAGTTAAATTTAGAATTGAATTAAATTTAGAGGTAGGTACTACCTATGTCTTTACTTCCCCTTTAATTATTCAGATAAATTCATTAAAAGTGAGAAATAGCTAAAATATTCATTAACATAATTTTAGTTCAATACATCTATTTTAACAGATAATCAACATATAAAACAAATGTTTAAACCTTGTTAACTACTGACTGAAAAATCTAGTCATATATCAAATTTATAAACCTTTCAAAAGGTAAAGTAAAGAAATTAGAAATAAAATCATCTAAACATCTTCAAATGAAATACAGGTAACAATAAAGTGCTTAAACCATTGGAAAAGTGCTTACTATATTGCTCTGAACCTGTTGATACATACAAAAAATTTTGATTTTCCAAAAAAATAGTTTATAATGCTGTATTTTCTATTTTTCTGTTAAATTATTCTTTAAAACATATTTTCCTCAAATTGCTATTCTTGAATTTGTTACACAAACAGCTTTGAGCAAGAAAATGATGTGATTTTAGTTAAAGTCTGTTAATAGTAAAATTAGTTGAATTAAAATGTAAGTGATCAGGTTAAGTCAATTCCTATTTTAGGTGTTATTGGACATTGACTAGAACCTCCATGTTCTGTAGTATTCTTTGAGGGTTGATGAAAATTTTCTAAAAGTAGATTGTGGTGATGGTTCTACAACTCCATGAACATACTAAAAAATTTGCCGTTGGTACACGTCCATCCAGTCAATTCTTTGCAGGCAGTGGAGCATGAAAACGCCCCCTTTGGCTTGGGGTATCTGAAACTCAAACAGCAAGTTTCAGTCTACCTAGGGAGTCAGAGAATAGAGTGTAAGGCTTTAAATGTGCCTGGAAAGTGGTGGGGGAAGTCTGAGGAAGGAAGATGCTGCAGAGAGAGAGTCCCCAGTATCTGTGTATAAACCCCAAACTTTGATCCCCGGGCTGGTCAATGGTGAACAACAGAAAGCAGTGGTTGGAGAGTGACAAATACTGAGCCAAGGACTGAAAATTAGATATTTAAATCCTGTTAAGTTATCTATTAAAATAGAAATCAGAGATTTTCAGGGGTAACATCAGTATCTGGATGTCTACAATCAATCACCATGTCTTCTAAATAAGAAAAAAATATTAGGTGAAAAAACAGGAATGGTATCCCTTGTCAAAAGGAAAAGGAGTAATGGAAACTATTGAATTAATAGGCAAGAATTAGAGCAGCTAATGTATATATGTTCAAAGACTTAAAAGAAAATTTTGCTATAATGAATGAACAAAGGAAGAATTTCAGCTACTAGATGTAAACCGTAAGGTGTCAAAAGTTTTAGAAGTGAAATGAGCAATACATAAACAGAGAAATCTCACTGAACAGAACTGCCAGTAAGTTGTAGGTGGTGGGAGATAGGGCCAGGAAACTTGAAGAAAGATAAACAGCAATTATTCTATCTGAAAAACAGGAAATTAATGGAAATAAATACATAAACAGTGACTATTTGGGATAATATTGCACTGTATAACACAGTGGAGTTCTAGAATGAGAATAGAAAGGATGTAGCATAAAATTATTTGAAAAAAATGTGCATATATTTCCTATATTTACTGGGAAAAAACAACAAAGATGCAAACTAAAGTTCACCAAATTCTAAGAAGATTAAATGGCAAAGAAACCAAAATCAAGGCATATCATAATCAAAAGGTTGAAAATATAAAGGGGAAATCTTGAAAGAGTCCATAGAAAAAAGAGACAGAATAGTGATAGCCTCTGAGTTGAGGTTGTATTGCCTATATAGAGGCAAAAAGGCAATTGCAAGAAGTGATGGAAAAGTTTTATATCCAAGTTTAACTGTTGATTACATGGGTGTATGAAGTTTTCAGAACTCAAGTTGAGAGAATGCAAGATCTATGCATTTTATTGTATGTATATTGTATCTTGCTAACTAAAATATTTAGCTATTATAAAAATAATATATACCTCCAAAGAAACAGTACTTTCCTTTATTGAAAATTCTCCTGATTAGGCATTAAGACAAGCACAGTACATATATGACCTGGAAAATAGCCTTCATAGTCACAGAGATAAGAAGTAACTGGAATAGTTAGGACTTAATTTCTTATTGTTATTTAATTTATTAACCTGAGTTTCTTTCTGATATGCAATTTGTTAGCATCATAAAATATTAATTTATGATTTTATTTTGTGAAATCATCAAAGTTGCTGTAAATTTTTACTAAGTCTATGAAAACATTAGGTGTCTGAGGTCAAAGTATGCTTGTGCTTGATTTCTGTTTTTACATTTCTTTACTCACCCTGAGGTCATGATCAACTATTTTCTGATGCCTTTTTAAATATACATTATGTGGAACAAAAAAAATTTCCACAAACTTACTACCTAAAACTTCTTATTCATTTTGAAGCAATTGCAAATGTCCAGTTTTTAAAGTGCTCTTAATATTAAATAAAATTAAATTCTGATTTCATATTGAAGGCATCATGAAAGATTATTTAGTATTTTCCTCCTGCTTCTATATACCACTATTAGAAGGACTGCTTTGTTCTTTAGATGCACAACCAACCTTTAAGAAGATATTCATGACAATGGAAATCAAGTAACTCCATAGGTGAATCTGACTTTTAATATATTCTTATACCATTCTTTTAAATTATACATCTTTACTTCCAGTTAACTTGATACTATATTAAAAGAGGCAGGTTTAGGACTGTGAGGCTGTATTATAGTAAGAGTTCTAGAATTTACAGAGTACTGTACATATCATGTATGGAGGGGATTTCAGATTTACTCAAATCCATCACATATTTCTCTATCAAGAAGATAAAGGCACGAAGAGTACTGAATAGTATACGTTTGTAAATCAGAAGTTTCCAAAAAGGGAAGTAGCATGAGAGAAATGCAGTAGTAAGCCAGGCTGAGAAACAGGAAAACTTAGATTGCAACTTCTTTGTAATTACATAAATGTGCATATGTATGAACCTCCATTTTTGGAATATGCTCATGAGTCTTCAGCATATCTATGCCAATGTTCATCAAGCAATACATTCTCTGAGTTTTGGAAAACAGCCAGTTTGTTTTTCCCTGTAAATTAAAGAAAATAGACAACCATAAAATCATAGAATCACAAAGAACCTTAAAAATGAACTTGGTCACCTAGTTTTCCAGAAAAGTAAACAAGGAAATGAAACACATTTTTTAAAGGTAAATTGTCAAAAAAATTTTTATTTTTTTTAATATAACTTATTTTATTATCATTAATCTACATTTACATGTGCAATATTATGGTTATTAAACTACCCCTTCATCAGGTCCCCCCCACCAACCCCAGGTGCATACATAAAGCAAGTATATTTTTAAAACTGAATTCATTAAACTTATTTTTAGTCACACCCATACTAAGATGTGAATTTTCAAAAACAATTAGTTTTCAGCAGAAGAAATTGCACTGACACACAATTTTTGTACAATTTTCTTTAACTTTATAACATGATGTAATCATATAGATATGCAGATAGAGACAGTTTCAATGCATAAAACAATACAGTATGGTTTAGAGCTCTTTACAGTCACTGCAAAGCCATTGGAATATACATCAGGAGAAAAACCTGGCCTTTCAATTAAATGCACATCAACATGCAAAGCTTTATAAAAGTTATTTCAGTACAGTTCTTACCATACAATCTACAGTGTGATTTTAACTTTAGTTGCAACATGTACTATTATATTTTATTTCTGCTTTTGGTTACATCAAAGAATTTCATAGAATTTAGTGGCAACCCTATAACTATGGAATGCTCATTAATTTTTCATGAATATAATAGTTGAGGGCTTTAATGCTGTATTTGATATAAGCAATTTTTGAAATATTCTAATAAAAACCCATGAAAAAGAATGAGCTTGGAAATGGGGTGCTAAGTGGAATATGCATCATATATATTATTACATTTATAAAATATATGAAACTGCTATGCATCTGTTTATTTTGCATCATATATAGCAAAAAATATTTCTGATTTGTATGAAAGTATTTTTAGACATAAAGGAATACAGCAATCATTCTAAATTACAAAAGCATTTATATAAAGTGAAATATATATATCAGAAAATTAGTTTAACTTAAATCAATACAAAATGTGTAAACATACAGTATGAATCTGGTGCTAAAATATTTTTAAATGAGCAATGATTAAATTATCACTGCTAGATTTGGAAAAAAATTACTATTACTGATTTAAAATCCAATTCTAAATAAACTATGGTATATATAAATTAAAGAAATTGTGTGGAGATAAGATGAGATTCCATAAAGCATTTTGCATCTGAAATAAATAAGTATTTTGTACTTTATGTACCAGAAAACTTTAAAATTAGAAAAAACGAAATAGATCCATCCTGTGTGCAATATAATATGACTTTTGAAATTTAAAAATAAGTTAAATATGGATGTCCAATCTAATGCTGGGAGTTAAAAGAAGTAAATGGTTTAGGGTTGAAGAGTCTGAATTCCTGTGAAATGTGTTCTGTCACATGCAGAGGGAGAGATTTTCAATAGAAACATCAACCTTTCAAAGTTAGAGTTTTAATTAGAACATTACTATAGAACAAAAGGTTATGCAAATATAATAATTTATATTTTTTAAGGGAATGGAATTATTTACTAAGACTTTATTATTAAGTTTCATTAGTTAGGAAAATAGAATGAAGAGCATAATACTTGAAGCAAAAAAAAAAAACCTACAGTGAAAGCCTAATGCTAGCTACTACCTCATGTGTGAGGTATAAGAGACAATAGAAAACAGTGTGAGGATATTGATTCTGATTTGCAGTAGGAAGGCATAATGGGTGAGGAATGATACTTATAGTACCGAGAGGAGGAGAAATGTCAAAGAATAGAGGAGTGTATTTTGTGTGATGGCGATAAGTCTAAGCAATGCAGTAGAACGTGTGGACTTGTTTGGATGTAATACTGCAGTCAAGGAGAGGGAGCACTGTACTCACACTGGAGGGGAATGTCAGGAGGGTAGTAGCATTTTAAGATTAATTTTCTGTTTGTATGACTATTTTAGGATGTGGGACAAGACAGAAATCAAGTAATTAGTATTTCTCTTTTTCCAATCCAGCCATAAAGTAATTACACCAATGACTGTGATCTTGATGGAGCAAAGCTTTAATAAATAAATCTCATTGAGAAACCTTTCATAGGAAGAAATGACTAATTCAGTAACAGATAAGGTGATGAAAAAAAGGAAACTTAAAATGTCTTACATTTCTAGTTGATGAAATGGAATGTCTGTCTATAATGGCACAAACTGGCTTTCTGTTCAGAGCTCTCTTCTTGTGTGCTCTCTTTCTAACTGTAGATAAAATATACTTAGCACATACTTTGAAGGTTTTTGCTAAACTGCATAATATTTTAGCCTTTTCAGAAAGGTTTACTTTTCCTTTCAAATTCTTTTAGTAGGTAGAATTCTGAAAGGCATTATTCTAAAAGGAGTTATGTTTGTTCTACAATTTCAAAACATCACTTAAAGATCAGTCCATAGCAACAATATTGTTGAAATTTTGTAGACTTCTCAATAGAATCAACCAAAATGAAATGAATAATCTGTTTAACAAGCAGCTCTAAGATGTATATATGATTCACTCTAAGGGAAAAGACATATGAAGCTTTTGCTTTTGTAATTTTTAATATTACATAAAAATGTGTGTGTATATATAGTATTGTGTGTTGTGGATACAGATTGCATACTTTGTGTTTTGTTTTTCTATTTCCTCCTTATTGCTTTGGGATTATTCTGCTCCTTTTTTTTTTAAGGTAGAAACATAGGTTACTGATTTGGGATATTTCCTCTTCTGTGATATAAGCATTTGGTACTATAAGTTTCTCTTTCATGATCACTTAAGCTGCATGCCACACAATGGGGTATGCTGTTTTTTTATTTGCATTCAGTTCTGTTTATCTTTTAAATTACCTTTGAAAATTTCTCTGTGACTCATAGGTTGTTTAGAGTTGTGTTAATTTCCAAATGTTTGAAATTTTTCCTGTTATTTCTCTAATTGATTTCATTATGGTTGGATAACATGCCTTATATAATTCAATTTTTATAAATTTGTTGAGGTTTCTTTGATGAACCAAGATATGTTCTATTTTGGTGGAAAAAAATACATATATATTTGGTATATTATGCAAAGGTACATATAGGTTGTGAGTTTAATAAATCTTTCACAAGAAGCAGTTATCAGTCTCCATGCTCATATTTGCCTCCAAAGCACAAAAGGCACATGCCATTCTATCCCCAAAACTTTCATCCTATTCTGATCTGTCCTCTGAATATAAAGTGTTAGTCCTGGAGATTCAATTTAAACAATGCATTCAACATGAATCCCTTTGAACTGATTCTCTTTGACTCTTCCACATTTCCACTGTTTTGTTTTTACAGACTAGAAGGGAGGGATGTCCAAACAGCTGGTTGTAATAGAGTTGATTCCACTGTAGTATAAATAAAGTGAAAAATCTTCTTTAATTTGGAGCCTCTCTATACATTGTGAATTGCATATATTTGGGGATAACATTTGGAGTATCCAATTTATAGTTCTAAAGATTTGAACTAAAAAAAAAAAAATTCTACCTGCAGGCACTTTTCTGGTTATTAGGGTGGTAAGAAGCACAAAGTTCAGAATTTGAAACTCCAAAATTCTAATGAAGACTTTAAAATGACTTGCATTAAAATTAGAGCCGTCACATCTTAGAATTCTACTGGGAGAGTTTGTCTCATTTTGAATGTCATGATGACTAAAGTTCCTCACCCACCTCACCATCCCCATCCTCCACAAGGCTTTGAAGTGAAATTTCCTGTGAATGCTTCAGCTGTTCTTACTTTCAAGGGGAAAGATATATTTAGTCATCACCTTACAGTTAGAATGAAATAGCAAACTCACTCCATGTGAAGAATGTGTCTTTTGTTATTTCAGCAAAAATGTCCCATGGCAGCTGTCTGGCTGGCACTAAAAATGGCATCATGCTTTAGAGCCATGATTTCCAAGAAAAGGAGTTCCGCAGCAAGCTATAGTCTTGGTTTCTATACAGACATCAATTCCTTTTTTCCTAGGGTGCGTTCTTCTATTAAAGTCTACGTATTTAGGAGTTAACAACTTTCTTAGCTATAGTTCTCCTATTGTTTAAGTTTATTGCTGGTATAAACTCTAATTAGCTGTCGTTTTGAAATGGGAGATGTTTTCATATGTGTTGTTCTGATTTCCTTTTTAGTAGGCTTTTTCTTACATTTTGAAAATTTGTTAATGCTTTTATTAGTTAACTTTACAAATGTGTCAGAAAATTGTCCTCACTCTGCCACTGGTAAGGGGTATGTCTGCAGCATGTTTATGCACAATTCATAGCACTATATATTTCCGCCTGGCCAGCACATCAAAGAAAATACCAGCGTTAATGTGACATTTTGATTTTGTGAGTGAGAAGGTCACTTGAGTAATTAGTGCTAGATAAACCCAGAGGACATGCTGTGCTAGTGTGATCATTCTAGCAATACCCACTGTGACTAACAATCACGACACTGCAGAACCTTTTTTTTATGAATTATGAAAATCTTCTTAGCTATTTTTAAAACTATATTGGGCTTCCTTAAACTTCAACCCTGTTTGAGAGAATGGGATTGCATAATTTGATAAATCATACAAAAAATTACACAAAAGACTCTTTGCATCAAGATATAATTTGAAGGTAGCTGCAAATTATTAATGATTTAGTTGACCCCTGTGCCCTCCAAAATAGAGATCTTAATAGTGCTTTACAGTTTAAAATATTTTTTCTCAGAAATTTTATCTTTTTAAAATTATTTTGTCTTCATGAAGAGTCTTAGTAGAATTGAGGGACTACATTATTCCATGTCATCAGCAAACATTTACTTCTCTTGAACTAATTTAGCTTAATCACATGCCTTACCTATTTTCTTGAATTAGTTTACGGCCTAGATCTAATTATAAGGATTTCTACAGTACTTTTAGGGTACATGAACAATGCAATAAAGTAAAATAATTAGAATACAAAATTAGTAATAGAGAAAAGAAGAACACACATATGCAAATATAGGATATTTGCTTTGGAGAGATTCAATTCACTCAGATTCTAGAAATGAATGGAATAATATTTATGTCTGCCAGTGTTATTTTCCATAAAGTACAGGGCCACATATAGAATGTATCATTTTAAAGACCATGTTATAATCAAACATACATACTTTTGAGTGATATTAGCAAAATAACAGAGCAGGGAACTCCATACTATGTTTCTCTATGAAATCAGGGCATAAATTACCAAAAACTACAAATATCAAACTTTTCTGAACTATGGAATCTATTAAAAAAATTACAACACCAGGAGAATAATTAATGAAGAAAATAATTGAAAAATTTTGGGAAAAGAACTCTATGATATTTTACTTTTCCTTCTTATAATCTCCCATTCCCCAGCTTGACAGTGGCCTTTAAGATGGTAGCTTACTTCCCTGATGCAAATTGCTGGCACAGAGGGAATAATATGGATATTGAACTTGAACATACAAAAGTCAATCAATGTAATATGCCATATGAATAAAATGAAGGAAAAAAAAAATAATATAAGTGGAAGAAGAAAAACCTACAGATAATATTATACCTAATTAATGAAAGACTAAAAGTTTTCCCCCAAAGATCAGGAATGAGACAACAATGCCTGCTTTTACAACTTTTGTTTAACACTGTACTAGAAGTTCTAGCTATAGCAGTTAGACAAGATAAAGAATTCTTAACATTAGAGAAGAAGAGGTAGAACCATCTCAATTTGCAGAACACACAAACACAGTGCTATCAAACAGATATTGCAATGTTGCAGGATACAAGATCTGCATAGAAAGATCACTTGTATTTCTATACACTAACAAATAATCTGAAAAGGAAATTTAAAAAGAATTCCACTTAACATAAAAATAATTAAGAATGAATTTAAATGAAGAGGTTTAGAAATTGTACACTGAAAACTATAAAACATTGTTGAGAGAAATTAAAGAGGATCAAAATAATTGAAGACATTTTGTGTTTCTGGATTAGAAGGAAATATTGTTAAGATGGCAGTACTCCCCAAGGTACTCATAGATTCATCATAATCCTTATCTAATCCCAGTGGTGTTTTTGCATAAATAGAAAATCTAATCCTAAAATTCATTTGAAATTGCAAAGAGAAGCTAAATAGCTAAAAGAATCTTGAACAACAAATAGAACTGAAGGGCTTTTGATTTCAAAAATTACTACAAACATATGGGAATCAAAACAGTACAGTATTGACATAAGAATAGACATACATACCAAAGGAATGGAATTGATAGTCTAGAAATAAACCCATGCATCTATGTCCAATTGATTTTTGACAAGGGTACCAAGACATCTCTAGGGAAAGAGTAGTCTACAGCAAGTAGTACTGAGACAACTGGATATCCATTGTAAAAGAATGACGTTGGACTTCAAGATCACACTAAATAAAAAATCAATTCAAAATGGATCAAAGACCAAAGTATAAAAACAGAAACTAACATGCTTAGAGAAAAAGACAGTAAATTGTCATGACCTTGGATTTGGTGGTGCATTGACACCAAAAGCACAAACAAAAGAAAAAAATAAACCATAAATCATCAAAATTTTACACGTTTGGTATATTAATGTATATTATTGAAAAAGTGAAAGTGCTACCTACCGAATGGGAGAAATATTTACAAAAAATATATGTGAAAAGAGTCTAGCATATATAAAGAACTCCTACAACTCAGCAACAATAGAACTGGACAATTAAAAAATGGGCAAGAGACTTAAATAGATGTGTCTCCAAAAAATACATATATACAAATGACCAGCAAGCACATGACAAGGTGTTCATTGCCATTAGTCATTTGTGAAATGTAAATCAACACCATAATAAGATAATATTTCATACCCACTAGGATGACTATAATCAACTTGGAAAGTAATAGGTGTTAATGAGTACGTGAAAAAGTTAGAACCGTTATATATTGTTGGTGGGGACATAAAAAGATACAACTACTGTAGAAAACTGACAGTTCCTCAAAATAAACATATCCTGCAATTCTACTCAAACAAAATATTGAACACAAAATATTTAACACAAACACTCAGAGCAACACTCTTCAAAATAGCCAAAAGGAGAACAATCTAAATGTCCATCCACTGATCGCTAAACAAATGTAATATGTTCCAAATGGAATATTATTCAGCAGTAAAAAGGAATGGAATACTGATAAACATGTAGGAACTTTGAAAATATCATGCTCAATGAAGGGACCCAGAGACAAAAGATCAGTTACTATATGATGGGATGTACGTGAAAAGAAAAGATAGGCAAATGCATGGAGGCAGGAAGCAGATTAGTGGTAGCCAGAGGTTGGACAGAGCAGAGAAAAGGGAGTAACTTCTTAACAGATGCACGGTTTCCCCTTAGAGTGATGAAATAGTGGTAATGACTACTAAAACTAAAAACTACTTAATCGCACAACTTTAAAGTGGTTGAAATGATAAATTTTATGTTAATTGAATTTTAACTCAATTGAAAGGTGTGTCTGAAGATTTAAGCTAAGTTTTATCTTGTGATATCTGATTCTTCCATAATAATTGCCTTCATCACATAGAGAGAGATATATAAAATGTGTAAATCCAGTTTCCCACCAGTAGTGGGGCTGGCGAGGAAATAGAAACAGTACTGGCCCATCAGAGTAAAGTATGGTAATTAAGAGCATGAGACCTGGAGCCACACAACTTCAACCTGAAACACACTGTCTGTGTCGGAGTGGTGTTCCTGCCACTTTCTAGATGCTCAATTTTATAAGATAGCTACTCATCTCTTACTACCTTAGGCACCTGCACTGTTTTGTGAGTCTGTATTTCATAGGATTGTGGTAAATGATTAAATTAGTTAGCATAAATAAAATCCTAGAATTTTTCCTTGTCTACAAAGTTATCACCATTTCCCTTCGCCTCACAGTCAGGGAGAGTGAGGCTTTGTCTTGTTGAATTATTAACTCTTGTTTTTTGAACCTAAAGAAAGCCTGTCATAATTTTGTCACAATTGCACAGAAAAAAGATAAAATCTGTCTCAGTATCCAGGTACCTACAGTATGAAGTCCAGATCCCCCTAAATTTACTCACTGAGTTTTCGTCAGTACTGCTCTAATTAATGCTCCTTAATTCTACTAGTAAATACTGCACTTTTTATATTTTGCTTCTTTCACACCAAATCATCAAATGATGCAAATATGTCCATGTTCAAATTAACTTGGTCCAGATACTGAATTATAAATCCACTTGTGTCTCCTTACTCCTTTTCGTTAAATTGCTGTGTGTCCACATCTCCCCGACGTGTCTCTACAAAAGTCCTCACACACACTCAAACAGGCAGAGCCTTGCCTCCCTGATGGTGTTTTCTCAGACAGGGCATCGGTAGCGTTGTCTTTGTTCTTGTTCTCAGCCCAGACAACTATTGTATATTTCTCTGTTCATTCATCTCATCTTACTCCATAAATGTTATATGTAAAATTTGGAAGATGTGCCCATTTTCTGTCTCTGTCCATAGCTTTAAAATTCATGTAAAGGACATGTGATCCTGAAAATGGAGACTGTTGGAAAGGCAGATTCACTGTATGGTGCGAGACCAAGTATTCTCTCTTGCTGAATATGACAGGACTGATATTAGTAGCCATCCACAGATACTCTTAATTCTACTTTATTTGGGAATCTCTAGACTTTCTAAGCAAGTCATACTGTTGTCATATGTTGGTTCTCTCTGTTATCTAATCTTTCTTTCCCTCTGTTATCTTTACCTTTACTGAGAACTTAGAATATTTAGGCTTACAGAATTTTAGACTGTCTGAAATTATGTACACATATCGACCAACATCTTTCATACCATTGTCTAGGATTTTTCATCTACCAAAATTAAATCTTCCAGGTTTGTCTACCAATGTTTTACCTGAATTAAGAACACATCACAAATGATACTCTATTCTATAATAATTTTGCCCAAATCATACCTATCAAAATATTCTCTGCAACCTCTATATTATGAAAATATGTGAAACATGGGGTTTGTAGCACTTCTTGACAGCCACCTTCTATCATAAGTATTTGTATGTCCTTCAACATGCATTTGGTAGTCAGTAAATATTTACTAGGTCATCTGCCTAGAGATACAAACATCCCTACAGATATTTAAGTATGTTTATTACCCAAATAAATTGATGTTTGCATGAATTTCAGCACAGGAGATCATTTTCAATAGTACAGAATATAAAGAATCACACATATAAGTAAGGTTATTCCTGGTACTGGCAGCTTTAAAGACAATACATGATTCGTTTCTTAGAGACATAAATATTCCCTACCAGTGAAATAAGCAAAATAAGTGCATTAACCTGCCATCAATAATATTTCTTTTATTAACAAAGTACAAAGGATTGACTGAGCCTTATATACTTTATATACCTCAGTATTTAGCACAACTGAAATTATTCTCTTGGGCAACTCCCTTGCCAACTTACAGTCACTCTGAGCCACTTCTGAAAAGCAAAGTATCTTATTACTCATATTGGGGAACAGAAAAGAAGTTGAGCCCTTATTTTTGTGATAACATGTATATTTCCTCTTTTAAAATTTTTCATATTTCCAAATTTATAAAGTGTAATTTAATTATACAAGTAATATATGAACATTCTTTGGTTTTATATGTGTAATATAGTGCACATGTTTGTGTATGTATATATGTACATGTGTGTATATAAATGCATATATATACACGTATGCATATGTGTGTATATATACTCTCATGTTAGAGCTAAATCAAAAGTTCTCCTTGTCTCTATATTTTATCCATGGTATAGGACATTACAAAAGGTGTTTTTAAATAAAGAAGTTACCAAGTGAGGGTTCATGGTAGTAATGAAAATGAAAGCATTTAGAACAAAGAGTGTATTCTCAAATTAGCATGCATATATCATTCTCTTTATAATTTGTGAGCTCTGTATCAGTTGCATATTTCCTTCTGAAAAGTTGTATTTAAGGATGATGAAATTTGTTTCCAGGTGCTATCAACAAGAGTTTGTTTCTGTTGACAATAAATCAGTAACTCTTTCTGACATGACTCTTACAGTAGTAAGAACCTTACAGTAATCCACTTTCTTAGTGGCAGAAAGATAGCTATGCCTTGGATTCTTTGAAAGTGCTACTCAGACTAAATGTTGTTCTTGTGAGCATTGTTTCCTTCCCCCAAAGGTTAATGGCCACTTATGTGATGATGAAAAGCAGTTGTCATTTTTGAAGGAATAAAAGGAAGGAGTAAGGACACTAGACATGCATGGCCAAGGTAGAGAAAGAAAACTGATTGTAATCAGTTGTAATCGATGGGGGAAATTCAGAATACTCATCTCAGAATATGAATACATTTATGAGCAGATGAGAATTAGCAGCTGAGAAAGGACTGTATATATGTGGTCTCTGAGTCTCTTAACCCTTTTGAATTGGTTTATATCTTGAATACCTACTATACAAAGTAGATATTACTGCCTTATAGATGAGGAAACTGACATAAGTTAATTAAGATCTCATACCGTTAGAACGGCAGAATGAGGAATTAAATTCAAGGTCTGTCTGACAACAAAACCTTTGGCTAATATACTGGGAACTTCCATAGTTAACGTAAATTATTAATATAGTATAATAAATCAATGATTTGTTCCTCCCAATTAATATAACATTTGTAATCCACATGAAAACATTAAGGTATGATACATGCTAAATAAATATATGTTTCTACATATTTGATATTTAATTCATTAATACTAATACAGAGAGAATTTTACATTTATTTTAGTGGGGCAATGAGGCTTTGTTTCTGACTCAAATTTCTGGCAAAAAGATGGATTTTTGTAAATCCCACCTGTGTCAGGGCCCGCTCTTTGCAACACAAATATTCTCTATTGTTAAACTCTGTTTCTATGACTATGCTTTATTCCTCTCCTTTCTTATCTTCTGAGTTTTCAACTGTAGAAAATCTACAATATTTATGTGGGATTTTTTTTTTATTAAGGTATCATTAATATACACTCTTATGAAGGTTTCACAAGAAAAACAATGTTGTTAGTACATTCACCCTTATTATCGAGTCCCCCCCATACCCCATTGAAGTCACTGTCCATCAGTGTAGTAAGATGCCACAGAGTCCCTACTTGTCTTTTCTGTGCTACACTCTCTTCCCCATGACGCCACAAAACCATGTGCAGCAATCATGATACCCCACAATCCTCTTCTCTCTTCCTCTCTACTCACACTCCCTCACCTCTCCCCTTTGGTAACTGCTAGTCCCTTCTTGGAGTCTGTGAGTCTGCTGCTATTTTGTTCCTTCAGCTTTGCTTCATTGTTATACTCCACAAATGAGGGAAATCATATGGTATTTGTCTTTCTCTTCCTGACTTATTTCACTGAACATAATACCCTCTAGCTCCATCCATGTTGCTGCAAATGGTAGGATTTGTTTCTTCCTTATGGCTGAATAGTATTCCATTGTGTATATGTACCACCTCTTCTTTATCCATTCATCTACTGATTGCTTCCATATCTTGGCTATTGTAAATAGTGCTGTGATAAACATAGGGGTGCTTATGTCTTTTTGAATCTGAGAAGTTGTTTTCTTTGGGTAAATTCCTAGGAGTGGAATTCCCGGGTCAAATGGTATTTCTATTTTTAGTTTTTTGAGGAACCTCTATATTGCTTTCTACAATGGTTGAACTACCTTACATTTCCACCAGCAGTGTAGGAGGGTTCCCCTTTCTCCATGTCCTTGCCAGCATTTTTTGTTCCTAGTCTGTTCTATGTTGACCATCCTAAATGGTCTGTGGGGTGCTATCTCATTGTGGTTTTAATTTGCATTTCCCTGATAATTAGCGATGTGGAGCATCTTTTCATGTGTGTGTTGGCCATCTGAATTTCTTCTTTGGAGAAGTGTCTGTTCATATCCTCTGCCCTTTTTTTAATAGGGTTATTTGCTTTTTGGGTGTTGAGGCATGTGAGTTCTTTAGATATTTCGGATGTTAACCCCTTGTCAGATATGTCATTTATAAATATATTCTCCCATACTGTAGGATGCCTTTTTGTTCTGCTGATGGTGTCCTTTGTTGTACAGAAGCTTTTTAACATGATGTAGTCCCATTTGTTCATTTTTTATTTTATTCTCCTTGCCTGAGGAAATGCATTCAGGAAAAAGTTGCTTATGTTTATATTCAAGAGATTTTTGCCTATGTTTTCTTTCAAGAGTTTTATGGTTTCATGACTTACATTCAGATCTTTGATCCATTTTGAGTTTACTTTTGTGTATGGGGTTAGACAATATAGATTAGATTTTAATTAATTAATTAATTTAAAATACCTATGAGTGCCTGGCAAGTAAGTTATTTTTATTAGAAATAATACATAATAGAAATTTTTATTACAAATACTGATGTTTACTCTTTTCAAAAAATTTAATTATGTTGGACGTTAGGATAACAGATTTCACAGTTAATTATGTAACTTTCATATAGGAATGAACACAAAGGGGATTTTAACACTCAAAAGGGAATACAGTCAGTAGTATTATAATGTTGTAATTTTTATGTTGACAGATAACTATACTCATTGTGGTGAGCATTTAGTATTATAATTGTCAGATACTATGTTGTGCACATGAAAACAATATAATATTGTACATCGACTGCATTTCAATTAAAATGAACAATATGAACAGGTAGGGCTATAGAAACAGACATTCAAGGTATATGTCCTCATCAATCCTATAGAATCAATATTTTTGTTTAATAAAACTAAGGACTGTTTCTTCAGGCTTTTCTATTGGTAAAATTATGCTAGAACTTTATTATTTAAAACACTTTTAAAACAGGTATCAGATCTCAAAATAGGTGTCAAGGTTTAGAATAAGTTAAAGACAGATACTTTTGAAAAATATTGCAAACTTAGTATGTATTTTAAACCACCACTTTTGCATACAAATTCAGTTGTCTCAATTAGAAAAGCTAGGTGTCTTTGAATTTACATTGGCCTATAAATATGTTCTCAAACTTAACTGGCTAGTTTACTATGATGTGTTTTTTTTTAATATAATTTATTTTATTATCATTAATCTACAATTACATGTGCAATATTATGGTTATTAAACTACCCCCTTCATCAGGTCCCCCCGCACCAACCCCATTACAGTCACTGTCCATCAGCGTAGTGAGATGCTATAGAATCGCTACTTGTAAGATGGTTACCTGGTTCTATGGTATAGAATTTCTGTTTCTTGCCGAGTCATTATTATAGTGTCACATAAGTATTAGATAAGTTATCTGATTGTTGACTTATTTTAATTTTAGCAGAAATGCTCATAGGTGTGACTTAATGAAAGTACCGTCTTAACATTCACAAACTTAAAGAAACTGGAATCCAGCTTGCAGCTCCTTTTTAAAAGTGATGAGGAAAGCAAATGCCATATATAGATAAGGCTGAGGTAGAAATATTTTATTTTATGCATAAATAAAATATTCAGAAATGAGAGAGTGAAACAAACTGTTATGATGTTTAAAGGGCCTGTTATGAAGATCACATTTAAAGAGTGATCATGCCAGCTTTGTGTTGATGTGCAGTTTTTATAATCATCCTGGACTATTTTGTTTGCATTTTTTTGATTAATGTGGGAATGAAAGAATGAATCTAGAGCCCACTGAGGTTTCTACTATAATAATGTTCACAGTTTAGTTTCTCCTTGTCCCTGCCTTCCCTGTTCACTCATGTCACCTATGTCTTTCATTCTGGTTCTGTCCCTAAAAAAATTTTCAGCTTATCACCTTCTTTACTTTTTTTAATGCTACAACTTTAGTTCAACTCTCATATTAATTAACTTCTTCTAGTTGACTCCCAACTTGTCTTCCTTCACCTACCTTACTCCACAGCAGTTGTTATTTCATAGAATAGCCAGAGATATTTTTTAAAAGGTGACTAGAACTATGTCATTAACCTGCATAAAGATTCCAGTAACTTTTTGATAAATTTAGAAGAGAACACCTTTTCTCTTCATGACCTGTGTCTTCTTGCCCCATTATGCATCATTTACCTATTTCAGTAACACTTTCACACTCACTTTTTATGTCCCAGCCACAGTGAGCTTGACCCTGCTAAGCCCTTCCTTCTCAGAAGCCTTGATATGATATTTGTTTTCCATAAAATACTTTTTCCCATTATTGTCACAAGGCTACAACTGCCTTGTCATAAGAGTCTCAAGTGGTACCTGCTTTAATGAGGCCTTTTTGACCACAAGAAGTAAATCATTGAGACTTTTGGCTTCCGCTCCAAAAGTAGAGTTCGAAAGTTGTCATTTACATCCCTACACTGGGAAAAAGGGGCAATTTTGGACCCACAAAAGACCTGGTTTCCAGGGCAGAGTGCACCTCAAAGTCTGGTTAGACAGGCAGATCAGAGAGTAAGACCTACATCTGCTTCCCTAGAGCAGAAACTGCTAGAGAAATAAATTGATAGGAAAACTTAAATAGTAATTTGATGAATTGCTGGAGGCTAAATGTGGACCAGTAAGAGAGTGAGAAATTCCTGGGAACTGCATTCATGGATGGAAGGTCACACCTAATCCCCAGGAACCCCACTATATATTCTCATAGTAAATCTTCTAAAAAGACCCCTCCTGGCTCTGACAGTGAGAAGGGGAAAAGTAATCCTTGTGAAATACATCCAGGTCCTTCTCTAGAAAGACCTACTATTCTAGAATTTACAAGAAGACTCTTGTAAAGTCCCAGAGTGGTAGGAGAATAGCATTCCTCTCATTCCAGCCCCCTCCAGTCTTCCTGCCTCAACTAAGTGAGGGAGGGGGCAAGATATAGGGGAAGAAACACTTTTAAAGTTCACAGACCCAAGCCAGAAGCCCTCACCCTGACCTGTCTCCTACCACATCAACAGGCTGCAATATAATAATAGTGAATTACAGCTGAAAGATTTGTAAGACATAGACACACTCTCTGAAAAAAAAGTATTTAGGGAAGCCTTCATACAAAAGAGAAGACTAAAACACAGACACTAAAGAAATTCAAAGAATCTGTCAGCCATAGCTACAGCAAGTACTAAACACAGCTCAACTTCTAGTGAGATCAACATAAATTGACCCATTAGAAACTTGGAGAGTAGAATGGGTACTGCTTTGTTGTATGGTATCTATACTTCTTGTGAAGCAGAGAAGTGTTATTTGAAGGTGAATTTAGATTAATTAAAAATATGCATTTTAAACTCTAGGACAACCAGTACATTTTTAAAAGGGAAATATAATTGATCCCCTTAGAAAATAGATTAAATGGAATCATAAAATTCTCAATTAAAATAAAAGAAGGCAGAAAACCTCTGAAAATGAATAGAAACCATTACAAGTATGATTGATGTTAATTCAAGTGTATTCTTACTTTAAATGTGAATTCCCTAAATACACCAATTAAAAAGAGATTATTAGAATGAATTTATTTTTAAAAAGCAAAAGATCCAACTACAAGCTGCCTGAGAAGAGTATCACTCTAAAGATTTAAAATTAAAAGGTTGACAGAAGATACACCATGCTAAAACTTCTAAACAAAACTAAAACAGCTATAAAATTTCAGACAATTCAGTCTTCACAATGACTGTTATTGGATATAACCAGGAGAGCTACATAATGATAAGAGGGTCAATTCTCTACAAAGATAATACAGTCTAAAATGCAAACACACTTAAAAACAGAACACCAAAATAGGTGAGGAAAAAACTAATGTAACAAGGAGAAATAGATAAATCCACAATCATAACTGAAGACCTCAAACCTGCCCCTATCAGTTATTAATAGACTAGCAGGTAGAAAATCAGTAAGAATATAGTTAACATGAACAGCAAAGTATCAATCATTGTGATTTAACTGACGTTTACAGACTTCTCTATTCTACACCAAAAGAGTACACATTCTTCTCAAGCTCTCAAAGAACATTTGTTCGCCAAGAGAGACCATATACTGGGATACAAAACACACCTTAGTACATTTAAAAGAATAGAAATCGTCTAATGTCTGCTCTTGGAAAACTATGGAATTAATATAGGAATAAACAACTGAAAGATAACTAGAAAATCCCATTTGGAAATCATGCAACACACAAATGATGCATGGGTCAGTGAAATCTCAAGTGAAGTTAAAAGCCATTTCAAACTAAGTGAAACTAGAACTTAAAACTTGTGACATGCAGAAAAAAATATTCTTAGAAATTTATGGCATTAGACATATATAGTTCATCCTTGAACACCAGAGGTTTGAACTACATGAGTCTACTTCTATATAGATTTTTTTTAATAAACATATTGAAAAAAATTTTAAAGATCTGTGATTATTTGAAAAAAAAATCTTCTAACTTTCTTTAAGAATACAGTATATGGCACGTGTACTAAACATGTATTAATCAGTTGTTTGTTATTGGTAAGGCTTCCTGTCAACAGTAGTTCATTAGTAAAGATTTTGGAGTCAGTTTTGAAAGTTGGTGTCCCTTCCCCCCACATTGTTCAAGGATCAATTGTATTGGAAAATATTTGAAATAATTAATCTAAGCTAATTGTTTAATTCCCTCTGTTTTCCCACAACTCAGAACAGAATGTGTCACACAAGCTTGTTTCAGAAGTCATGATGTTGGCAGTAAGATACTGTTTCAACTATCTATAATAGTAACCCTAACACAGACAACCTTAAGTTTTCAAGAAAACATACTTTCTGGGAGTGTTATTGGTTGGCCCCAAAAGTTAAATGAAGTGCATTATACTTAAGGAATCTAAGAGTGAAATTATATACTGAAGAATATAGTTTCAGTAGACCATTTTCAGTCTCCACTATTTTAGTAATACTCTAAACTGCACAATTTGACATATTTAACAGTATTTCAATTACTTGGCTTATATTCATAGATAAATGTCTTTCTTTTGCAGGAATTTTATTATTATTATTTTTTAATTCTCCCTTTCTCAGCTTCAATTTGCATTTAGAATGCTTGTTGCAGAAGTAGTGAAGTTTTCTAAGGGACTTTTAAGTGCTACAGTAGACTGAAGAAATGAAGCCTTTAGGAAACAAGCAGGAGCTCCTCCTAAAATGAAGCTCTTGTTTTGAACCTATTGTGAAATCCATCTATTATGCATGAGGGTGTCCAACAAAGCCCTCTTGAATTTTCTCTTTGGTTTTTAATTTTGGTGCATGATATAGTGATCTATAGGACTGATGTAGCTCAAGATCATAGGCTCCCAACTGTGGCTGATGAAGCATTAATTCAAAGAAACAGTGAAAAAATGATGTGTGCTGCCCTGTTTAATTTTTTAATTTTCCATAACCTTCCTCAAATAAGTTCTGTAGATTAAATAAAGAAGTATATCTAATTCTTTATATTTGTTTTCATAAAGATATTATCTTAGGTTTTAAACTGTCATAACTTCTTATCCATAGTAGTATAGAGTAAACTATAAAAGAATTCCTCGAATAGCTGTACAAGAAGAGTTGACATTATCTGTCTCCTTTCAGAAACTTTATTTTTAATTTCAAGGGTGATATATGCTTGTTTAAAAGACTCAAGCTGTGTAAATTAAAGTTAAATTTTCCTTGCTTTGCCCTGTGTGATTTTCCTTCCCTTTTCAGAGAGAACCTAACACCAGTTTGTTTTGTATAATCCATGACTTTTACTATGCATCCTTCTTGATATATATATACATATATAATGTACATATTCTGTATCAGTTATGTAAATAGATGTAGGTTATAGAGTGCAATATAAGAAGTATAATGTGTTTGTTTCTGCCATCAGCCAGTGTGATAAATTAGTGCTACACTACACACACACACACGTGCATGCACGTGCATATACATGTTTTGTGGAAGTTTCTATAATATAGATTCCTGGAAATATAATTGTGGCATCAAATTGTATGTGAGTTTATTTAGATTAATGATAGCTGAGACTGAACTAAATATATATGTATATATGTGTGTATATATAAATGTACACACATATATATATATATAGAAAAAAGGTGTACTTAAAATTATATTGTCTTATCCAGAGAATTTTTTTCCTCATGTATTCTCCATGTCCTACCAGAAGTTGTATTAGTTTTCTTATAAATATCTTGCACATTTATTTTTAGCTTACTACAATTGTTTTGCTATGAGGTGCTTTTTCAACAGAAATTTGAAATTTGCTGAGGATATTTCATCTTATTAGAAGTGCAGTTAACAGTTGGTATACTGTAATATTATTGTCCATATCATTTTAGCAAGAAGGGTATTTTTCTTTTCTAGTTTTTAATTTGTCTCTTGATAATATGAAATCTCTGAATATATACATAATTTAGGGATTTCAGGAGAGGAAGGGAGAGTATATAGTTACTTGAAATATCAATTTCTTTTACAAAGGGATTTTGGAGAAAATGCCTCAAGTATTATTTATTCAAATAACAAAATTTCTGGGGTGCCTGGCACATAATGGGTGGAAGATAATGTTTGGTGATATAATTAAATGAATAAGTGATTGAATAATGAAAATTAATGATGAGATAACTGAATATTTCTACCAAACCCTACTAACAGATTTCTGTGGCTAACATTATCTATTATCAACAAAAAATCTATTATCTCTTACTTCTAGGCAACATGGCTAGACTTTATTTCTGAGTTTTTCTTACAGTTATATATTGCTAAGTAACAGATTTTGCCCTACCCAGTAAAGTAAAGAACATAGGCCCCAAGGCTATAGGTGTGGCATCTTCATTCTTTTTCCCATTTCAATTGACTGCAGCCTAAGCATAGTGGAGACCCCTTGTGGAATGTACACGTCCCAGGCGATGTCAGAGCTACACAAAGTGAAGAGTCTAGGACTCTGAACCAGGGCTGCTTGTGAACTTAGGACACTCACACACACTGTGGGTCATGACAGAGGAAAAAATCCATACAAACAAGCAATTCAAACAAAATAAGTGGGATTTTGTTAAGCCCCCTAGGACTCTTATCTAAGGTGTACATATGGCATATAAGCTCTAGGAGGCAGGAAAGACTGTTGATGACATGGACTGTTGAGAAAGTCATATCAAGAAGTTATGTTTGCTTGTGACACTGCAGACTGCTATCCAGGGCATGCAGTTGCATGAGAAGGATAACAGTATTTTAAAGTCCTTGCAGGACACTTGGCCAAACAAAATGGATGCTGAGGCAGCACTACCACTGAGTAGTTTAGCTAAGCTCTCAACAGATAAAATATCTTCACATTTTTTTATCCATTCACATTCCTCTTCCCTACATTTCCTTGTTAAACTACATACCTTTTCCCCACATTTTGTTGTCACTGATTTTCCCATCAATAGGAGTTTTCCTTCCAAGCCCCTAAACATTCAGCCAAACCATTGGCTACAGCCCATTCAATAGTATGTAATTGAGCATCTGGCCATTTCCCTTCTAAGCAAAATGAACAACCAGGCACACGGCTCCAAGTTCTCCCCGCTGGGAGGATTTCCTTCACCACTGATCTTCAGAAATGTCCCAGAAAATGACTGAAGTACTTAAACTATCAAGTTTCAGGTGGTGCCTGAATGTCATGCATCCTAAAAGATGTAAGAGACTTTAGGTTTGTACTATTTAAGTTTCCTTTAGAGGACAGTTTCTTGTAGTTATATTTCTTTTTATATGAATACTTAATTTCTTCATTTTCTCAAAGCAAACAACTTGAGAATTGATACCAATTTCATTTTGCTCAACATTAAGATTTCAGGGTGTAGAGTTTCTGTTTTCCATGCATAATATGCCATTGTCAAATATTTATTGGCTGCTTTACTCAGCATGGACTTTGCCATTTTTGAAATTCTAATGTAAACCCTCTGGTTTCATTGGTGCCAAGGCTGAACTTAAAGAGCTTTCCTACATAATGATTCAGCATAAGAATTAACTTAAAAGACCAAACAACATGTGGTATATCATTTGTTTTCTTTTATCTTTGACATAGCTTTCTGTAAATCCCATATGCTTAGAGCTGTTAATTATTCTCTGTCTTACTTCATTGTGCCTGGTGTGCCTATGTATATTTCATGGAATCTCAGAGGAAAACAAATAGGCCAGGTGTGATGTTAACAAATACATACACTATATGAAAAATTGTTAGGTATTGTGCAATATTGGTTGCATTGAAAGTTATTACTATGTGGAAAGCATAGTCATCAAACTTTAAAGAAAAGCCAACTGAACTATTTTTGTATTTATTAAAGCTGTGCTATTACAGTTGTTTATTGACCTAAAATGACATTTAAAGTAGGCAGAGTTTCTTTATTTTTCTTTTTTTCTTTCAGTATCATTAATGTACAATTACATGAGCAAAATTATAGTTACTAAATTCCACCCATTATCAAGGCCCCACCACATATCCCATTAGTCACTGTCCATCAGCATAGTAAGATGCTATAGAATCACTACTTGTCTTCTCTCTGTTATATTCCTTCTCTATGTCCCCCGCCCCACCAACGTTATGTGTGCTAATCGTAATACCCCTTTTTCCCCCAATCCCTCCCTTCCCACCCATCTTCCCCAGTCCCTTTCCCTTTGGTAACTGTTAGTCCATTCTTGGATTCTGTGAGTCTGCTGCTGTTTTGTTCCTTCAATTTTTGCTTTGTTCTTATACTCCACAGATGAGTGAAATCATTTGATACTTGTCTTTCTCTGCCTGGCTTATTTCACTGAGCATAATACCCTCTAGCTCCATCCATGTTGTTGCAAATAGTAGGATTTGTTTTCTTTTTATGGCTGAATAATATTCCATTGTGTATATGCTCCACATCTTCTTTATCCATTCATCTACTGATGGACACTTAGGTTGCTTCCAGATCTTGGCTATTGTAAATAGTGCTGCGATAAACATAGGGGTGCATATGTCTTTTTCAAACTGGGCTCCTGCATTCTTAGGGTAAATTCCTAGGAGTGGAATTCCTGGATCAAACGGTATTTCTATTTTGAATTTTTTGAGGAACCTCCATACTGCTTTCCACAATGGTTGAACTAATTTGCATTCCCACCAGCAGTGTAGGAGGGTTCCCCTTTCTCCACATCCTCACCAACATTTATTGTTGTTTGCCTTTTGGATGGTGACCATCCTAACTGGTGTGAGGTGATATGTCATTGTGGTTTTAATTTGCATTTCTCTGATGATTAGCGATGTGGAGCATTTTTTCATGTGCCTGTTGGGCATGTAAATTTCTTCTTTGGAGAAGTGTCTGTTCAGCTCCTTAGGCAGAGTTTCTTTAACAGTGATAATTCTGTTGTATTGTTTGATATTGCTAACTTTGCATTAAATGATTCCTGAGAATTTAGAAGCAATGTAGATTTAGACAGTAGTTTTTAAATGTTTTGCTCTTATTTAAACTTTTATCATAACTTAGAAATTTTCCTACCTTTGGTTAAAGGAATATATATCTTTTATACAAACAGCATCCAAAATTATGTTTTAAGTCCTGAGACATAGCATAAATTCTAAGTCCTGCAGTTTGAGCCAAAGTTGAATAAACTCTTAAAGACTTAGACTAAAATTTTACTTTCTAAATGCCTTTTTTCTTGTTATTCATTTCCTATATTCTACTTCATTTTCCACACCACACTCCACCCCACAAAAAGCAAGGATTTGGGGATTCATTAGGAATTTCTTCTCCCTTGTGAATTATAATTCACTTATGTGTTAAGTCCTATTGGTTCTAATCCAACATTATAGATATGCATCTCCGTCTCTCCAAGAGATTATAAAGTGATCAGGATTGCTTATCCAGACATATTAGTCTAGATAATGGCTTTCATTACTCAAAATTATCTCATTTTTGCTGCATTTAAAAATTCAGCCTGATTACTCAGGAATGTTTTAAAAAGTCACTCGTTTTCCTCTAATCTGCGGAATATTTATTGACACCCTCAGCCTTGCTTTCAAAGCCCATCAATCTATATTATGACGTTTGTCCTTGTGGTGTATTTTAGTCTACTTCTCTTAAGAATTCTTGTTATAATCCAACCATCTTAATGGCAGAGTGGGGGTTATGATTCAAAAATGTCTAATATTAGTGAAATGAGAATGAACTCTTTAAAAAGGTCCAGCTGGAATAAGTTGTGTCTATTTTTTTCTTATCAAGTGTAGATGAATTACTTAATACTTTACAAATTTTAAGAAAGGGTGAGGTAATAATAGAAGATTCATTTATTCCATTATACAAATACTCTGCTCTAATGTGCAAAGTGATTTCTATCACTATATCATTCAGTTCTTATAGGAATTCTGAAGGATTAGGAACTATTACTACTTCTGTCTTACAGATGAAACCATAGCTTACAAAGTTTATTTCAGCTCTTATTTAGCTAGTGTGTGGCAGAGTGGAATTTAAACTCAGGTCTTTCTGACTCCAAAACAAATAAAATAACTATAATGAATACCTACTAAGTGTTAGAGAACTTACGATGTTTTTAAAATGCCGTATTATATAATTTTGATAATTATGCCCTGTCAGTGTAGTTAGACGGATGTTAAGGACATACTGAAGACCACACAGGAATAAGGTGGCAGAGGTGGAACTCAAATACAGATCTCAGTCTCAGAACTGAATGTAATATCCATTCTGCAGCTCTGCAATTAAGGCTATGTTCAGATAGCACCAGGCTTTTTTTCTCCACTTTTCTTCATAAGCTTGGAAGAATTCACAAATATACAACTTCTTCAGTTAGTACACTGAATTTAGTCCAGAAGACTCTAATGAGGAAAGTTGGGGAAAAAATTTATGTGGGAGGAAAGCACATAATTGTGCAATAATCATGCCTGGCATTTGGATTATATACCTGAATTGTTGCTAAATTTCAAAATTCCATGTATTATAATTCACATGAAATATTTTCATGTTCCCTCAGTGATATTTATACTTTCATGAGAAAGTGACAGTCCCAGACCAGGAAAAAATTTGAAATACTCTCAAGGAAAAGGCTCATCTACCAGATTTGGGAGAGAACTGTGTTTTAACTAATGTTTTTTTTTATTTGTTCTCCTAACTTAAGTAAGATTAAGATTTATTTTCTGATTTATACATTCAAGTATAAATTCAAACTTGCAGTTTTCAAGAGACAGGTATCAAATGTTTGGTATCCTATTGACACACCATAAAGAGAGTTATAGAGATGAATAACATATTTTTGAGAAAAATTCAATTGAAAGGCTGTAGAAAAATAGTTTAAATGATTAATTCTCAGATAAATAGCCTGGTTTTGAATATATGAGATAGGTATCAGTGTAGAAGATGAGAAGGCAGAATTAAGGTTAAAATAGGAGACTAAATAGGAAAAGAGGAATATTCGAAAGTGGGAAATAATTTTATTGAGAAGCAATCATTTTTTCATTTTAAAATAGGTAGAAGATAAAAAATCTGCACGAAGTCCATAAAGATAGGCTCACTTAAGATCTTGCACATTTTTACATCTATAATACATAAGTATTTTAAAGGCATTTTATTCAGCTTTATTACTCTCAAAACTCTGCTAATGAGATCAAGGTTTTGAGTTTATGGTGACTAGTTAATACATTTATTGTGAAACATGTATTTCACACAAGCATAAAAGGTAAATATGTGACATGATGAATATGTTAGTTAACAAGGGGAATCCTCTCAGAGTGTGTACATACATATATCACTTCATCACAACATACACTTTAAATATCTTAAAACTTCATTCTTTGCCAAAAGCACTATATATTTAGGAATATGGCAATGGTCACAAATAAGTCTTAAGTAAACCAAAGAAACCATCACTACTCTTAAAATAATACAACACACATGGGTTACCATTTCACTAATATACACTTCATTTTAAGAATATCATAATTATTATGATAGATTAATTTTTATTTCATTTCAAAGTCCACACAAGCCATATGTGAAAAAAATACCATTAATCATGAAAATTTTAAAAAATGATAAAATACAAGCTAGTACTGGTAAAACTATGTCAAAATTAGCATACTCATTTATGCTTACCATATGAATCAAGTATCATTTTATATTTAGCCTTATATTTACTATTTTTGCTGTTCTTCATGCTTCTTCCCTTTGTGTAGATACAGCGTTCCAACCGGTAACATTTTCCTTCTACCTAAATAGCTGCCTTTAACATTTCTTATAATGGCAGTCTCCTATTCATAAATTGTCTTTTGTGTATCAGAGAAAGTCTTTATTTCTCCTTTGTTTTTGAATTATCAATTTACTTGTTTAGAATTGTAGGTTGACAGATTTTCTTCATGCTCTAGTGCTCAGGGTTTGTTGAATTTATATGACCTGTGGTTTATATTTTACATAGTAAAGTTTGGAAATTTTTCAGGCATTGTTTTTTCAAATACTACCCTCAATCTCCCACCTCCCACTTCTTCAGTGTCTTCAGTTATGAGTATATTAGGCTTATTGTAGTTTACTTTCTTCTCTGTTTCATTTTTTTATTTTTGTTTTGAAATAATTACAGTTTTGCAAGAAATCGCAGAAATGTACAGTGAACCCTTCATTCTGCTTCCTCCATGTTGATAGCTTGAATAACTTTAATATGGATAATCCAGTATCAAAACCAAGAAACTGATGTTGTTTAACTCACAGAAGTTATTCAGGTTTTGTGTGATACATGTACCTGTGTGTGTGTGTGTGTGTGTGTGTTCGTAGTTACATTCAGTTTAACAATGTGTCAATTCATATAACAATCACTACAACCAATTTATAGAATTGATTACCCCCTTATAACCTCATTCCTTAAACTGCTGTGTATCCCTAACCCTGCTGTGTATCCTTAACCCTTGGGAAATACTAATTTGCTCTCCATTTCTCTATTTTTTTATTTGATAAATGATCCATAAATGGGATCACATAATATATAAACTCATTTTTTTAGTAATTTGCATTTTATTTTTTATTGGAAAAGTTGATAAAAAATATAATATTGGTTTAAGATGTACTACAAAGTGACTGGATAATTACATATATTAGTGGATGCTTCTGATGATAAGTGTAATTTCCCATTACCATACCAATATGTTACAGTATTGTTGGTTATATTCTGTGCTGTACTTCCATTCTTATGATTAATTTTACAATTTGCAGTTTGTACCTTATTATCCACTTCATCTATTACAACCCACTCCCTATGGTAACCAATGATTTGTTGTCAGTGTTTATGGGTCTATTTCTTTTTTGTTTTCTTTGTGTCTTAGATTCCACATGTAAGTGAAATCATATGGTATTAGTCTTTTCTGCCTGGATCATTTCACTTACCATGCTACGCTCTAGGTCCTCCATGTTGTTGCAAATGGCAAGCTTTATTACTTTTTTTATCATCGAGTAATATTCCGTCATGTATATGTACCACATCTTTTTATCGATTTATCTATCATTGGACGCTTGCCTTGCTCCCATATGCTTGCTATTGTAAATAATGCTGCAGTGAACATAGCAGTGCTATATCTTTTCAAATTAGTGATTTTTTTCTTCAGGTAAATTCCCAGAAGTGGAATGGGTCATATGATATTTCTATTTTTAATTTTTTGAGGAACCTCTGTATTGTTTTCCACAGTGGCTGCACCGACTTACATCCCCACCAAGAGTGTAGGAGAGTTCCCTTTTTCACATCCCCTTGAAGACTTGTTATTTCTTGTCTTTTGGGTAGTAGACATTCTGACTTGTCAGAAATGATACCTCATTGTTGTTTTGGTTTGCATTTCCCTGATGATTAGGGATGTTGAGCATTTTTTCGTATGTCAACTGGCCATCTATATGTTTTCTTTGGAAAAATGACTATTCAGGTCCTCTGCACATTTTTAAAATTGGATTGTGTGTTTTTTTGGCATTAAGTTGTATGAGTTCTTTATAGATTTTGGATATTAACCCCTTATTGAATATATCATTTGCAAATATATTCTCCCATGTGGTAGGCTGCCTTTTTGTTTTGTTGAGGATTTTCTTTGCAGTGCAGAAGCTTTTTAGTTTGATGTAGTCTCACTTATTTTTGATATTGTTCCCTTGCCTGTGGAGACATATCCATAAACAAATTTCTCATGCTGATGTTCACAAGATTCTTGCCTATGTTTTCTTCTAAGATTTGTATGGTTTTATGTCTTACATTTAGATCTTTAATCCGTTTTGAATTTACTTTCCTGTATGGTGTAAGACATTGATCAAGTTTCATTCTCTTACATGTAGCTGTCCAGTTTTCAACACCATTTATTGAAGAGACCGTCTTTTCCCCATTGTATACTCATGGCTCCTTTGTGATAGATTAATTGACCATACAGGCATCCATTGATTTATGGGCCCTCTATTCTATTCCATTGATCTATGTGTCTGTTCTTGTGTCAGTACCATACTATTTTAAACACTGTATCTTTAAATATAGCTGGAAATCAGGGAGTGTGATACCTCCAGCTTTGTTCTTTCTCATGATTGGTTTGGCTATTCAGGGTCTTTTCCGGTTCCATATAAATTTTAGGATTATTTGCTCTAGTTCCTTGAAAAATGCTATTGGTGTTTTGGTAGGGATCACAATGAATCTGTAAATTGCTTTGGGCAGGATGACCATTTTGGCAATAGTAATTCTTCCTATCCATGAGCATGGGATAGATTTCCATTTATTTGTGTCTTTAATTTCTTTCATCAGTGTCTTATACTTTTCAGAGTACAGGTCTTTTACCTCCTTGGTATAGTTTATTATAGATATTTTATTCTTGTTGATGCAATTGTAAATGGCTTGATTTGTCTTTCTACTAGTTCACTGTTAGTATATAGGAATGCAACAAATTTTGATATATTGAGTTTGTATCCTATGACTTTGCTGAATCCATTTACTAGTTTAATAGTTTTTTGGTGGAGTCTTTAGGGTTCTCTGTATATAGTATCATGTCATCTGCAAATAGTGAGTTTTACTTCTTCCTTACCAATTTGGATGCCTTTTATCTCTATTTATTCACTGATTGCCATGGTTAGGACCTCCAGTACAATGATGAATAAAACTGGTGAGAATGGGTGTCTTTGTTTTGTTCCTGATCTTAGAGGAAAAGCTTTCAGATTTTTGCTATTGAGTATGATGTTGATATGGATTTGTCTTATATGGCCTTTATTATGTTGAGGTGTGTTTCTTCTATGAATAGATGTTGAATTATGTTAAATTATTTTTCAGCATCTATTGAAATGATCATATGGTTTTTATCCTTCCTTTTTTTTTATGTGGTGTATCACATGGATTGACATAAATATTGTACCATCCTTGCATCCTTGGAAAAATCCCTTTGGATGTTATGAATGATCCTTTTGATGTATTTTTGAATTCAGTCTGCTAATACTTTTTTGAGGATTGTAGCATCTATGTTCCTCAGGGATATTGGTCTGTAGTTTTCTTTTTTTTTATTGTCTTTGTCTGGTTTTGGTATTAGGGTGTTTCTGGCCTTGCAGAAGAGTTTGGAAGCCATCTGGTCCTGGATTTTTGTTTGTTGAAAGTTTTTTTAATAACAGTTCAGCTTTGTAATTGGTCTTAACAGACTTCTGTTTCTTCTGGTCAGTATTGGGAGATTGTATGTTTCTAGGAATTTGTCCATTTCTTCTAGATTGTCTAATTTATTGGCAGACAAATTTTCATAGAATTCACTTACAGTTCTTTGAATTTCTGTGGTGCTAGTTGTGAATTCTCTTTCAATTGTGATTTTATTTGTGTCCTCTTCTCTTTTTTTCTTAAGTCTGGCTGGAGGTTGTCTATATTGTTTATCTTCTTGAAGAACTCCCAGCTCTTGGTTTCACTGATGTTTTCTATGTCTCTTATTTCCATTCTGTTATTTATAATATGCCACCTTCTAATAATTTGTGGCTTTGTTTATTTTTTTCTAGTTCCTTTAATTGTAGGGTTAGATAGTTTATTTGAGATTGTTCTTTTTTCTTGGTAGGACAGTATAGCTTCCTTCTTAGAACCATTTTTGTTTCATCCCATATATTTTGAACTGTTGTGTTTCCGTGTTGATTTATCTCCATGTATTTGTGATTTCCTCTTTGATAGGTTCTTTGATCCATTCGTCATTTCGAAGCATTTGTTTTGCTTCCATATATGTTTGTGTTTTTTTCTTGTAATTGATTTCTAGTTTCATACCATTGTGATCTGAGAAGATGCTTGATACAATTTCAGTCGTCTTAAATTTGTTGAGACTTGTTTGTGTGTCCTAATATGTCATCCATTTTGGAGAATGTTCCTTGTGCACTTGAGAAAAATGTGTATTCTGTTGCTTTCAGGTTGGATGTTCTGTATATATCTGTCTATCTGGTCTAATGTGTCTTTCAGTGCCTCTGTTTCCTTATTTTCTGTCTGGATGATTTATCAGTTGATAAAGTGGGGTGTTAAAATCCCTTAATATGATTGTGTTGCTATTTGTCCCTGTAGGTCTGTTAATATTTGATTTATATGTTTAGATGCTCCTGTGTTTGGTACACAGATGTTTACAATTGTTATATCATCTTGTTATTCTTTCTCTTTATTATTATGTAATGTCCTTCTATGTCTCCTGTCACTTTCTTTGTTTTGAAATCTATTTTGACTGATATAAGTATTGCTACTCCTACTTTTTCTTTTTTGTCTGTATTTGCATGGTATCTCTTTTCACTCCTTCATTTTCAGTTTGTGTGTGTCTTAAGTCTGAAGTGAATCTCTTGTAGACAGCAGATAAATGGGTGTTATTATATTTTTTTAATCCATTCAATCAATCTCTGTCTTTTGATTGGAACATTTAGGCTGTTTACATTTAAAGTAATTATCAATATGTATGTTCTTATTGCCATTTTGTTAAATGTTTCCTGGTTGTTGTTGTTTTTTTTTAAATATAATTTATTTTATTATCATTAATTTACAATTACATGTGCAATATTACGATTATTAAACTACCCCTTCATCAGGTCCCCCCCACCAACCCCATTACAGTCACTGTCCATCAGCGTAGTGAGATGCTATAGAATCACTACTTGTGTTCTCTGAGTTGTACTGCCCTCCCCGTGCCCCCCCAACATTACATCGGCTAATTGTAATGCCCCTTTTTCCCTCTTATCCCTCCCTTCCCGCCCATTTTCCCCAGTCCCTTTCCCTTTGGTAACTATTAGTCCGTTCTTGGGTTCTGTGAGTCTGCTGCTGTTTTGTTCCTTCAGTTTTTTTCTTTGTTCTTATACTCCACATATGAGTGAAATCATTTGATACTTGTCTTTTTCGGCTTGGCTTATTTCACTGAGCATAATACCCTCTAGCTCCATCCATGTTGTTGCAAATGGTAGGATTTGTTTTCTTCTTATGGCTGAATAATATTCCATTGTGTATATGTACCACATCTTCTTTATCCATTCATCTACTGATGGACACTTAGGTTGCTTCCATTTCTTGGCTATTGTAAATAGTGCTGCAATAAACATAGGGGTGCATCTGTCCTTTTCAAATTGGGCTGCTGCATTCTTAGGGTAAATTCCTAGGAGTGGAATTCCTGGGTCAAATGGTATTTCTATTTTGAGTTTTTTGAGGAACCTCCATACTGCTTTCCACAATGGTTGAACTAATTTGCAGTCCCACCAGCAGTGTAGGAGGGTTCCCTTTTCTCCACATCCTCGCCAACATTTGTTGTTGTTTGTGTTTTGGATGTTGGCCATCCTCACTGGTGTGAGGTGATATCTCATTGTGGTTTTAATCTGCATTTCTCTGATGATTAGCGATGTGGAGCATCTTTTCATGTGCCTGTTGGCCATCTGAATTTCTTCTTTGGAGAAGTGTCTATTCATGTCCTCTGCCCATTTCTTAATTGGATTATTTGCTTTCTGTTTGTTAAGGTGCATGAGTTCTTTATATATTTTGGATGTCAACCCTTTATCAGATACGTTTTTTATGAATATATTCTCCCATACTGTAGGATGTCTTTTTGTTCTACTGATGGTGTCCTTTGCTGTACAGAAGCTTTTCAGCTTGATATAGTCCCACTTGTTCATTTTTGCTTTTGTTTCCCTTGCCCGGGGAGATATGTTCATGAAGAAGTTGCTCATGTTTATGTCCAAGAGATTTTTGCCTATGTTTTTTTCTAAGAGTTTTATGGTTTCATGTCTTACATTCAAGTCTTTGATCCACCTTGAGTTTACCTTTGTGTATGGGGCTAGACAGTAGTCCAGTTTCATTCTCTTACATGTAGCTGTCCAGTTTTTCCAGCACCAGCTGCTGAACAGGCTGCCATCTCCCCATTGTATATCCAAGGCACTTTTATCAAATATTAATTGACTGTATATGTTTGGGTTAATGTTTGGATTTTCTATTCTGTTCCACTGGTCTGTGGGTCTGTTTTTGTGCCAATACCAAATTGTCTTGATTACTGTGGCTTTGTAGTAGAGCTTGAAGTCAGGGAGTGTAATTCCCCCTGTTTGATTCCTCCGTCTCAGGATTGCTTTGGCTATTCGGGGTCTTCTGTGGTTCCATATGAATTTTAGAATTATTTGTTCCAGTTCATTGAAGAAAGATTTTGGTAGTTTGATAGGGATTGCATTGAATCTGTAGATTGCTTTAGGTAGTATAGCCATTTTGACAATATTGATTCTTTCTAGCCAAGAGCATGGGATGCTTTTCCATTTGTTAGTGTCCTCTTTAATTTCTCTTAGGAGTGTCTTGTAGTTTTCAGAGTACAGGTCTTTCACTTCCTTCGTTAGGTTTATTACTAGGTACTTTATTCTTTTTGATGCAATTGTTAATGGAATTGTTTTTCTGATTTCTCTTTCTGTTAGTTCATCATTAGTGTATAGGAAAGCAACAGATTTCTGTGTGTTAATTTTGTATCCTGCAACTTTGCTGAATTCAGATATTAGTTTTAGTAGTTTTGGAATGGAATCTTTAGGGTTTTTTATGTACAGTATCATGTCATCTGCAAATAGTGACAATTTGACTTCTTCTTTACCAATCTGGATGCCTTGTATGTCTTTGTTTTGTCTGATTGCTGTGGCTAGGACCTCCAGTACTATGTTGAATAACAGTGGAGAGAGTGGGCATCCCTGTCTTGTTCCGATCTTAGATGAAAAGCTTTCACCGTCTCGCCGTTAAGTATGATGTTAGCTGTGGGTTTGTCATATATAGCCTTTATGATGTTGAGGTACTTGCCCTCTATACCCATTTTGTTGAGAGTTTTAATCAGGAATGGATGCTGAATTTTGTCAAATGCTTTTTCAGCATCTATGGAGATGATCATGTGGTTTTTGTTCTTCTTTTTGTTGATGTGGTGGATGATGTTGATGGATTTTCGAATGTTGTACCATCCTTGCATCCCTGGGATGAATCCCACTTGATCATGGTGTATGATCCTCTTGATGTATTTTTGAATTCGGTTTGCTAATATTTTGTTGAGTATTTTTGCATCTACGTTCATCAGGGATATTGGTCTGTAATTTTCTTTTTGGTGAGGTCTTTGCCCGGTTTTGGTATTAGAGTGATGCTGGCTTCATAGAATGAGTTTGGAAGTATTCCCTCCTCTTCTATTTTTTGGAAAACTTTAAGAAGAATCGGTGTTATTTCTTCTCTATATGTCTGGTAGAATTCAGAGGTGAATCCATCAGGCCCAGGGGTTTTGTTCTTGGGTAGTTTTTTGATTACCAATTCGATTTCGTCACTGGTGATTGGTCTGTTTAGTTTTTCTGTTTCTGCTTGGTCAGTCTTGGAAGGTTGTATTTTTCTAAGAAGTTGTCCATTTCTTCTATGTTTTCCAGCTTGTTAGCATATAGATTCTCATAATATTCTCTTATGATTCTTTGTATTTCTGTGGGGTCCGTCGTGATTTTTCCTTTCTCATTTCTGATTGTGTTTATGTGTGTAGATTCTCTTTTTCTCTTAATGAGTCTGGCTAGGGTTTATCTATTTTGTTTATTTTTTCAAAGAACCAGCTCTTGGTTTTATTGATTTTTTCTATTGTTTATTCTTCTCAATTTTATTTATTTCTTCTCTAATCTTTATTATGTCCCTCCTTCTGGTGACTTTGGGCCTCATTTGTTCTTCTTTTTCCAATTTCAGTAATTGTGTCTTTAGACTATTCATTTGGGAATGTTCTTCCTTCTTTAAATAGGCCTGGATTGCAATATACTTTCCTCTTAGAACTGCCTTTCCTGCGTCCCACAGAAGTTGTGGCTTTGTGTTGTTTTTGTCATTAGTCTCCATATATTCTTTGATTTCTGTTTTGATTTGGTCGTTAACCCATTGGTTATTTAGGAGAGTGTTGTTAAGTCTCCATGTATTTGTGAGCTTTTTTGATTTCTTTCTAAAATTTACTTCTAGTTTTATACCTTGGTGATCTGAGAAGTTGCTTGGTAGGATTTCAATATTTTTGAAATTACTGAGGTTCTTTTGTGGCCTAGTATGTGGTCTATTCTGGAAAATGTTCCATGTGCACTTGAGAAGAATGTGTATCCTGTTGCTTTTGGGTGTAGAGTTCTGTAGATGTCTGTTAGGTCCATCTATTCTAGTGTGTTGTTCAGTGCCTCTGTGTCTTTACTTATTTTCTGTCTGGTTGATCTGTCCTCTGGAGTGAGTGGTGTGTTAAAGTCTCCTAAGATGAATGCATTGCTGTCTATTTCCTCCTTTAATTCTGTTAGTATTTGTCTCACATATGCTGGCGCTCCTGTGTTGGGTGCATATATATTATAATGGTTATATCTTCTTGTTGGACTGACCCCTTTATCATTATGTAATGTCCTTCTTTATCTTTTGCTACTTTCTTCGTTTTGAAGTCTATTTTGTCTGATACAAGTACTGCAACACCTGCTTTTTTTTTTTTTTTTTTTTTATGAAATATCTTTTTCCATCCCTTCACTTTTAGTCTGTGTATATCTTTGGGTTTGAGGTGAGTCTCTTGTAAGCAGCATATAGATGGGTCTTGCTTTTATATCCATTCTGTTACTCTGTGTCTTTTGATTGGTGCATTCAGTCCATTTACATTTAGGGTGATTATCGATAGGTATGTACTTATTGCCATTGCTGGCTTTAGATTCGTGGTTACCAGGGTTCAAGGGTTGCTTCTTTACTATCTAACAATCTAACTTAACTTTCTTGTTAAGTTATTGTAAACACAGTCTGATGTTTCTTTCTTTCTTTCCCTTCTTATTCCTCCTCCTCCATTCTTTCTATAATGGGTGTTTTATTCTTTGCCTTTAGTTGGTATTTGGATGGTCTGCTTTCTTTGCTATGATTTTTTTTCCCTCTGGTGACATCTTTTTAGCCTTAGGTGTGCTTCCATCTAGAGCAGTCCATTTTAGATATCCTGTAGTGGTGGTTTATGAGGCATGGAAATTCTCTTAACTTTCGTTTATCTGGAAATTGTTTAATCCCTCCATCATATTTAAATGATAATCGTGCTGGATACAATAATATTCTTGGTTCGAGGCCTTCTGTTTCATTCGTTAAATATATACATGCCATTCTCTTCTGCTACAAGGTTTCTGTTGAGAAGTCTGATGATAGTCTGATGGGTTTTCCTTTGTAGGTGATCTTTTTCTCTCTCTAGCTGCCTTCCAATACCCTGTCTTTATCTTTGTTCTTTGCCATCTTAGTTATTATGTGTCTTGGTGTTGTCTTCCTTGGGTCCCTTGTGTTGGGAGATCTATGAGCTTCGGTGGACTGCGAGACTACTTCCTTCCCCAGCGGGGGAAAGTTTTCAGCAATTATTTCTTCAAAGACACTTTCTATCCCTTTTTCTCTCTCTTCTTCCTCTGGTACTCCTATAATAAGAATATTGTTCCGTTTGGATTGGTCACACAGTTCTCTTAATATTCTTTCATTCCTAGAAATCCTTTTATCTCTCTCTGCCTCAGCTGCTCTGTACTCCTGTTCTCTGTTTTCTATTTCATTAACAGTCTCTCGCATCTCATCCATTCTGCTGTTAAGCCCTTCGATCGCTTGTCTGATTTCTGTATTGTCTTTCCTCAGTTCCCTCACTTCCTCCCTCATCTCTTGCACATTTCTCTGTAGGTCCATCAGCATGGTTA
>JAVSCE010010573.1:0-31318 GCA_032199065.1 Smutsia gigantea | reverse complement strand
CAGCAGCAGACTTACAGAACCCAAGAATGGAGTAACAGTGACCAAAGGGAAAGGGACTGGGGAAGATGGGTGGGAAAGGAGAGATAAGGGGGAAAAAGGGCTATTACAGTTAGCACATATAATGTAGCGGGGGTGGGTGTGGGGTGGGGGGATACAGGGAAGGCAGTATAACACAGAGAAGACAAGTAGTGATTCTATAACATCCTTCTACGGTGATGGACAGTGACTGCAGTGTGAAATGTGGTGGGGACTTGGTAATAGTGGGAATCTAGTAACCATAATGTTGCTCATGTAATTGTATATTAATAATAGCAAAATAAAAATATATGCATATTAAAAAAAATACTTTTATCATATTTCTCCTTCTTCTGCCCCAAATTCCTAATTTTTAGGAAATGTCTGAAGCCCAATTCTACCTTGCATAAGTAATCTTGTTTTCTACTCTTCTCCAACATAGAAGGGATCATTTACTGTGTGTAACTCTTGTCCCAGTACTTTACAAGTACTTTATTTTACTTCCCAGGTACTTTACAAGTATGACAGCTTTAAATCTTTAAAGCTACCCTTTAAAATTGATATTTCTGTTTCCTTTTTATATATGAAGAAAAATTGATAGAAATTATGTGACTTGTCCAGCATCACAGCTAGCATGGGTGTAATTGAAATTTAAGTTTTCCGCCTGTGTTATCTCCCAAAGCCTGCATATTTTCCACATCTGTCTCATATTGAATTCACCTTTTATCAGGTATCCCTTTCCTTGGTATCCCATAATAGATCTATTCTTAATGTCTTACCTTTGTTCATATCACTCTTTCCTTCTGAAATTCTTCTATTCCAAATTATATCTTCCTTTAAAGTCCAAATTAATGTCTTTTCTGTATGCTCCTCTGAATTCTGTCTCTTGCCTTTGTTACCTCTATTTTTGTAGCACTTTTAATGTCTTACTCTATTTCCTGTAATTTATATGTGTTAGTCCTCTGTGCCACCTGCGGTAGAAATTCTTTGAAGGCAAAAGCCATTATGTTACTTCTTTAAAGCCCTTGCAGATGAAGCCCACAGAGACAGATGCTCCATAAATCCTTATTGGCTGGTTGATCATACAGTGGTGTTTTTGGAAGATTTATTCTAGTTTTCAAAGAAATTTAAGTGAAATTTAAATAATTTTTAATTTTATATTTATTTCTGTACTGGTTTTTAAAATAATTGTAAGGTAAATTTAAGTTCTAAACTTCTACATTATGGAATTAAATCGTGGGGATAACTGTATTTTTCACTTTAAAAGTTCCATTTCACTGTATTTATCGTGCTATTCGAATCTGTTAGTTTAATATTTAAGTTCTGTGAATTAATATGAAAAAGAATAATGATATATCCTGCACATCTCCCAACTTTGTAATCTATTCTCCCACCCACTAACTTATTTTTGGAATATCAGTCAGAATATGTGACATATTGGAAATCATCTTAAATGCCCTTTCTATAAATGTTAACTGTCATTAATATGGATTAGTGGTTGATAAGTTTAGTGGTAAATTGAACCAGGTTTGTTCAGAATAAATTTAAGTAATTTTTTGCTTTTGTATGTAGGAATGATTGCTGTGTTTTAATTATAAATATGAAATATTTTGTACTCAGTTTGCTTTGAGTTTAAGTGTAGGAATTGACGTACACTTCCTTTTTTGTGTAAAATTAACCCAAAGCTTTACCTTATAATTATTTATTGTTTTTAATATCTATTTGTAGAAAAAATTAGATTAAAGGCTAATTTATTAGTTTTTCCTGACTATTTCTAATTTGGATTGAATTCTTCAGTTATTTTCAATTATTCCATAGAAATATTTAGTTTATTCTGGGCTTACCCAGATTTCCTAGTGCTATATACCCTTATTTACCATTTTAATTCTAACTGTATTTTTCTCTGGGATTGTTCTTTTTTTCTGTGATAAACCTAGTCTTTTTCCCCCTGTTTTTGTTGTCTCAGTATAGGATTAGATGAAATGCTTTGAAAGGGTTAACTTTGGTTAGGACTAGAAGGTTTAGTGCATGGTGTCCAGTGTTAACATTTTTCTAATTTTTAAGGTATCCCTTTGCAACAAATCACTTCTTTTTGGAGCTGGTTTCTGTTTTAGTTTATATATATTTTTTATCATTAAGCAACAGATATAATTCTCGTTAACTCTGGCAAAAAATAATCTGTTGAAAGGATTCATAGGTTTGAGCTAACTAAACAAGTAGGCCTTGGAAAAGGCGGAAAGTAAGTGGAAGCATGAACTGGTAGAACAAGTACACTCACTTTTAGAGGGCTTTCATTAGTGATTGAACCCTAGTTGCTCTGCTCCTTGTCAAAATTTAATTCCTAGAGGAGACAAAAGAGAGTTGGATCCTTGCCCTCACCCTATTGGTGGTGGTGATGATAGCTTGGATGTTGTGTGGGTGTGGTGGGCTGGTATACAGGACTATGTGATAGACTGTCCTGCTAGAATCACAAGACGTTGCAATGAAGTGTACTCACTCAGAGCAATAAAGGGATTCTGGACAGAAAAGAAAATGAGATGTCCACTAAATTTATGTTTTTATTATCTAGTATGCAGAGGTTGACACGTACATGTACACAAATCCAGGATGGTTACTCATGTCATGTTGCAACTATCCTGTGTTCAGTCACAGACATACCCTCTGGAAATAAGGACAACCCAGAGGCCATCCAACTACTTCTCTTTGGCAATTAGGAAAATTAATTCTTGGAGAGTAGTTTAATTACAGGGTGATAGAAGATAGACTGTAAGCAGTTAACCTGAGACTGAGTGGTGACAAAGAGACCCAAAAAATACAGATCACAACTAAAGATTTTACTTTGTCTTAGATGACTTTGAAGGTAGGGCAACCATATAAAAGGAATAAAAGGATAGGAGATAAAGGTGTACTATAAATAGTAATACTGTAATATCGAGCATATACCAAGCCATTTGGTCATTTTTTATAAATTCTCTTACATGTGGATTAGTCTGTCTTGAGGGAGTGGAATGTTTTATAATGCTTATTAAGTTATTTTTCACTATTCTTATATTTTTGCATAATAATCACTTAAATTTTTGTGTTCTAAACTAGATACTGTCTGTGACCATACAGTATCAATTGCTTTGTAATGTTTTATTAAATAAAAAGATTGTGATATGCAACAAATAATTGACAGTAAATTGGGAAATAGAAATCTCAAAATTACAGGTTTTGCTTTGATATTTTCTGTAAAATAAAAGATTCCCTACTTTGGCCTGGATAGATAACTTTGGAGAACCAGGTTGTTTGTTAATGTATTTGTTTTCTTTTCCTGCATATGTTGTCATGTATTTCACTAGTGTAGTTGTAATGCTATCATCTATTTATTATCGGATTTTATTTTGTTTTTTAGCTGACATCTGAAATGTTTGAAGCAGATCTTGAAAAGGCATTGTTGCTAAGTAAATTAGAATATGAAGAACACAAAAAGGTATTTACACATTTATTGATTTAGATGTTTTAGAAGTTTAAGTGGTTAAAGGTTAGAACCAACCTTCCTGAATTTTGTATAAAAGTTCTCTAAAGTCTGTTAAACATTGGTCATTGTAACAAAGTATTATCACAGTTTTTATAATAAGATTCCTCTTCAAGTTTTCTGAGAGACAACAGAAATGTGGACTAAGCTGTCTGGTGATTTGGCCTATTAGGTAAGAAATTCCTCCACCCAAGATGAAGGGAAGATAGGAAACAAAGCTTAACAGGCAGGTGATTCGTTTTAACTTGTTTTAAATGAACATACAAAATAAGTAGTTTTAACAATTTAAATAAGTATGAATACAGGGACATTGTTAAGAGGCCCTCTGCAGGAGATACACTGAACTGCAATTAACTAAAGTAAATGGGAGGCCACCTGCGATACTTAGGCCTTGTGAACTCAACATTTGTCACTAGGCTGTGGTATTGGGCAATGTACTGAAACGCATTCTACAGCTTGTACCTGTAGGAGCATTTAAGTAAAAAGTAGTGTTGGTTTCCAGTTTCTATATTTAAATTCTCACGTATTTATTATTGTCATGTAATTTAACATTTTAGTCCTTTACAGGTATTGGGAACTTTTTTTGGTCCATGAAATATGTTCAACTTGAGATTACTTAGTGGTTGATGATAAATGACCTGTGGTCATACTTGAGGGCCTTTAATGTATGTCTTTGTACACTCGCTCCTTCACTCAGGATTAAGTGAGGAGAGGAATTAAAATTCACAGCATATGATTTTACTGTTTATTTATAGCTCAAGAGAGGGGTTGAAAGTTGCTGGTGAAGTGGACTTTTTCATTTTCCGTGCCCCTGTTCTTGTGACCCTGAACAATGAAGAATAACTGAAGTCCTTATTGTTATTTGTCCATTTAGATGCAAAACTGGCAGTTACAAAGATGGGCACAGCCAGCCCTACTAGGATGAGTCACTTAAATGGACGAGTCCTCCTGACTTGCTCAATTTGAAGATAAAATTTAGCAAATAGAGTATTATCCTACGATAATGACTTGTTGTATAGATTCTGATGTTAAAAGATTAGCTGTAGCTGTAGAGGAGGATAGACGGTGTTGATAAAATATGCTCCCAGCCAGTTTACTTGGCTCAAAAACCTAGTACGCTTGGGCTTTGTCGCACAATGGTGACCTCACAGAATGGAGGAACTCCTTTTGTATTAGATGGCTAGCTTGATGTGACTACATTGATGTAATCATTGAGTTTTAAGTCAATATTCCAATAAGATAACTATGATTATTTTAGCCTAGGGATTTTTATAATAACTAAAGTTTGGGATGGCATTTTCTATTCTGTTCCAGCCAGAATATGCTAGGCACATACTACAAAAATAAAAACATGGACCCAGACCTTGAGTTTAGTGAAGGGAGACAGACATGTAATTATAGTGTATAGTATTGAGAAGTGTGTTCTCATTACAGTGAGAATTCAGAAAGAATTTTTTTGTGCTTTCGATGGGGTTTTAGGAAAGGATATTTAAAAGGAGTCTTATAGATATATTAGAAGTTCACAGGGTAGGCAAGAGGAAGTAAGCTCTCTCAGAAGGAGTGACAAGTATACAAAATGTTCATGTGAAAGAGTATAGCATACTTGAAAACTATAATTTAGGGACCTAGAGTTGCTGGAAATACTGCCAAAAGGATAGGATATAAAGAACCGTGTGTAACGGGCTAAAGAGATTGGGTTCTATACATCTGTTGGCAGAGAGCTATTGAGTATTTTTAACTTTAGATTGAGTTCACGTTTTTGTTTTAGAAACTCATGCTGTAGCAGTGTAGAAGATGGATTGAGGGGCTAAAATTAGAGAGTGTTGCAGCATCAAGCAAAGGAAGATGGGAAATGACGAAGGTATGAAGAAAAGAGGATACATTTAAGAGATCATTAGTTAAACTCAACAAGACCTAGTGACTAATTTGGATATAAAGTGTGTAGGAAGAGTAGGGAAGAATGACTTTGAGGTTTCTAACCTAGACAGTTGTGTAAATAATGGTGGCATTGAACAAGGTACTTCCTAGAAGTTCAAGTAGGGAAGGCAGGGTGAACATATTTAGTTTGGAGATGCTTATAGAGCATTCCAGTTGTCTGTACATAACAGAAATCATCATGTGGAATTTAAACTTTGAGTTTGAGGAACAATGGATATAAAGCATAAGAATAAATTAAGAATGAAATAATGTTGAACAGCAACTATGTTTTTAAGAAAAAGAGTCAGGAAAAGAAAAGCCAGTGAAGGAGACTTAAGAATAGTCAGAAGTGTATTGAGAAAACCAAGAGAATAATGTCTTTGGATTTGGCATTGACCAAAGGAGGTATGGAGGTTGACCTTAGTTTAGAGGTAGAGAACAGCAGAAGCCAGATTTTGAGGGGTGAGTGGGGAAGGAAATTGAATATAGATTATTGTCTTAAATTTCATCCTGAACTGAAGAAGGAGGAGCAAAGAGGAGTGGCTATAATATAGCTTCTTGCTTTTATTTTAATATTTAAGAGGCAAGGGATTGAGTATATAATAAACAGGTTCTTTTAATACAGTCTGGCTAGGTTTTTATTTTTTGTTTGTCTTTGTCTTTAAAATATAAAACTTAAACTTATTACCTATTGGTGAGTTGATTTTACTAATGTAAACTAAGCTTAATTATTGGTAATTCTTTTTAGGAGTATGAAAATCCTGAAAATGCTTCTTCAGCTCAGTCAAAGGTTATGAATAAAAAGGATAAAAGAAAGAATCATCAGGGAAAAGACAAACCTGTCACAGTGTCACTAAAAGATTTTCAAACTGAAGGTAATTTATATAGGAAATCAATTATTCTCAAGAAACTATTCTAAGTCTTTGTACACTTAAGTTATAAGTACCTTTCTAATTTTTAAAATAAGTAAAACTTGTTTTGTGAATGTATTACTTAGAATGTAAAAAAATATAAACCTAGTTGGAAATAATAGACTTGGGATTAAAGTAATTTAAAATCAGTCATTAAAACCCCATAAAACTTTGGTAAAAATTTATCTTTTTTGTATATCTGAATTTGTCCTCTTTCTGAAACTCACTAAAATGAAAATTCGTAGTTTTTGAGTCATCTTGAAACATTATCATTGTCCTTGTACATAAAGTGATTTGGCCTGTACTACACCAGGAATAGTATCTTCAGATTTCATCCATTTTTGATCAGCCTCTTCAGGTTATCTGGAGCTGTGTCTTAGGAAATCAAGACATAAATTTTTAGAATGAGACGAGACCTATTACCAGAAAACTCTAATATCATACACTGTCCACTAAACTTTTGCATATAGATCACAAAGCACATTGTTTTTGATGTAAGAAATAGTAAAAACCCTAAGTCTGTTGTATAATATGGTAGTCACTATTCATGTGTGTGTGGCAACTTAAATATAAATTAATCAAAATAAACTAAAAAAATTCCTTAGTTGCATTGGCCACATTTCCAGTGCTCAGTAACTCCATGTGACTAGTTGCTTCCGTATCAGACAGCACAGGTGTAGAGCATCACTATCATCACAGAAAATAGTGTCGAACGGCACTGTGCTTATGCTAGCTAGAGTATTTGTGGACCAGATGAGGATAGCTGATTCCTATGAATTTAGCCTTAAAACATTGGGCGTTTTTGATTTGAGGATTAATAATACAATAGTAGTAATCTTTTTTTTAAAATGAAATACCTAACTGTTTTCAGAAGTAAGCTATCTGTGAAATTAAGAATAAATTTAGAGGATTATATTGCTTTCCTTTAACAATCAGGAACGTTTTTTCTTATAGTCTGCCTCTCTGATTAAGTTGCTTTGTTTTGAGGTTAAAAGAACAGATGTATGTTGAAATCCGATTTTAGGAAGAAAGATTTTACACAATAAATATGTTTCATTAAAAACTAGGCAGAAACATAAAAAATGCTTTTTAAAATTCCTTTATTTTCCATATGTTTGACTTATGTAAATTTATTAGATGAAATGAGAAAGATATCAGCATGATACTGTTAAAGGGAAGATACACAGCTCTTTCAAGGCACAATTAACACAGTCACCATTCTTCCTCGGGTTCTGGCATCATGTTGTGTGCTAGAAGAATGACTGTAACCCACCAGGATTTGGTAGTTTGATCTGAAACTTGTGATTTTGACATTTATTGTGTTTATGGACTCTATTCTGGTTAATGGATGTTTTAGAGAACTGAACCAGCTTTTAGATTCTCCATCATAAGGAAGCTATTCTTTTAAATTATTTTTAGTCCTTGAGGATGGAAAATTCATGCTGTGCACAGGAAGCGTTGTTAAATAGTAGACACCCTGGTCACCTCCAGTTTAATAAATAAGAGCACTTGCTCCCTATTTGTACTTTTGTTTCAACCGTATATGTGTGGATTCCCTTATTTTTTCCTTTTCCTCATTGTCTAATCCTTTTCCAGAAATGCTGTTGTTACTAAGTCAATGATTTCCTTAATTTGGATATGTTAGTTATACCTTCTTTTTTAAGTTTACCTTCATATTTTAAAAATACATTTATTTTTAGGATTTTTTTCATAATACTACCAAATCATTATAATGTATATTTTTAAAATAAAAATAAGCTAATAGTTTGAAAGGACACAAATTACTATTCTAATTTTTATTTCATTCCACAAAGACAGTGATCTATATACAATTTTTGTGGTAATAGTGCTCTGTTATTGATTTTAGACATATTTGTTCCCCCTCAAGCCCCATTGGCCCCCCCAAATTATGTAAAACCAAAAGCCTAAATTATATGGAATTCACATGTTTAAAATTTAATAATACCCTTTGATATGGTTGGCATTTACTGAGATATAAGAACTAGTCCCTATGTTGAGAAAATTGGTAATTACATGCTAAATTTTAACATCTCATCCTTAGAAAAGTAAATCTGATGTCTATCCTAGACAACCCCAAAATGTCTTCTGTAACTCATAATTTTGAAATTCTTTCCATTTAGTTTGTTTAAATATTTTTTACATATTAAAATATTTTTATGTCAATTTCCTTCAAAGAGTGTCACCATTTTTTTTTTCATTTACAGATCACATTAGTAAAAAGACTGAGGTAAGTGTTACTGTAACCATCTTTATTGTGGAAAACACTTGATGGTTTTAAAAATAATGCTTTAATATTTAGCAGTAAGACTTTGAGATGTAGCCGTTTAAAGGACAGGCCATAGGTTTGTTATGAGTGAACTCAATCATGTTTCTGACAATTATAAGGATATAAAACACATTACATTAGAATAAAAATATTATTTGCATGCAGTAGAATATCATTTGGCTTTAGCATCCTCATTTTTGTGTGTGTGCATGAGCCAAACGGTTAACACATGTAAGTTTAAAATTTTAGGGAAAAGTGACGTAATACTCCAATCTTTACTAAAAATATCCTGAAAGCATGTCTCAAGATATTTTGGATTTACGGAAGTTGTGAGGTAAGCTGTGATTTCACATTTGATATGTATGGATAAGATTAACCTGATCATTTACTTCTCTTACCCTTCACCATGAGAGGGTAGTGCAGCATATACATAACTTCCTAGTCCTATTGGTTACTTTTTTTTTTTTAAGACTCCTGCAGCTTCTACAAACCTTTTAGAATTGGGAGGTATTACTATAAACTATCTTCTAATATTGAGGAAGGTACTAATTAAATGTTAGAGTTCTTTGACTTTTTAAGGTAATAATTAGAAAGTTCCATTATTCTTCTACTAAGGGTGTATTCTTATAATTCCATTAATTGCTTTTTTTAATGGTTAGTGCTCTTTGACTTCACTTTAGAATACATAAATGGTTTTTGACCATTTATTTTGTTATTTCAGGTATTTGCTTGACAGGTCAGGGAAATGATATCTGTTTCTCAGAGAAAAACATCTAAATAACACTGACTATTAAAAATACAGGCCTTAACTAGCACAAAATTGATTTGCTGTTAAAACAGATGGTGGGAATTCTTTGTATTTACAAATCACTGTCACTATTTCTCAGATTAAATTTAAATGACCACAAACATATACTGTTAATTTTTATGTTTGAAAGTGAAAAATGTGTACTTTTGGGCTTACTCCAATTTTTTTTAACCCATTGATTGTTTTGGAGGATAGCTTTATGCAAATGAGAAAGCAAATAGAAAGGTATACCCTGTTCCTAAGACACTATCAGCTACTGTTAATGGAGAGGAAAATAATTTTTATAAGCTGTTCCATGCTTACTTTTTCTTCTTTCCTGGTTTGAAAGAAGGAAAAAAATGCAGAGTGACAGTATCTCATCTATTTAATATGTTTTCAATCTGTATGGTATTTAAACAAAGCTTAGGTATGTGGCCTAGCATATAGTTTTAGAGCTGTGTTCTAATTGTTTGTTACTATTAAATTTACATATAAAATTCACTTTGAATAATCCTAATGATTAAGGCATTTTCTACATTTCTACATGCAGTCTAATTATAATTTATTTCCTACACAGCTATTTTAAGAAATTGGTCAAAAGAATATATAATTCAGTTCTTTTTTTCAGAGTTCAAAAACTAAGTCTGAAAATGTGTCTAAAATGATTTGTATTTTGTACTCTTAAAAATGTACTCATTTGTTACATTGTATCATCAATAATTCGACTTGATTATTTCCATCTTTGGTATGTTACTTATGCCAAGAGATTTTTTTTTTCATGAGTACTCTAAAATTCCTAATCTCTATTGAGAGCAATATGCATCTCAACCATCCCCTCTTAAATCAGGTATTTACTCGGTAAAATTCAAAAGAGAAAAGATTTTTTTTTACTTCATTGCTGGGTGATGAGGAATGCTTCAATTGCCTGTATATTCCTCTAACTGCTAGCTAAATTTGTCCTCAGGTTAATTTCATCATTCCTCGTTTTTGTTCTCCATCCATCTTGATTATGTGTTATGAATCTCAGTGCTTTCTTTCCTGTTCCAATTCTTTGTAAGTTCTCTCACCCTGAAACAATAAAAATAAAAATGAAACATGGGGGCTGGAGGTGGATGGGAGAAATAGGTGAAGGGAATAAGGAGGTGCAAACTCCCAATTAAAAAATAATTTAGTCACGGGAACAAAAATACAACGTAGAGAATGTAGTCAATAGTACTGTAATGTCTTTGTATGTTGACAGATGGTAACTAGACTTACTGTGGTGAGCATATATATGATTGTTGAATCACTATGCTGTAGACCTGAAACCAATATAATTTTGTGTATCAACGCCTCTTCAGTACAAAAAAAATAAAATGACACTTGCAGGAGTAGAGGATGGGAACAATTAATTTTTCTTCATAAAATGTCTAGGAAATGTCTGCCACTGCTACATCCACTACCCATCCTTCACTACAGTATAGCCAAGAACATGCCTAGAGAATTCTAGACAAGCAGAATGAGTAATAAAATAGGTGCTTGTATATACTTCTTAAAAACCTTAAATAATTATGCCACTTAAGGAGCAATATTTGATCCTTAAGGTTGTTCTGTTTCTTTATTTTTAATTTTAATGTGTTGCCTTTTTAAATGCCAGTGATGCTGGGTGGCATATCTCATATCTGCTCCTTTCTCTTTAGTCCCACTTTTATTTATTTTTTAATTAAGGTATTATTGATATACACTCTTATGCACGTTTCACATGAAAAAACAATATACTTACTACATTTACCCATATTATCAAGTCCCCACTCATACCCCAATTCAGTCACTGTCCATCAGTGTAGTAAGATGACACAGATTCACTGTTTGCCTTCTCTGTGCTACACTGTTTTCCCCGTGATCCCCCACACCATGTGTACTAAACATAATACTCCTCAATCCCCTTCTCCCACCCTCCCCAACAATCCTCCCACACACCTCCCCTTTGGTAACCACTAGTTCCTTCTTGGAGTCTCTGAGTCTGCTACTATTTTGTTCCTTCAGTTTTGCTTCATTATTATACTCCACAAATGAGGGAAATCATTTGGCACTTGTCTTTCTTCGCCTGGCTTATTTCACTGAGCATAATATCCTCCAGCTCCATCCATGTTGTTGCAAATGGCAGGATTTGTTTCCTTCTTATGGCTGAATAGTATTCCATTGTGTATATGTACCACATCTTCTTTATCCATTCATCTACTGATGGACACTTAGGTTGCTTCCATATCTTTGCTATTGTAAAAAGTGCTGCAATAAACATAGGGGTGCATATGTCTTTTTGAATCTGAGAAGTTGTATTCTTTGGGTAAATTCCAAGGAGTGGGATTCCCAGGTCAAATGGTATTTGTATGTTTAGTTTTTTGAGGAACCTCCATATTGCTTTCCACAGTGGTTGAACTAGCTTACATTCCCACCAGCAGTGTAGGAGGGTTCCCCTTTCTCCGCATCTTTGCCAGCATTTGTTGTTCTTAGTCTTTTGGATGGTGGCTCTCCTTACTGGTGTGAGGTGATATCTCATTGGGTTTTAATTTGCATTTCCCTGATGATTATTGATGTGGAGCATCTTTTCATGTGTCTGTTAGCCATCTGAATTTCTTCTTTGGAGAACTGTCTCTTCATATCCTCTGCCCATTTTTTAATTGGGTTATTTGCTTTTTGGGTGTAGAGGCGTGTAAGTTCTTTATATATTTTGGATGTTAACCCCTTGTTGGATATGTCACAAGTATATTCTCCAATACTGTAGGATGCCTTTTTGTTCTGTTGATCGTGTCCTTTGCCATACAGAAACTTTTTAGTTTGATGTAGTCCCATGAGTTTACATTTGCTTTTGTTTCCTTTGCTCGAGGAAATGCGTTCAGGAAGAAGTCACTCATGCTAATATTCAGAGTATTTTTGCCTATGTTGTTTTCTAAGAGTTTTATGGTTTCATAACTTACATTCAGGTCCTTGATCCATTTCGAGTTTACTTTTGTGTCTGGGGTTAAACAATAATCCAGTTTCATTCTCTTGCATGTAACTGTCCAGTTTTGCCAACACCAGCTGTTGAAGAGGCTGTCATTTCCCCATTGTATGTCCATGGCTCCTTTATCATATATTAATTGACCGTATATAGTTGGGTTTATATCAGGGCTCTCTAGTCTGTTCCATTGGTCTATGGGTCTGTTCTTGTGCCAGTACCAAATTGTCTTGAGTACTGTGTCTTTGTAGTAAAGCTTGAAGTTGGGGAGCATAATCCCCCCACTTTATTCTTACTTCTCAGGATTGCTTTGCCTATTTGGGGTCTTTTGAGGTTCCATATGAATTTTAGAATGATTTTCTCTAGTTCGTTGAAAAATGCTGTTGGTATTTTGATAGGAATTGCATTAAATCTGTAGACTGCTTTAGGCAGGATGGCCATTTTGACAATATTAATTCTTCCTAGCCATGAGCACGGGATGTGTTTCCATTTATTGGTATCTTCTTTAATTTCTCTCATGAGTGTCTTGTAGTTTTTCAGAGTATAGGTCTTTCACTTCCTTGGTTAGGTTTATTCCTAGGTATTTTATTCTTTTTGACGCAACTGTGAATGGAATTGTTTTCCTGATTTCTCTCTCTGCTAGGTCATTGTTAGTGTATAGGAATGCCACAGATTTCTGCACATTCATTTTGTATCCCACAACTTTGCTGAATTCAGATATTAGATCTAGTAGTTTTGGAGTAGATTCTTGAGGATTTTTTATGTACCATATCATGTCATCTGCAAACAGGACAGTTTAACTTCTTCCCTATCAATCTGGATGCCTTTTACTTCTTTGTGTTGTCTGATTGCCATGGCTAGGACCTCCAGAACTATGTTGAATAGAAGTGGAGAGAGTGGGCATCCTTGTCTTGTTCCTGATCTTAAAGGAAAAGCTTTCAGCTTCTCGCTGTTAAATATAATGTTGGCTGTGGGTTTTTCAAATATAGCCTTTATTATGTGAGATACTTGCCCTCTATACCCATTTTGTTGAGAGTTTTTATCATGAATGGATGTTGAATTTTGTCAAATGCTTTTTCAGCATCCATGGAGATGATCATGTGGTTTTTGTCCTTCTTTTTATTGATGTAGTGAATAATGTTGATGGATTTTCAAATATTGAACCATCCTTGCATCCCTGGAATAAATCCTACTTGATCATGATGGATGATCCTTTTGATGTATTTTTGAATTCAGTTTGCTAATATTTTGTTGACTATTTTTGCATCTATGTTCGTAAGGGATATTGGTCTATAGTTTTCTTTTTTTGTGGTGTCTTTGCCTGGTTTTGGTATTAGTCTTTAGTCCCACTTTTATCTGGCCTTCCCCACTTGTTTTATAGTACCATTCAATAACTTTAACATTTTTAGTGATTATCATGTTTTTGAGTCTAAAAAGTCAAGTCTTCAGTATGCTTGAATCAACTATCTAGAAGAGTACTAAAGAAGTGGTAACAGTGGTTGCCCAAGTTGGGGAAAGGGATAGGAGAAAGGCTTACTTTTTACAATGTAAGATTTTGAATTTTTCTATCGTGTTGATGTACTACTTATTAAAAATTATATTAAAAATAAAAAAAAGTGGATATGAGAGGGAACAAGGGAACAAACCCAGACATATCTGGCTCCGTTAGGAAAGCCTATTTCCTTTTTATTACACTATACTTCCAGCTGGTCTACCTTACATAATGAGAGCATCAACAGATAATGTATTCATTTTAGGCTCTAATCATATTAGCTGAAAAGTAAGGTTGGATCTGTTGGTAAAATTATGATAAATGATCAGTGTGTGATTGAAATAAATATTATGTGATAAGAAAATGAACTCCAGAGCTTCTGGGAAGATGGCGGCGTGAGCAGGGCGGTGGAAATCTCCTCCCAACACCATATGTATTTATGAAAATGCAACAAATACAACTATTCCTAAAAAAGAGACCAGAAGATACAGGACAGCACACAGCCTGCATCTACACCTGAGAGGACTTGGCACCCCGCGAGGCGGGTAAGATACAGAGCCGCGACCCGGTGGGACATGAGCACTTCCCCACCACAGCGCACCGTCAGGAGGAGAGGATTCAGAGCCAGGAGGGAGTGGAAGTACAGGCCCGTGAAATAACCAGCCCTGGTGATCTGCACTGGGAGCACTGACACACATTGCGCAGTGTACCGGAGACTGGAGAGACAGAGGGTGCAGGATCTGAGCTTGGAAATGCACCCGGGTTCTTGCAGTCAGCTCCCCAGGACAAAAGAAAAGTGTGCGCTTTTTTTTAGCGGTCTTAAAGAGACAAGGGCCCAGGATCGAGTCCTGGGGAATTTTGGACCCTTTGGCTGGTGACTGGGAAAAAGTAGCCGCACTCAGACTTGCCCCAGAGATTAACAGACTACCATTCGATCCAGTCCTGGCCAAAGCTACAAAGGGCCCTGTGGAGCGAAGCGGCACGGCTGCCGCTGTGGAATAGAGGAGCAAAAGCGTCACCTACAACATCCACACAGAATCTACTCCCGGTGGGCGTTCTTTTTTTCTTTTCTTTTCTTTCTTTTCCTTCTTTTTTTTTCTTTTCTTTCTTTATTTCTTTTTCTTTCTTTTTTAAAGTCTTAAAGAGCCCAGCTGACATACGTGGCACCTACCAGTGACCACTACTTTTGCCATGAAAAGAGGAATATGGTACAAACAAAACTTACCCAGACAACACCAGAGAGGGAACCTGAAGGGATGGAAATGCACAACCTTCCTGAAAAAAAATTCAGAACAAAAGTCATAACCATACTGATGGATCCACAGAGAAATGTGCAAGAGGTGAGGGAGGAAGTGACGGAAGGGAGAAAAGACAGTTCAGAATGAGACAAGCGATCGACAGGCTTAGCAGCAGACTGAATGAGATGCAGGAAACTGTTAATGGAATAGAAATCAGAGAATGGGAATACAGAGAAGCTGAGGCAGAGAGAGAGAAAAGGATCTCTAGGAATGAAAGAATATTAAGAGAACAGTGTGACCAATCCAAACGGACGAATATTCGCATTAAAGGAGTACCAGAGGAAGAAGAGAGAGAAAAAGGGATAGAAAGTGTCTTTGAAGAAATAATTGCTGAAAAATTCCCCATGCTGGGTAAGGAAATAGTCTCGGAGTCCACAGAACCCAACAGGTCTCTCAACACAAGGGACGCAAGGAAGACAACACCAAGACACATAATAATTAAAATGGCAAAGATCAAAGATAAAGGCAGAGTATTAAAGGCAGCTAGAGAGAGAAAAAAGATAACCTACAAAGGAAAACCCATCAAACTGTCATTAGACTTCTCAACAGAAACCTTACAGGGCAGAAGAGAATGGCATGATATATTTAATGTAATGGAACAGAAGGGCGAACCAAGAATATTGTATCCAGCACGATTATCATTTAAATATGACGGAGGGATTAAACACTTTCCAGACAAGCAAAAGTTGAGAGAGTTTGACTCTCATAAACCACCACTACAGGATATCTTAAACAGACGCCTCTAGAGGGAAGCACTCCTAAGACTAAAAAGATATCATCAGAGAAAATAAAATCATAGCAAAGAAATCAGACCATCCAAATACTCACAAGTCCAAGAATAAAACACCTAGTATATAAAGAATGGAGGAGGAAGAATAAGCAGGGAGAGAAATAAGGAAACATCAGACTGTGTTTACAATAACTTAACAAGAAAGTTAAGTTAGATTGTTAGATAGTAAAGAAGCAACCCTTGAACCTTTGGTAACCACGAATCTAAAGCCAGCAATGGCAATAAGTACATATCTATCAATAATCACCCTAAATGTAAATGGACTGAATGCACCAATCAAAAGACACAGAGTAATAAAATGGAGAAACAAGCAAGACCCATCTATATGCTGCTTACAAGAGACTTACCTCAAACCCAACGATATACACAGACTAAAAGTGAAGGGATGGGAAAAGATATTTCATGCAAACAACAAGAAGAAAAAAGCAGGTGTGGCAGTACTTGTATCAGACAAAATAGACTTCAAAACGAATAAAGTAGCAAGAGATAAGGAAGGACATTACATAATGATAAAGGGATCAGTCCAACAAGAAGATATAACCATTATAAATATACATGCACCCAACACAGGAGCACTAGCATATGTGAAACAAATACTAAAAGAATTAAAGGAGGAATTAGAAAGCAATGCAATCATTTTAGGAGACTTCAACACTCCACTCACTCCAAAGGACAGATGAACCAGACAGAAAATAAGTAAAGACACAGAGGCACTGAACAACACACTAGAACAGATGGACCTAACAGACATGTACACAACTCTACACCCAAAAGCAACAGAATACACATTCTTCTCAAGTGCACATGGAACATTTCCCAAAATAGACCACACACTAGGCCACAAAAAGAACCTCAATAAACTCAAAAATATTGAAATTCTACCAACCAACTTCTCAGATCACAGAGGCATAAAACTAGAAATAAATTGTAGAAAGACATCAAAAAGGCTCACAAATACATGGAGACTTAACAACATTCTCCTAATTAATCAATGGCTTAATGACCAAATCAAAACAAATCAAAGAATATACGGAGGCTAATGACAACAACAACACAAAGCCACAACTTCTGTGGGACGCAGCAAAGGCAGTTCTAAGAGGAAAGTATATTGCAATCCAGGCCTATTTAAAGAAGGAAGAACATTCCCAAATGAATAGTCTAAAGACACAATTACTGAAATTGGAAAAAGAAGAACAAATGAGGCCAAAAGTCACCAGAAGGAGGGACATAATAAAGATAAGAAATAAATAAAATTGAGAAGAATAAAACAATAGAAAAAAATCAATGAAACCAAGAGCTGGTTCTTTGAAAACATAAACAAAATAGATAAACCCCTAGCCAGACTCATTAAGAGAAAAAGAGAATCTACACACATAAACACAATCAGAAATGAGAAAGAAAAAATCACGACGGACCCCACAGAAATACAAAGAATTATAAGAGAATATTATGAGAATCTATATGCTAACAGGCTGGAAAACATAGAAGAAATGGACAACTTCTTAGAAAAATAAAACCTTCCAAGACTGACGCAGCAAGAAACAGTAAAACTAAATGACCAATCACCAGGAACTAAATTGAATTGGTAATCAGAAAACTACCCAAGAACAAAACCCCCGGACCAGATGGATTCACCTCTGAATTCTACCAGACATATAGAGAAGAAATAAAACCCATTCTCCTTAAACTTTTCCAAAAAATAGAGGAGGAGGTAATGCTTCCAAACTCATTCTATGAAACCAGCATCACTCTAATACCAAAACAGGGCAAAGACCTCGCCAAAAAAGAAAATTACAGACCAATATCCCTGATGAACGTAGATGCAAAAATACTCAACAAAATATTAGCAAACCGAATTCAAAAATACATCAAGAGGATCATACACCATGATCAAGTGGGATTCATCTCAGGGATGCAAGGATGGCAAAACATTCAAAAATCTATCAACATCCACCACATCAACAAAAAGAACAAAAACCACATGATCAACTGCATAGATGCTGAAAAAGCATTTGACAAAATTCAACACCCATTCATGATAAAAACTCTTAACACAATGGGTATAGAGGGCAAATATGTCAACATCATAAAGGCCATATATGACAAACCCACAGCTAACATCATACTTAACAGCGAGAAGCTGAAAGCTTTTTATCTAAGATCGGGAACAAGACAGGGATGCCCACTCTCTCCACTGTTATTAAACATAATACTGGAGGTCCTAGCCACGGTTTTCAGACAAAACAAAGACATACAAGGCATCCAGATTGGTAAAGAAGTCAGATTGTCACTATTGGCAGATGACATGCTATTCTACATAAAAAACCCTAAAGACTCCACTGCAAAACTACTAGAACTAATATCTGAATTCAGCAATGTTGCAGGATACAAAATTAACACACAGAAATCTGTTGCTTTCCTATACACTAACGATGAACTAACAGAAAGAGAAATCAGAAAAACAATTCCATTCACAAATGCATCAAAAAGAATAAAGTACCTAGCAATAAACCTAATTAAGGAAGCGAAAGACCTGTACTCTGACAACCAGAAGACACTCCTAAGAGAAATTAAAGAAGACAGTAACAAATGGAAATTCATCCCATGCTCTTGGCTAGGTAGAATAAATATTGTCAAAATGGCTATATTACCTAAAGCAATCTACAGATTCAATGCAATCCTTATCAAACTACCAACAGCTTTCTTCAATGAACTGGAACAAATAATTGTAAAATTCATATGCAACCACAAAAGACCCTGAATAGCCAAAGCTATCCTTAGAAGGAGGAATAAAACGGGGAATTACGCTCCCTGACTTCAAGCTCTACTACAAAGCCACAGTAATCAAGACAATTTGGTATTGGCACAAAAACAGACCCACAGACGAGTGGAACAGAATAGAAAATCCAAACATTAACCCAAACATATACAGTCAATTAATATTTGATAAAGGAGCCTTGAATATGCAATGGGGCGATGACAGCCTCTTCATTAGCTGGCGTTGGAAAAACTGGAGAGCTACATGTAAGAGAATGAAACTGGACTACTGTCTAACCCCATACACAAATGTAACCTCAAGGTGGATCAAAGACCTGAATGTAAGTCATGAAACCATAAAACTCTTAGAAAAACCGTAGGCAAAAATCTTTTGGACATAAACGTGAGCGTCTTCTTCATGAATATATCTCCCCGGGCAAGGGAAACAAAAGCAAAGATGAACAAGTGGGACTATATCAAGGTGAAAAGCTGTATAGCAAGGGACACCATCAGTAGAACAATAAGATCCCACAGTATGGGAGAATATATTCATAAGTGACGTATCAATAAGTGATAAGGGGTTGACATCCAAAGTATATAAAGAACTCACCCATAAGTGATAAGGGGTTGACATCCAAAGTATATAAAGAACTCACGCACCTTAACAAACAAAAAGCAAATAATCCAATTAGGAAATGGGCAGAGGACATGAATAGACACTTCTCCAAAGAAGAAATTCAGATGGCCGGCAGGCACATGAAAAGATGCTCCGCATCGCTAATCATCAGAGAAATGCAGATTAAAACCACAATGAGATATCACCTCACACCAGTGAGGATGGCCAACATCCAAAACACAAACAACAACAAATGTTGGCGAGGATGTGGAGAAAAGGGAACCCTCCTACACTGCTGGTGGGACTGCAAATTAGTTCAACCATTGTGGAAAGCAGTATGGAGGTTCCTCAAAAAACTCAAAATAGAAATACCATTTGACCCAGGAATTCCACTCCTAGGAATTTACCCTAAGAATGCAGCAGCCCAGTTTGAAAAACACATATGCACCCCTATGTTTATTGCAGCACCATTTAGAATAGCCAAGAAATGGAAGCAACCTAAGTGTCCATCAGTAGATGAATGGATAAAGAAGAAGTGGTACATATACACAGTGGGATTTTATTGAGCCATAAGAAGAAAAGAAATCCTACCATTTGCAACAACGTGGATGGAGCTACAGGGTATTATGCTCAGTGGAATAAGCGAAGTGGAAAAAGAGAAGTATCAAATGATTTCACTCCTATGTGAAGTATAAGAACAAAGAAAAACACTGAAGGAACAAAACAGCAGCAGAGTCACAGAACCCAAGAACGGACTAATAGTTACCAAAGGGAAGGGGACTGGGGAAGAAGACGGGTGGGAAGGGAGGGATAAGGAGGAAAAAGGGGTATTACGATTAGCAGATGTAATGTTGGTGGGGCACAGGGAGGGCTGTACAACTCAGAGAAGACAAGTATTGATTCTATAGCATCTCACTACGCTGATGGACAGTGAGTGTAATGGGGTTGGTGGGGGGGACCTAATGAAGGGGGTTGTTTAATAACCATAATATTGCACATGTAATTGTAGATTAGTGATATGAAAATAAATTATAAGAAAAAAAAGAGGCCGTGGTGGGAAAAGGTGTTGTGTGGAATTTATGACAAGCCCCAAGAGAGAACATAAACCACTAGTGATCTGGACCAGGTTATGCCAAAATAGCACCTGGAATTGTAGTGCACCCTTGGAGGCGATCTGACCATGTGGCCGCAGTTCACAGCTGCCTGTAAGTACTCATCCTGAGTGAGAGCTGCAGAACCTCTCAGGACAAAAATTCCAGTCAAACCTGTGCACCAAGAGACTGACAAAATTTTCACATGATTTCTAGCACCTAAGACTGTGCCCCTGTGAAAAACTTGCTCCCTTTTGAGTTCCTGTCTGGAGAAGCTCAGGAATATCAAAAAAATTTACTGTTTAGTCTAGACAACACCTGACAGTAGCCCCTGATCTCCTTTTCTTAAAGGCTTTACTCAACAGGGCTTAAAATTGTGCATCCTTCCTCTGCCCTTTGAGATGCATCTCCTACAAGTCAGGAGTGTCTTCCTCAATGGCCTGAAATGTAATCAGGAAAAATAGAGCCTTTGTCTCCTAGTCTCAGTGGGAAGATAGAATCCTAATTTTAATAATTGTCACTGGGCAGACAGCTGGCCTAATCACATTTACACTGACCAACCCTTTGTGTCATATGAGTCCATTCTTCCTCCCTACTCCTTTATTCTCCCTTTGTAATTCACAGTCACCTTGGCACAGATCAAGATGGAACTCAGTTTTTCCCCTACTGTCAGTAGTTAACAGAATAAAATCTGTTTTCACTGCAAGAAAAAAGAAAATGAACTCCATGGTTAATACTACTGGAACACAGAAGAATAGCAAATAAAATTTTAAAACAAAATTCTGCCTAGGTTTTAAAAATATCACCTAAAAATTGACTTTACCTAAGCAGTTCAACCTATTTCCTGCTCCTCTTAATGTTCTGAGCTCATCTTTGTTCCCATGTCTTTCCTTATTTGTGTTTATTATATTTGTTAGCTCTTTTGGTTTTCAGTAAGAATAACCCAACTCTATCCAACATAACCAAAAAAAAAAATCCCAAAAGTACTTTTTTCCAGTTTGTATACCAAACAATGGAAGAATAGGGAGAGCTGGCCTCATAGACTAAATTTCTCTCCCAAGTCTCAGTTGCTATCTGTGGCTTCATCTCTTGGCAGATCACATGATTACAGAGAGATCTTGAGGTAACATCTTTATAGGATTTCCTATAAATTGTTAATTAGCTCTTGAAGCTTGGTAGATTCAAGTTCAGTTTTTTTTTAGGAGATGAGGGAAACAAGAGTTATGTTTCCTATGTGGTGTGCTATGCTTCCTATCATATCATGTCAGGGGGCATTGAATGTCTGATTATTTTTATGATGTAAAAATTGGTCATTGGCTGTATCATTTGGCTATAAAAAGAACCAGGATTCCTTGAAGAAATTGCTGCTTCTAGGACGGCAAAGTGGATATACAAGATGAGCCTGGATCATCTTGTAATGCCAGAAAGTAAGGAAGTACTCAAAATACAAAAGAAATAGGGTGATGTCAGTGGGACATAGGAACCAACCTGATATACTTCCCAACAGCCAGAGCTGGCACAATTTGATAAACAAAGTAAATAATGCAATATTGGTACCCTAAGTATAAAGTACGTACTCGTGAGTCACTAATATAAATGAGTAAATAAATGGGAGAGAAGAGGCAAATCTCTCATACAGAAAATTCCAAGTAATTTATGTAGATATTTCTCTTTCAGGAGAAACTTAACTCCCTCCACTCTCTTTGAGTGTGGGTTGCTCTTAGTAACTTGCTTTCAAAGAGTAGAGTACAGAAAGGGAGGGAAAGTAACATTGGAGAATCCTAGCCAGTGTATCCTTGACCAGGTGATCAATGTTAATATTATTAGTGATAAATCATGTTGGTACCATGTACTGTTGATATGATGAGAATGGCCTATACTGGTGTGGTTTTCCCCAAGAGGAACACATAACCCTAGTCTAACCATGAGAAGAAAATCAGGCAAACCCAAATCAAGGGACATTCTATAAAATACCTGACCAGTATAACCAGTATTCCTCAAAACTATCAAGGTCATCAAAAACAAAGGTGGGGAAACTGTCATTGACCAGAAAAGGCTAAGGAGACATGACAACTAAATATAATGTATCCTGGATGGGATCTTGGAACAGAAAAAGGACATGAGGGAAAAGCTAGTGAACTTCAGTGTGGAGTCTAGTTATAGTAATGTTCCAGTGTTGGTTTCTTAGTTGTGAAATATACCACACTACTGTAAGATGTTGGGCAACTGGGTGTGAGAGAGATACAGAAACTTTGTACTATTTGCAACTTTTCTGTAAATCAAAGACTATTCTATAATTAAAAGTTTATTTGAAAAATTCATCTGTAGGGTCAGGTGTTGTCAGCTATTATAAAGTTTCCCATCAGACTTCACTCAGTGCTTTGAGCAGCTATTAATGATTATTTCCTTGATCCATATCTCTTTGGAGCTTATTCTCCATTAAATTTAAATTTTATTTCAGGAATACATGCATATAGTAATAGAATGGTAGAGGAGAATTTATGAAATGAGTATTCTCCCAGCTATCACTCTTCCCTTACTTTTGAAAATTGTTCTCATATTTCAAGACTGGGACTCTGCATCAAGCCATTCAAATAGTATTTAGAGTTTTTCTGAACATTCTACATGTTTTAAAACTACCTTGCCTACCTATTTATTCTTCCCTTCCATCTGCTCAGTGGTGTCTTGTCCAGGAATACTTGTTAGTCCTTCCTGTGAGGGGAAGTGAAGTCAGGACCTCCTATGCCACATGCCATCCTGATGGTGTCACTCTGCTTCCATCTTTCTTTGGGAACTATGCTTCAGAACTTGGCCAAAGAGTCACTTTTTCCTGGAAGCTTTCCCTGATCATGGTCTAATTTAAATGCCCAGAATACCCTGTATATACTCATATCACTCAACACCCTGTTTTATCGTTGTTTTGCTTCTTCACTAGAGTTTGAGTTCTTGGAAGTCTGAGAAGATAATCTTGTTGATTTAGTTTGTAGTCCTAATTCCTGTCACATATTTGGTAATGTAAATGAATGTTGGTTGATAAATGAATGAATGTTCCACCTTCTCATTACAACTTTCTTTAGCCTTGCTTGGTCTTCTTCTCCTGTATATTTTTATAATACTTAGAACAGAGGCACATAGGTTTTATTTCCTCTGCCAGTTAAACATTGTTAGGACCTTCCTGTAGCTCTTCATTAAGAAGAATTCTGAGACTGCATCCTAGCTCTGCAAAAAAAAGTGCCATTATCAATTATATTTGCCATTTGTAAAACAGGAAGAAGTGGCTGTATGCTTTACAGATATTTGCCATCCCTGACATGTGTAGAAGAGTGCTTAATTACTATGTTAGATTTGTCTTTCTCAGTATATTGTGAGTTCTGTAAGAGTAGCCCATGCATAATATAGTATTAACTGCATAGTAAGGGCTTAATAAATAATTGAAGTCAAGTTCAAGACTTGCGTCATTAGGGTCTCTCCTAGTGGGGGAGGAGAAAGTAGACTTAAGCCATTTGTAATCTTTTGTTTAATAGAGCCATTTAAAGAACATTATTTAGATGTTCTCTTGGAATAAGTTCAAAGCACTCAAATGTGGCAAAAGAGAAATGACATGTATAGATGGGGCTTTTCGAGGTATATGTGTTACTGTATATTGAGGTATCTTAAAACTGTAAACCTGGGAGGCTATTCTATGAGGTGGCTTGGAACCCTTAGAAATATGAAACGAATTGTTGATCAAAGCATTCGTATTTGTCAGTTTACTTTATAAATGCTCTGTTCTTCAGTTAGGAAACAGGTTCTTGAGGAAGCTCAGTTTTTTTTAACTGACATATAATTTACACATAATAGAATGCACAGGTCTTTTAAGGGTATAGTTTGATGAGGCTTGACACATGCATATAATTATATGACCTATATCCCTAACAAAGTAAAGAACATTTCTATCACACCAGAAAGTTCCCTTCTGCTCCATCCCAGTAAGTCCCTCAAACCCTGCCCCCCACCCACAGGCAACCAATGTTGTGGTTTCTATCATCATAGATTAGTTTTGCCTTTTCATTTAAAATAAAGCATACAGTATGTTATTCTTTGGTCTAGCTGTTTCCCTCAGCAAAATGAAGGTTCATCCCTGTTTTCGTATTAGTAGTTTTTTCCTTTTCATTGCTAAATTTTATTCCATGATGTGAATATATCACAATATGTTTATTTTCCTGATAATGGACATTTGGTTTGGTTTCACTTTTTGACCATTATGAATAAGGCTACTGCAACATTTTTTAAAAACAGATTTATTGAGGTATAATGTACATGCTATAAAAGTTATCCATTTTAAGTGTACAATTTAGTGGGATTTAGTACATTTACAGAGTTGTGCAGCCATTACCATAATTTAATTATAGAATGTTTCCACCATCTCCCAAAGAAACCTGCCCATTTTCAGTCATTCCCCATTACCCTTCTGCCCTGCCCCTCCTCTAGGCCTAGGCCATTACTAATCTACATTCTGATTCTATATATTTGCCTGTTCTGGACATTTAGTATAAATGGAATCATACAGTACCGATTTTTGTGACTTCTAAACACTTTTCAAGATGTTTTTGAAGTTCATCCACATTGTAGCATGTATCAGTACTTCATTCTTTTTTATTGCTAATGCTTTTCCATATTATTTAATTTTATTTACATATTTATCAGTTGGATATTTGAGTTGTCTCTACTTTTGATTATTATGAATAACACTACCATGAACATTTGTACACAAGTCCTTTTATGAACATATGTTTAATTTCTCTTAGGTGAAAACCTAAGAATGAAATTTCTGTATCATGGGTTATGTATAAACATACATAACTGTAAGAAACTACTGAAGAGTTTTCCACTATGGCTGTACCTTTTTACACTTGTGGTGGTGGAAGAGCTTGTGAGATAGTTATTTTTGCATTCTTGTTGGTAAGCTTACAAAAAGATTTTTATGATAGTCTTATTTCCTTAAACTTCAAATGAAGAAACAATTTCAGCAATTACTGTATTTCTATATGCTAGTAACAGCAGAAAGTATAATTAAAGAAAAATGCTTTTTACAATAATAAATTATAATATCTAGAAATAAATCTGATAAATGATGTGTAAGACCTATACTGGGAAAATTCTAAAACTTCTTTGAAATAACCTTTTCTTAAAAGATTTAAATGGAGAACTACACCTTGTATGTGGATTGGAAGACATTATCATAAAAAGGTCACTTTTCCTCAAATCTGTAAAATCAGTGTAATCCCAATCAAAATCACAATTTAGTTTTTAAACTGAAACTAAAGCACTTCTAAAATTAGTGTGGAAGTGCAGAGGACCAAAAATAGCCAAATGCTCTTGAGGAAGAAAAAGACTGGAGTACCAGCCTAATCAGAAACCAAGATATTTTGTGAAAATAATAATTAGAAGAGTAAGGTATTGACACAGTGACAAATAGACGATAAGAACAAAATACCCCAAAATAGACCAACCATGTGTGTAACCTTGATCAATAACATACTGACATGGAGTGTAGTTCAATAAAGGATTAACCTTTTAAAATAAACAGTTTAGCAGTTTGCAAACCTGCTGCCCCTGCCATCATGGCACGCCAGCCACAGGGTGGCCCCACCTACGGCAGCTACAGGGATGTAATGCAGAGGCTCCTCCCTGCACATTCAGCCTGCGGGCCCTGGCAGTGGAGGCAGAAACTGCAGCTGGGAAACAGGAAAGAGCTCTTCCCTCCCGGCAGGCACCAGCACCACATACCTGCAACCCCCACCATCACTCCAGGTGCTAGACAACTCCAGAGAGTAGAGCGTCTGGGCACTAGAGTGCACCACCTACACAAAGTTATTATTCCATAGTCATCATTAGAAATATGAAACAGCAAAAGAATCTGTACAAACCAAAATCCCTCAAACACCAGGAAGACAGCTAAGTGAAACTGAAATGACCAATCTTCCTGATAAAAATTTCAAAATAAAAATCATAAACATGCTCAGAGAGCCACAGAAAAATATTCAAGATCTCAGGTAGGACTTCAACAAAGACAAACTGAAAAATACAGTATCTGAAATGAAATATACAATGGAAGGATTCAAAAGAAGATTAGATGAGATGGTAAGTGAAATAGAAATTAGGGAACAGGACTATGAAGAAGCTGGGGCACAGAGAAAAAAGGATCTCAAGGAATACAAGAATAATCAGAACTGTACAGCTAATCCAGATGGAACAGTATTCGCATCATAGGGCTACCAGGTGAAGAAGAGAGAGGAAAACGGATAGAAAGTCTCTTTGAGGAAATAATTGCTGAAAATGTCCTGTCTGGGGAAGGAAATAGTCACTCAGACCATGGAAGTGCACAGATCTCCCAACACAAGGGACCCAAGAGAGAACACCAGAGAGAGAAAAAAGATCACCTACAAAGGAAAAGCCATCAGGCTATCATCAGACATCACTGCAGAAATCTTACAGGCCAGAAGGGAGTGGCATGATATATTTATTGCAATGAAGCCCAAGGACCTAGAACCAATAATACTCTACCTGGCAAGATGATTATTTAAATTTGAAGGAGGGATTAAACAATTTCCAGATAAGCAAAAGTTGAGGGAATTTACCTCCCACAACCCATTTCTACAGTGCATTTTGGAGGGACTGCTGTAGATGGAAGTGTTCCTAAGGGTAAATAGCTGTCACCAGAGAAAATAAAACCACAATAAAGAAATTAGACCAATTAATTACTAAGCAAATGTAAAATTAAATCATCTACTCACAAAGTCAGTCAAGGGATACACAAAGAGTACAGAATATGACACATAAAGAGTAAAGGAGGAACATTTTCCAGAAAAGACCACATACTGGGCCACAAAAAGAGCCTCAGTAAATTTTAAAAGATTGAAAGTCTACCAACCAACTTCTCAGATCACAAAGGTATAAAACTAGAAATAAATTGTACAAACAAAACAAAAAGGCTCACAAGCACATGGAGGCTTAACAAGCTCCTAAATAATCAATGGATCAATGACCAAATTAAAACAGAGATCAGGCAATATTTGGAGAAAAATGACAAAAACACCACAAAGCCCCAACCTCTATGGGACGCAGTGAAGGCTGTTCTAAGAGGAAAGTATATAGCAATCCAGGCCTATTTATTTTTTTATTTTTTATTTTTTTAATATAATTTATTTTATTATCATTAATTTACAATTACATGTGCAATATTACGATTATTAAACTACCCCTTCATCAGGTCCCCCCCACCAACCCCATTACAGTCACTGTCCATCAGCGTAGTGAGATGCTATAGAATCACTACTTGTCTTCTCTGAGTTGTACTGCCCTCCCGTGCCCCCCCAACATTACATCTGCTAATCGTAATGCCCCTTTTTCCCTCTTATCCCTCCCTTCCCGCCCATTTTCCCCAGTCCCTTTCCCTTTGGTAACTATTAGTCCGTTCTTGGGTTCTGTGAGTCTGCTGCTGTTTTGTTCCTTCAGTTTTTTTCTTTGTTCTTATACTCCACATATGAGTGAAATCATTTGATACTTGTCTTTTTCGGCTTGGCTTATTTCACTGAGCATAATACCCTCTAGCTCCATCCATGTTGTTGCAAATGGTAGGATTTGTTTTCTTCTTATGGCTGCATAATATTCCATTGTGTATATGTACCACATCTTCCTATCCATTCATCTACTGATGGACACTTAGGTTGCTTCCATTTCTTGGCTATTGTAAATAGTGCTGCAATAAACATAGGGGTGCATCTGTCCTTTTCAAATTGGGCTGCTGCATTCTTAGGGTAAATTCCTAGGAGTGGAATTCCTGGGTCAAATGGTATTTCTATTTTGAGTTTTTTGAGGAACCTCCATACTGCTTTCCACAATGGTTGAACTAATTTGCAGTCCCACCAGCAGTGTAGGAGGGTTCCCTTTTCTCCACATCCTCGCCAACATTTGTTGTTGTTTGTGTTTTGGATGTTGGCCATCCTCACTGGTGTGAGGTGATATCTCATTGTGGTTTTAATCTGCATTTCTCTGATGATTAGCGATGTGGAGCATCTTTTCATGTGCCTGTTGGCCATCTGAATTTCTTCTTTGGAGAAGTGTCTATTCATGTCCTCTGCCCATTTCTTAATTGGATTATTTGCTTTCTGTTTGTTAAGGTGCATGAGTTCTTTATATATTTTGGATGTCAACCCTTTATCAGATACATTTTTTATGAATATATTCTCCCATACTGTAGGATGTCTTTTTGTTCTACTGATGGTGTCCTTTGCTGTACAGAAGCTTTTCAGCTTGATATAGTCCCACTTGTTCATTTTTGCTTTTGTTTCCCTTGCCCGGGGAGATATGTTCATGAAGAAGTTGCTCATGTTTATGTCCATGAGATTTTTGCCTATGTTTTTTTCTAAGAGTTTTATGGTTTCATGACTTACATTCAAGTCTTTGATCCACCTTGAGTTTACCTTTGTGTATGGGGCTAGACAGTAGTCCAGTTTCATTCTCTTACATGTAGCTGTCCAGTTTTTCCAACACCAGCTGCTGAAGAGGCTGTCATCTCCCCATTGTATATCCAAGGCACTTTTATCAAATATTAATTGACTGTATATGTTTGGGTTAATGTTTGGATTTTCTATTCTGGTCCACTGGTCTGTGGGTCTGTTTTTGTGCCAATACCAAATTGTCTTGATTACTGTGGCTTTGTAGTAGAGCTTGAAGTCAGGGAGCGTAATTCCCTCTGTTTTATTCCTCCTTCTCAGGACTGCTTTGGCTATTCGGGGTCTTTTGTGGTTCCATATGAATTTTAGAATTATTTGTTCCAGTTCATTGAAGAAAGCTGTTGGTAGTTTGATAGAGATTGCATTGAATCTGTAGATTCCTTTAGGTAGTATAGCCATTTTGACAATATTTATTCTTCCTAGCCAAGAGCATGGGATGCATTTCCATTTGTTAGTGTCCTCTTTAATTTCTCTTAGGAGTGTCTTGTAGTTTTCAGAGTACAGGTCTTTCACTTCCTTCGTTAGGTTTATTCCTAGGTATTTTATTCTTTTTGATGCAATTGTGAATGGAATTGTTTTTCTGATTTCTCTTTCTGTTAGTTCATCGTTAGTGTATAGGAAAGCAACAGATTTCTGTGTGTTAATTTTGTATCCTGCAACTTTGCTGAATTCAGATATTAGTTCTAGTAGTTTTGGAGTGGAGTCTTTAGGGTTTTTTATGTACAGTATCATGTCATCTGCAAATAGTGACAATTTGACTTCTTCTTTACCAATCTGGATGCCTTGTATGTCTTTGTTTTGTCTGATTGCTGTGGCTAGGACCTCCAGTACTATGTTGAATAACAGTGGAGAGAGTGGGCATCCTTGTCTTGTTCCAGATCTTAGATGAAAAGCTTTCAGCGTCTCACCGTTAAATATGATGTTAGCTGTGGGTTTGTCATATATAGCCTTTATGATGTTGAGGTACTTGCCCTCTATACCCATTTTGTTGAGAGTTTTAATCAGGAATGGATGCTGAATTTTGTCAAATGCTTTTTCAGCATCTATGGAGATGATCATGTGGTTTTTGTTCTTCTTTTGTTGATGTGGTGGATGATGTTGATGGATTTTCGAATGTTGTACCATCCTTGCATCCCTGGGATGAATCCCACTTGATCATGGTGTATGATCCTCTTGATGTATTTTTGAATTCGGTTTGCTAATATTTTGTTGAGTATTTTTGCATCTACGTTCATCAGGGATATTGGTCTGTAATTTTCTTTTTTGGTGAGGTCTTTGCCCGGTTTTGGTATTAGAGTGATGCTGGCTTCATAGAATGAGTTTGGAAGTATTCCCTCCTCTTCTATTTTTTGGAAAACTTTAAGGAGAATCGGTGTTATTTCTTCTCTATATGTCTGGTAGAATTCAGAGGTGAATCCATCAGGCCCAGGGGTTTTGTTCTTGGGTAGTTTTTTGATTACCAATTCGATTTCGTCACTGGTGATTGGTCTGTTTAGTTTTTCTGTTTCTTGCTTGGTCAGTCTTGGAAGGTTGTATTTTTCTAAGAAGTTGTCCATTTCTTCTATGTTTTCCAGCTTGTTAGCATATAGATTCTCATAATATTCTCTTATGATTCTTTGTATTTCTGTGGGGTCCGTCGTGATTTTTCCTTTCTCATTTCTGATTGTGTTTATGTGTGTAGATTCTCTTTTTCTCTTAATGAGTCTGGCTAGGGTTTATCTATTTTGTTTATTTTTTCAAAGAACCAGCTCTTGGTTTCATTGATTTTTTCTATTGTTTTATTCTTCTCAATTTTATTTATTTCTTCTCTAATCTTTAATATGTCCCTCCTTCTGGTGACTTTGGGCCTCATTTGTTCTTCTTTTTCCAATTTCAGTAATTGTGTCTTTAGACTATTCATTTGGGAATGTTCTTCTTTCTTTAAATAGGCCTGGATTGCAATATACTTTCCTCTTAGAACTGCCTTGCTGCGTCCCACAGAAGTTGTGGCTTTGTGTTGTTGTTGTCATTAGTCTCCGTATATTCTTTGATTTCTGTTTTGATCTGGTCGTTAACCCATTGATTAATTAGGAGAGTGTTGTTAAGTCTCCATGTATTTGTGAGCTTTTTTGATTTCTTTCTAAAATTTATTTCTAGTTTTATACCTTGGTGATCTGAGAAGTTGGTTGGTAGGATTTCAATATTTTTGAAATTACTGAGGGTCTTTTTGTGGCCTAGTATGTGGTCTATTCTGGAAAATGTTCCATGTGCACTTGAGAAGAATGTGTATCCTGTTGCTTTTGGGTGTAGAGTTGTGTAGATGTCTGTTAGGTCCATCTGTTCTAGTGTGTTGTTCAGTGCCTCTGTGTCTTTACTATATTTTCTG
>JAVSCE010010572.1:0-14821 GCA_032199065.1 Smutsia gigantea | reverse complement strand
TCCTTCCTGGTCAAGAAGGTCAAACTTGACACCTTCTCCTCGGCAGACCTCGAGAGCTCCTACGGGCGCGCTCGCGGCGACCTCGGTGTGCGACTACACGAGAAAGGTGCGAGCAGGGTCGAGGCTGGAGCGGCTGGGGCCCACGGCAGTGGTGGAAGGGGTGAAGGGCCAGAATGTGGGGGTGGAGGGGACAGGGGACCCAGGAAATAGGCTCGTGGGAACCAGAAGAACAAGAGGCGGTGGCTGGAGCCAGGCTGTGGAAGGGCATGGACATGATGTGGAGAGGGTAACGCAGAGGCAGGCCAGGATCAGGCCAAGGGTGGGCAGAAGACAGGGTGGGGAACAGGGGTCAGAAGCAGATGGCACCAGAAGGGACACACGGACCCATCCCCTGAACCATGCTGGGACAGACTGCCACAGGACCTGCCTCCATGTAGACCTACACCCAGAAACCTGGGTCTCATTAGTACTCTCCTCTCTTTGACTACGCCTCCAGGACCCCTTGCTAGGACCAGCAGGGGAGGTTGTAAGCTACAGGGAGTAGGCATGGAGGCAGTGGGGGCCCACCACCTGTCAGGGCAAAAGGGTCAGCAGAGGCAGCAATAGTACATTCCTTGAAGCCCGGGTCAGGGAGAAGTGTGTCCGCTGGTGGGCTGCGGGGAGGGAGGTCCAAAGTGCTGGAGATAGGGAGAGGCTCTTTGTGTAAGGGTGCCCAAGTTCAAGGACAACTGTTAGCACGCAGGCAAGAGGGCTGGAAATGCCAGCAACCTGGGGTGGCAGGACAAGTGTGACCTGCAGGAGCATGAGTCTGTGTGCGCCCATGTGACTGCATGTGGCCATGTGACTGTGTGCGCTTGTGTGTGACCCTGTATGAGTGTGTGCCTGCCTATGTGCCACTACATGGGACCATGGGACCTGGAGGCCCCACTGTACACCCATGTGACTGGCAACCCTGGCTCAGAATGTGTCCAGGGTGCATGTATGTGTGACCCTGCATGAGTAGGTGGTATGTGTGGGACCAGCATGAAGCTCAGCGAGGGGACTCCAGAGTTGACAGTGACGGGGAGGCTGTGTGTAGAAGCAGAGCCTGCATAGTGTGGGGTGTGCATTTGTGGCTGAGGCTGTGAGGCCTATCTTATGCCTTGAGAACAGCTGCAGTTACTGGCGTGAGTCCCTGTGAAGGTGTCCCGTGGTAGACGACAAGCCCCCCAACCCCCAAGGTGGTTCTCTCTCCAACACTGGATTTCCCTGGGTGCCTGTGCTGGGGCCTAGGAAGGCCCCCATGAGAAGTTAGGGCCTGGGGGGAAGAGGACAGTGTGGAACGAGGTGGGACCCAATTGTGCAGGATGACCAAAGGGAGTGGGGGAAGAAGGGGGTGGATGGAGGGAGATGGGGCTTCAGCCCAAAGGGGGTCGGGTCTAGTGAGTAGGGGAGATCTGGGAGATGGGGGAGGTGCCAGGGAGGGCAGGAAGGGCGGCAGGAGGAAGTCTCTAGGGCTTCTCGGGGGACCTAGAGGACCAGAGAAGGGCAGTATCATGGACTCTGGAGGCCCAGGGGAAGAGCCAGTGGAAACCCCAAGAGGCGGGAGCAACGGGGCCCCTGGGCGAGCATCCTGGCTTTGTGCGCTGCGGGTCTGCAGTGTGTTGCATAATCACGGAAAAGTGCTGAAGTGGGGAGAACCCGAAGGGGAGGAGGAGGGGGAGGGAAGCGCCGCCCCTCCCCCCTGACCTTGAGGCTCCGAGGAAGGGGGGCCCCGCGCCCCGAGACGCTGCGCGGGTGGGGCGGGCAGGCGGGGGCGGGGCCGGGCCGGGCCGTGGCTCATCTGTCCTCTCTTCTCTTCCCCTCCCCGCCGTCTCCATCCTCCCTGCCCCGTGGTCCCTCGGCTCCTCATCCTTTGTCCTTCCCCCTGCTCTTTCCTTCCCGGACCCTGGGGTCTGCCGCCGCCCGCCCGTTGCCCTTTCTCTCCCGCTCTCTGCCTGTTCGCCTCGGCCCTCAGGATACCTCAACGACTACGCGGGGCCCGCCTCTGTCTACGATGGCGACGCCGAGGCGGCCTTGCTCAAAGGGCCGTCCCCGGAGCCCATGTACGCTGCCGCCGTGCGGGGAGAGCTGGGCCCGGCGGCCGCGGGCTCGGCACCGCCGCCCACCCCACGCCCGGAGCTGGCCACAGCCGCAGGCGGCTATATCAACGGCGACGCGGCGGTCAGCGAGGGCTACGCGGCTGACGCCTTCTTCATCACTGACGGGCGCTCGCGCCGCAAGGCCGCCAACGCCAACGCTGCCGCCGCCCCCTCCACGGCCTCTGCAGCTGCCCCCGAAGGCGACAGTGGAGGCGGAAGCGGGGCTGGGGCAGGCGCGCGTGGCGCTGGGCTGGGGGCCGGGGGTCGGAGCGGGGCGCGCTCGGGAGCGGGCACAGAGGCGCGTGCGGGGCCCGGGGTCGGCGGCTCAGGGGGCCGGCACGCCTGCGGCGAGTGCGGCAAGACGTACGCCACGTCGTCGAACCTGAGCCGGCACAAGCAGACGCACCGCAGCTTGGACAGTCAGTTGGCGCGGCGGTGCCCGACGTGCGGCAAGGTGTACGTGTCCATGCCGGCCATGGCCATGCACCTGCTCACGCACGACCTGCGCCACAAGTGCGGGGTGTGCGGCAAGGCCTTTTCGAGGCCCTGGTTGCTGCAGGGCCACATGCGCTCCCACACCGGGGAGAAGCCTTTCGGCTGCGCGCACTGCGGCAAGGCCTTCGCCGACCGCTCCAACCTTCGCGCGCACATGCAGACGCACTCGGCCTTCAAGCACTTCCAGTGCAAGCGCTGCAAGAAGAGCTTCGCGCTCAAGTCCTATCTCAACAAGCACTACGAGTCGGCCTGCTTCAAGGGCGGCGCCGGCGGCGGAGGCCCCGCGGCCCCGGCGTCTGCTGCGCCGCCACAGCTCGGCCCGGTGCAGGCCTAGGACGGCGGTATTTCCGTCAGCCTGGTCGGCTCTCAGCAATACGGGCCCCCAGGGAAGTCTCCGCCGGCGCACGCGCGGAAGGGCCGGAGGGCGGGCCCCTCCTCACAGCAATAGGGGGAGGGGGCCCGGCCCCGCCCCGCCCGCCAGGGGCCTCCCCAGCCCCTTCAAGCAATAGGGTCCCGAGGGGAGACCCACCCCGAACCCTCCCTTCCCCTCCAGGGTGCCCCAGGCTTTTTCCCAGCAATAGGGTCCAGGAGACCCAGAACCGAACCTCATCTCCGAGTTAAGTCTCTGAAAACGGGGTGGGGTGAGATAGGGAGCACCCCTTCCTCCCCCCTCTGCGCCCCTGGATCGCGTTGCAGAGACTCAGGTCTTCCCCAACCCTTCCCAAGCCTTCCAGGGCCCGGCCGGCGGCCTAGAGTCCAGGGAGCAGACCGGGGGGAGGAGCAGGAGTCTCCTCAGGCTTCGCTGAGCCCCGGAGTGACAGACGCGGTGGGGATCGGGGAGGGGGCGGACGGCGGCACCCCTCTCCTCGGGCTCCTTCTGGGGCCTCCATCCGAGCCGCTCTCCTACCCTCGCCTCTCATCCTCTGCCAAATCCGAATTCTTCCAGCCCGGCTTCCCGGGCTCTGTCCTCCATAACGAATAATAATGACACATACCGAATCGCATGGACTTATCCGACCTCCTCAGACCCCGCTCCCGCCCTGCCCCGGGGCCCCCTCCCTCGTACCCGGGCATTTGGTATTGGAGGATGGATTCCTGGGGCCCGGCAGGTAGGCCTGAGCACGGCCCTTTACATACTTCCCTGTATTCGCTTTGCGGGTAAATCCCCCTGGGGGGGTTGCGGATGCGTCGGGTTTCTTTCTGTATTTGTACGTTTTATTTATGAACGGATTGCACTCGGGTCAGGGAAGGGACGCTGAGTCCCTGTCCTTCCCGCCGACGCCCGGGGTTTGGGATGTCCAGGATCACTTTCCCCGCCCTTGATCCCCGCCCCCACACCTGGGCTCCGCCTTCTGGGGGGGGTCTCAGGTCCCGCCTCTCAGAGGCTGGCCCATCCTCCGAGCCCCGGGCCTCGCCCCCACTGTTGCCAACTTTCGCCCGTCTATGCCAAAGCCTCGGCGGCGACCCGCCCCAAGGGCCCGCCCCATTGGCCGCCGCCTTTGTGACGTCACTGCATGCAGCCCCAACCCTCCTCCAGTCCCTTCCCGGGGCTTCCCGCCCCCTCTCCCTCTTAGTTAGTCCGATGCCGACTATAGAGCAATAATGCGCACTGCATGTGAAGCTGCCGCCGCCTCTAGAGTTACTGAGAATCAGGTATCCCCTGCCCTACCCACCCCATAGGCCCTAGATCAGGGACGCTGCGCGGGGCCGGACGCGCAGACTTTCTTCCCCTTCCTCCTCTCTATCCCCCACGGCAGAGCCCGGCGGATGTAATGGTTCCAGGGGCAGGGGCGGGGTTGTTTCCCCCAAAACCCCTCTTTCAGTCGTCCATCACCCACCGACCGTTCATTGGGCACCTACAATGTGCCAGGCCCGATGCTCAATCTGCAGGGGACGGGACGACCTTTGGGGGGTGTATGTTGGTGATAGGGGCCTGATAGCCTTGGATGGGCCAGGAAGGGAGACAGATGGAGAGAGGCCTAGACCAGACCAGGTGCCCCTCACTCCCCCCTACTCTAGCCTGGGGCCAGTGCTGGGTGCAGTGACGTTCTACCTTTGATTTGTGCCTGGTGTTCTCAGCTCCGGTGGCAGAGACCCAGGGCCACCTATACTGACTCCCAGTCCTTCCATTCCCCGGCTGCCACCCCTCTGCCGTGTGGGGCCAGTGCCCCAGACTAGAGGAAAATGTGCTCGCTACAGTGTATGACATGGTCAGCCATCCCTGTGGGCACCAAGACCTGTTGCCGCCCAGTTACTTTCACAGGAGCTGATCCAAGGGCCCAGCACAGCAGGCTTACAACCCAAACCCCCTAACACCAGGGCTCAGTGCCCACACAGCTCCCAAGCTGGGGTCTGCTGGCCTGTACTGGGCACATCCGCATGTACACGCACACACAGGTGCCCCACCCTACCCACACACGCCTGTCTACCTACCTAAGGAGAAGGCCGGAGGGCTGTGGGCCAGCCAGGGTCTCCTGCTTCACTCCACATCCTGCCGCCGTGGAAAGCCATGGGCCCCCTCCCGCCCCATAACTAAGCAGCACAATAACCGACTTAGCGAATTCAGGTAGAAGGAACGTTTAGGTAGCGCCTATTTTGTACTGATTATACGAGTAGGGCCCGAGATGCGGGGGCCCTCGGGTGGGGGCTGCGGCCACCGGCCCGCCCTGCTCCCACCTCCGCCTGTGCCCCGCCGCCTTGTACATATCCCACCCGGAACAGGCCGGGATTTTTACTCGGGCTGTGCCCCTCTTCCGCCCCCGTTTGGGGCCGGGCCGGCCGGACAGACGGACGGACGGACAGACCTCCTTCCTAAGCTGTTCAGAATATTAGATTAGCTCATCAGTGTGGAATAGGACTGACATACATTGTTTGCCTATGCCAGATGCTGTGCTATGCACATTTTCATACATTATCTCATTGAATTCTCACTCTCAACCCTGTTAGTTGGACATATGGAAAGATGAAAATCTTAAGCTTTAAGAAGGTTAAAAACCATACAGCTAAAACTTATAAATCCAGAATTGAAAACCAAGTCTATCTGACTCTAAAGCCCAACCATGCCCTACTACATCTCGCTGCCCAGTGTGCCTAGCCCTATTCTTGGAACTTAGCAGGAACTCTCACATTTTTACTTGAATTATCATTCCCTCCTTTCCTTCTTTTTTTCAAATCCTTATTTTCAGAACTTAATGTAGCACAGGCACCTGACACATGTTCCTTAATGGTCTTAAAGGGTTAATGCAGCTTCCTAATTAAGTGGTGAACCTTTCCAATTTGGAACCAAATGTATTGTATAATATTGTTTAGCATATATTGAACACTATTAAAAACTAATATTCCTATAGCTTCATATGAATTGGTTAAATTAGGAAGCATAATCCAGAAACAAAATGTTCTTTCCATTTCTCCTTTTTAATTCAAGGTTAGTAGTTCTAAGTGACTAATGTAAAAATTCATATCATACTTGAATTAGTGATTTTCAATACTTTTTATAGGTATCTGGTTGCCCATATTTGAAATATATTTTTGGTTATTACCAATATGTGTCATCAGGTTAAATTAGAAATTCTAGCTATACTGAATGTACTTAAGTATTCCTTTTTATTATAGGTTGATATAGAAATTACATGTATATTTTGTGATACACATATATACCATCCTCTTTCAAACTGATCATGTGGCATACCAAACTCAGAATATTAGAATCATATTATGTTTTAAATATTGCAAAGGCAGAATGGAAAGGGGAAGGGGACTCTCAACATACTATCTGCAGAAAGTTCAACTTGACTAAACACTTTTAAAATAGACACTATTTTCAAAGTTTGTCCCTGGGTTCATATATTGAGAGTGGAGGTAGAGGGAAAAAGACAGTCTTCTTCGTCTACGCTATTTGCCTTTTTCCACCTGATCTGTTCATGCGAAATTATGCCCCATGGCACATATCTGCAAACAGTAATAAGTTCCAGAATGAACATTGTGCTTGCGAACCTTATGAAAATCTAGTAACAAGAATCATTTAAAAGATCATCTGCCTGAGATTAAATGTATGAGAATGAGTCTAGGAAGGGGTAAAGAGATCTGGGAAAAGCTCCTTAAACTGGTTGTTGATTTGTAGAGTAGAGGAGAAATTTAATAGGAAAGTAGTAAAAGTGAAGGGCTTCTGAACTTCAGATCAGGAGATGTGGGAGCCATAGCTCTGCCAGACATGATGAGGTATAGAGGAAGGAGAACTTGAAAGTTAATTAGATTTCTCTCTGTGCCATTTACTGTGTAATCTCTCTTGAGATAAAGAACTATCATATTTAAGGTGCCTAGCATACTGCCTGACAAAAAATAGGTGCTCAACAAAGGCTTGTTCTCTTTCTAGGTCTTGGTTAGATCATCTGTCAAATAATAGAGGAAGACTAAGATATCACATGATCTCTTGGTTTATTCTATCTCTAAAAGAGAAGCAGATCACAGATGAAACAATACATCTCATAAAGGTTGTAGGAAATACTACAGATCTGGCAATCAGATTTGACAATATAATAAACCAGAAGAGTAAAAAAGCATTTTCAAATAATTCAAGTAAAATGCTTACCCAAATTCAAAACAAAAATGTTACCATTAGAAGAACATAATCTTCACCTTCTTAGTTTTCCTTTTCAAATTAGAATTTAAGTTTTATTAACTCTATTTAATGTGTTTGTGTGTGCATATATATGTACATATACATATGTACATACATATATATACACAGCACATATATGTACACACTTTATATATATGTGTGCATTTACATACATTTATAACATTAGTATTATATATATCTAGATCTATATGAGAATTGAACCTATATGGAGATCTTTCTGGACTATTGGATTCCTTTATAAGGGCAACTTCAGGCGGAATATATATGACTATTTGATATTTCTGCCAGAGAAGAGAGAAAGGATAAATCCTTGGGGGATGAATATATGAACTTTTTTGGAATGTTCATCTGTGCAAGGGCCAATAGAAAGCATTATCTGGAGTGGCAAATTAAAAAAGATATAAATTAAACTTGGAAAGTAACAAAGAGAAATCTGTGGTTTTAACCTTTGACTCTTACTACCTTTCTTTTTTCCTGTTAGGCTTTTGGTTTTTCAATATGAGCACCCTCTCCTTGTGTCTCAGTCTCTTACAGGTGTCAACCACCTTGTTGCTTTAGTTATGCAAACTATACTACTCCTCAGTGTGAAAAATGTCATTTCAGAATAGCAGGCTATGTGGGTAAATAAACTTTACTATCCACACAGTGCACATTTACATTGTAATGAGGGCCACGATCACTGCTTGGGGAATGAGAGAGTTCAGGTGATTTGAATGAAGTACACCATAAAGTAATATTGCTAAGAAAGACACATAAAAATGTATCATAAAGACAGGATGGTCAGAGACCTTCTTTCCAGAATAAAAGGGGCCACTTTGTCCCTAGGTAACAGGCTTTTTCTCCTATTGGATTGACAGAGATTAGATTAGAGATAAGATCCTTGTCCCTGTCTGAACAAGGGGCCAAAAACGTTGCCCAGAGAATAGAGCAACTGAACTACAGCATGTTTCATGTGTTAAGAAAGCAAGGCTCTCTCAGTGGGTCTAATACTTCCCATCCATATACGGTAGTCATTCTGGGCTTCTAACACATTCCACATGCCAGACCAAACTCCAGAAAAAAGGAGTAGTTGACAAGTCTATTTTCTCTTAGGTTTTCATATGAAATGGATATAGAATTTTTTCCAGAAAAACAAAAATGCACCAGGAAATTTGAAATTTCACAAACAAGCACAGAGACATTTGTGGTAGGAATCAAGTTAAGGCAGATTTGGCATATAGCTATGGCAATTTTTGAGTTAGATTCATTCTAGATCAACTTGTATCTGATAAATCTGTAAAAAATACTTTTTGGCTCTATCAGATTAAAAAAGAATCAGAGGGAGTATGTTTTATGAATAATAATCTTTCCACTGCCCTGATAGAAGTACTTCAAAAAAAATATTTAAAAGCATGCAAACGTGAGGGGAAAGTTTGTTTACCAGGAATGTGACAATGTGCTACTCTTACAAGGTTTTCATGTTATTGAGGCCTTAGCCCTCCCTTTATACCAATTTTCTACCCCTTTATAATGGCCCTATATTCCCAATGGATATTCACTGAAGAAAATAGCCTCTGGCTTTGACTCTAATAATGTTAGTAGTTGCATTTATTTTATCTGGGATGGTTGGAAAACTCTCAGTAATTATAACTGAGCTAAAAATAAAAACCCACTATTTCCCCACTTACGATGATGTTCATTCTCATTGCAAAAAGTGGTAAAATAAGTAATGAATTTTTTAAGCCATCACCAGGTAATATGGAAATGTTTTATAGTATGTTGGCATTCCAGCATCCTGATATAAGACTGTCTAGCGGAGATATGAAAGAGAAACTAACAAAAACAAAACCCCAATCTCCAAGGATGTTGCCTGCATATGCGACTTAGACGTTTTCTGTCATAATAAGGACAAAAGAGAAAAGGTCTAATTTAAGAACTATGTGGTTTATTTTCATATCATCTATTTCTAGGAAGCAGGTGGTGTATTTGCTTTCAGTATATGTGCCAAGAAGTGCATTCCTTAAAGATATACACACTCTTATTTTGAGGAGGAATATGTTGTTTCTGAATTTTCAGGGTAATTCTACCATGTGATAATTTGAGTCTTACGTACATTTGATAGCCCATGATCTTCTACATCTGTTTCTGTTTTCACAGATTGATAACTTTGATTTTCAGCCTGGGTGAAAGAGTAACATAATTTCTATTTTGGAAAACCATTTCATCTTAGTACTTCAGTGACAGTATTTATGTATACACAAGCACATTTTAGCCAGAGTGTCAATATCTGTTTATTGTGATTCACTATGAAAATGTTCCTCTATTGAGGACAGGAGCACTTTTTACCTGCCATATTTTCTGTTGAGTAAGTGTCACAGTGAGATGCTTCTTTTGCTAAAATGTCTAAAAGCAGTACATGGTTCTCTGCTCTCATTGTACACAGACTATATTAAAATCAACAAATGGGTAGTTTTCCCTTTGAGGGTTTTTAAGGGCAACTCACAGACAGGAAATGTAAGAGTCAAAAACTTTGAGGTAAATTTTTAAAAATCTTTCTAAAATTAATGAAGAAAAATTATGTAACCTCAATTTTTTGGAAACATTTTCCAGAAACTAATGTTTCAAAGGCTATACGACCTAGTCATTAACTTGAAGTTTTAATTTTATAAGAATTAGGTAAGGTTAATGTTAAGAAACAGGAAAGATATCAAAGAAAAGAATATCATCCAGGCTTCTTTCATTTTTAATAAAATCACAGGCAGCCTTCTTTCTTTTTGTCATATTCTCTTGGCTAAAAGTATGTTTTCTTGCCTTATCTCCACAGTCCTACTTCACTGACCATGCCTTATTTTTTGTTGTCCTCACAGCAGTGTCTTAAAGGCAGCATTCAATATAATTCTCGTAAATTATTTAGATTTATGGAAGGATCAAGGAGTAGTAGGTGTGACAAAAAGATGGAGTGCATGGAGTAGTAGGATATAAGGATGAACAAGTACACCTGGTTAAAATTGTAAAATCCATTGAAAAATATGGTAATTATGGTTTTACTCTATATGCAATGGGGAAAGACTAGGAAACTTTTCTATCATAGGCTTCACTTGATTGGATCTGTGTTTTAGAAACAGTTTTCTGGGTACAGGGTAGAAATGGATTGAACAAATGAAAGTAGGAAGCAGGACAACATATTAGTAGTGGGTCAGGTAACTCAGATGAAGAACTAAATAAGGAAGTGGCAAAGGGACAAATGTCAGGTATTTCAGAGGCAAAATCAACAGGGTTTGGTTGTTACATGGTTGTGACTGAGGAGACGGAAGGGTTGACTTTAAGATGCTTCTGAAATGAATTAGATACATGCCTACATGCATGCTTGCTCAGTTCAGATTTCAAAAAATTTGGAATGAGTACCTAATACACACTTGTGAAGTACTTTACTACCTGTATTCACACACACACACACACACACACACACACACACACACGTCTAATTATCATGACAAAATCTGAGGTTTTTGTATTTTTGTCACTTTTATGTACGCTCATTTTTTCTTTTCATATTTTTTCTTTTTCTTTTTTAACCTGGTATACTCAGGAATATTCTGCACTGGAAAATATGTAATATTTCTAAAAACATACTTGTTTAAACTTCTTGAGCAAGGATTTTTTTAAATTAACAGCAACCCAGGGGAGAACCTTGATCGTCCCACATCCCTACCCCTCTATACCCCGTCCTTCACCCTAACCCCTCTATACCCCGTCCTTCACCCTAACCGACATCATTGTCCACATTGCTTTGCTCATAGTAGGAGTATGAGAAATATTTAACTATTTTGTTTTGAACTCATGGCAAACTCCATTATCTAGCATGTTCTATGAAATAGTGATTAATAAATGACAGCATATTACCATTGTTCAAAGAATTTGAGTACAATAAAATGTACAAAACTACAACTTCAGTAAATATGAGTCTTCTATCTACTTCAGTGCTTTTGAATAATAGAAAAAGACCAGTTAGCTCCCAATGTTAGTGAACAGGAATACCAATATATGAAGTTCTGGTTAATACAACACAGATAATGAGTTATACCATGAAACTGTGAGATGTTGATGTGCTAAAAATTATTTTAGTATCCTTGATGATGTTAATGAAATTGATAGCCTCTGCTGACAATAAGCACTTCAAAAAATATCAGAAGATATATTATTGCAATGCAGAAACAACTTTATTTATAGATATTTCACTTAATACAGATTACAAACACTTTATGCACTGAAATTACAATAGATACAACCAGTATTAATGTCTACACATATTCCAGTTGAAAGATGCTCTATAATATTAATTCCAATATATTCACACAAAAACCTTATCTTTTTTAAAACCACAGCTACAAATAGCAAAGCAAAAACAAAACTTCAAACTTGACTGTTGTGAATGCTCTCATATTTTAAATATTCACAATTTTAATATCACACAGGTTTTCTTCAATTGCCAATCTTACTATTAGCTTCAGTCAAAAGCAGAAATGATAATAAATTGTACACATTACCCAATCTGAACACTGACCCTATCCTCATAAATATTTCTGTGATTTATGTCTATCTGTAGTTGACATTGAGCTGTTTATGAAAATGTATGTGTGTATATACATACATGGGTAGGTATGTATATGTTTATGGAAAATCCATATCTCAGCCTTTTGATGGAAACATGAACTAACAAACTTAAAGACATATGAAACTAAAAATCTGACATTGTAGAGAACTACTTGTCTGTTTCATGGTTTCATAGGTATTAAAATTAAGTAATGTATTAATGCATAAATAAGGAGGATTATTTTAATGGACTTTTTGGTATATTTTTTACTTATAGAAACTAAGAGGGATTGACTATTACTGAAGGAAAATTTATCTTAGCTTTTTTCATGCAAAAGAAGTAGAATCTGCAGTAGTACTTATACAGGAAAAAGCAATTTAATTTTTTAATGTGTAATTTAATGTTACTGGGTCTGTGGTCATTCAGAAAACAGAGAAACTTTATGAAGACAAGTATTGCAGTTGGATGAGGCAAAATAATTTGATTAAAAGCAAAAATCCACATGGGCACATATTATGAATGCAGTGAATATGACAGGAGTTTTATTAAATAAAAGGTAATGTATAGGATGATATAAAGGGTATAGGATGATTATAGTTTGGAAGTGAGGCATAAGGGCTTAAAGGGAGAGAGAATAATATAAATGAAGATGTATAACCTTTGAACAAATTGTATTTAGGTTGAAGTTTAAATCACTTTTTTCTGCCAGAAATTTGGCAAACATAAATATATACACATATATGCAAACATATGTGTGCATATACATACAGTATCCCACTTTAATTCCACCATATTTCAATTACTTAAACATCAAGTTAAAATGAATTTTTCTCTAGACACACAATGAGGCATACGATTTCTAGAGTTTGGTATGTTTACCTTTCAATTCTCACACCTAAACTTAGTTGTACGTTCCTCATCACTTTTATAATTTATGTGCATTTTGAAATAAATGTTTGTAAAGCTTTATAAACAAATAAAATTTATGTTGAATTGTAGCACCATGTGGAATTTTGCTGTTAAATGTTAGCAGTTACTCTTAGTTCAGATAATGATAACTTTATATAGCATGCCAAACTCTTTTTCCCTATGTAAAATGAAACAGTTATAATATTATTCCATAATATTAAAGTTTGTATCTTTATAAAGTCAGACAATTTGTCAGGTAGAAAAAATATCCCCATGTTTAGTGAAAAGTTGTATTTTGCCTCCAGATGTTTTGGTATCATGTAGACAAAGCCATGATACCTATCTGTAAGAGAACTCAACATCTTTTCTTCAATAGCTGCATTTGTGTGAGAAAAATGTAATTATTCAATCTGAACAGCATACATAATATACCCAATTTTCTGCAAAAATGGCATCTAATACATAGTTCTGTATGACATGATGAAAGGAATAAAATTAATAATGAAATATAATCTCTCACTTAACAGCTCATAGAGTAGTTGCCAGAATCCAGGTAATTCCATTTTTGTGAGGTTTTTCTCACCTTGAATATGAGATTAGGTCTGTGTTCACATACCAATACAGCTGGCCAGTTTTTTTTTTTAATTTGAGTTATTTCAAGGTTGTGAGACTGAGCAACTATTCGAGCTGCATGTTTCAATTACTGGAACTATTTTTATTTGAGGTGAAAGTGTTTATGAACAGTTCACTTTAGTTGTAATGTATTACTGAAATGGTGATTTGCACTGATTTTGAAACTGAAGTAGAACTGATATGTAATAAAGCAAATAAGTACCTTTTAAAGTTTATTTTGTGGAAAATATTTTTTTTCCATCAGAGTTAATTTCTACCATCAAATAGACTAAAAGTAATATTATTTAAATTTTTCTCTAATTGAGTATCTAATGAAAATATTTTGTTAGCTGATGTTTTTGCCAAGTGTAGAGACAAAAAGAATAGAAATGCTTTTTTAAACTGTGTTTCAAAGATAATAACATTTTATGAAGTAACTAAATGAATAACAAATACAAGGATCCAGGACAAGGGAGAAAAATGCAGATATTTCTAAGACAGCCATTGAAATAGTTTTTCATTATAAATCAATTTGACTACCTGAAACCTAATGGATAGCAAATTTTTTCTCTTGACAAAAAAGAAAATTACTCCTAAGTGGATAGTAACTGTGTATATATGAATAATTAAATATAATTAAACCCTTAAGAAGAAACAGTTAAGGCAATTTTAATTGAGACTATCTAGAACATGAATACGGTAAGACTTGGTTGTGTGACTTCTTGGAAATAATTAAATAACAGTTGTTTTCTTCTAAGGAATTTTTATCAAAAATTTAGATGACATTCTTTTTAACTAAAAAAGCTTTTCCATCAGACTTGATATTTTCACTGAGAGGTTAATCCCATGGTGGAGATATATAGCAGGCCTTTGTATTACACTATCAACTAATCAAGCTATACTATTGCATGAATTAGTCCAATCATACATCTATAAAAATAAATATGTATAATAAATAATCAATTATCACTATGTGTAAAAAATCCTGCATGTATAGCTTATAATATAAAAAGAAAAGAAAAATTCTGTAATTTTAAAGGGCACCACTTCCAATGGCTCTAGAGCCTTTAAACAGAATTACTAATTAAGTTGTAAAGAGAATCTTAGTAATATAGCTTGAAATAAAAACAAATAAATTTAAAACTCTTGATCTAAAATCTATCTCCACTTTCCTAAATTTCTCTACACTGAAAATTATTGCATGACAATAAAAATAAGGGCCAATGACTACTCTAGAATTTAAAGTCTATTCCTCATTCTGAATAGCACGTAAAACCACGGATGTCACATATGAACATCCATAATGCACACAAAAAAATTGCACGATAGTTCTTTTAAAAGGTAGTAATTATATACAACACATACAGCTTGATATTATCACAGCACCTTTGAATATGCTAGAAACTTAAATATAAATAATATTTAAAACAGACATAAGCTAAGCTTCACAAAATCTAAGAAAATACATCTATT
>JAVSCE010010571.1:0-285274 GCA_032199065.1 Smutsia gigantea | reverse complement strand
ATAATAGACACTGAATAAGGTTGTGGACCTTTTGTAATCATACATTTTATACTCACTTTATGGTATTTACTGTATTGTCACATTGTTTTATAACCACATTCTTTGTTATAATGCTGTTTTGTAACTAAGTTGGTTTATCTTTAAAAATCTCTAAATCCTCAATGTTTAGGCAGAGAATAAAGGCTTAATATTTCTCTAGCATCTCTCTCTTTCTCTCGCACACACACACACACATGTACACATACACAGATATACATGTGTTATTCTTGTTGAATGGGGAAGTGACAATTAATTGGCAACTTATAGAAATTAAAACTTTTCTTGGAGCACTATTTACAATAGCCAAGAAATGGAAGCATCCTAAGTGTCCATCAGTAGATGAATGGATAAAGAAGAGGTGGTACATATACACAATGGAATATTATACAGCCATAAGAAGAAAACAAATCCTACCATTTGCAACAACATGGATGGAGCTAGAAGGCATTATGCTCAGTGAAATAAGCCAAGCCGAAAAAGGCAAGTACCAAATGATTTCACTCATATGTGGAGTATAAGAGCTAAGAAAAAAAAAATCTTTTCTTGGAGCAATAGGAAGCACTCAAAAATATCTGAACTATAGTACTATTATAATGATCTCTGATAATTAAACATTGATAACGTTCTAAGGGAATCTCAGGTAGGGAAAATAACATTTCTGGATTAGATAAGGAATCACAAAAGGTTAAAATATAATCTGAAACCTTAAGGATTAGTAGAAGTTTTCCAGGTCCTATTTCACCTAGCTGGGTAAAAATACCACATTTCTTAAACATAAATATTTGCAAGTGGCACATAGTAGGCATCCATCTATCAAGTGAATATTCAACACGTTTAAAGCAATAACATATAAATGACATTAAACAAACTTGAAGACATTTTGCCACTAGATGATAAACATGCATCCTAATATAGTTACAATGATATATTAACTCAAAATAAACTATGAGATAGAAAGAACATCTAGTTAATAGCATACTTTCAAGGTCAATCTTAATGCTATTTTCACTTTCTTAGTTGAGTCATTTCTTAATTCTGGTAGCCTTTAAAAATCATATCAAGGTACCATTCAAATAGAGTGTCACTAATTTTCTTTAAATGCAATCAAACTATTAAATCTGATGAGGTAACATAAGAAACCGTTATGATAGCAAAGCACAGACATGTGTGTGCTATGTAGCATGTGAAACAAAGCCTGTCCTTAGTATATCCTGAAACAGGTTGGAAAGGATTCACCCTACCTCTGGTTAATAAGAAATGGTCAGGGTTATTAAAATATGGCACAAAATTTCAATCATAATATAAGTTGTCCACAGGTTTGGAAATGCAGAATGGAGAACATAGTCGATGGTTCTGTAACATCTTACTATGATGACAGACAGTAACCTCACTAGTTCGGATTTAACAATGGGTATAACTGATGAATCACTGTGTTGTATACTTGAAACCAATAAAACATCATATATCCACTATACTTCCACTTTAAAAAAAAAGGAAAAGTAAATAAAAATAGATAAAACGAATGTGTGGATAAGCACAAGAATTATACTGACACAACAACAAATAAACAAATAAAACTGCTTCTGGCCTATTCTTTGGGAATTTTTGAGTAGAATTTTTTTTTATCCAGAATTGAATTATTCTTCCCCAGAGGGAAGAATATCGTCATCCTAAGGAGAGATTTTTCAAAGACCTCCAAAGTTCTAGATTTGGGGAAGGCACTTTCTGAGATTCCAGTATTCACTTGTAAATTCCATGCTCAAGAAAATGATATCTCAGGTTCTTTTAAGTTAAAAAATCTTTGATATTAAGGGAAAAAGAAAAATGAAATGGCAGTTGGCCATGCCATAATGATTTAAGTTGGCATCTGGTCAAATGACCTGGGCAAATGTTCTTTTGAAAAATGTCATAGAATTTTTATTAATGATGAATATTTAAGGTCTCAAACCATTCTCATCTTAAAGAAGACTACTTTAACAATCTAGATTCTGTCAAAACTGGGTTTTAAATGACTTGACCCTCATAATAATAAAACTAGTTTTGCATGCAAATGTAGTTTAAATCACCTTTTTCTCAGGCATCCAAGTTCTGTTGTTGAATATGAACAAAGCATGCACCAGAGATGAAAGCAATCGGTAAACGTCTATTTCTTCAGAAAACTGGGAGTTGCCATTCAATTGTTTATCATAATGCTGATTTTGTGGACTTAAAATTTATATAAATCTGGTTACACAGATTCTGTAATTTTTAAGAATTACTCATTTCTCAATATCAGTTGATTCTAAATGTCACAATAACAGGGAAATTTAAATTAACAAAATATTGAGAGTGACAAAACTAAAATAGTTGTGTCAAGTGAATAAACAAACTTGAACAATGACAACAATAATAATGAAATTTTAAATCTTTTTAATTTTATTGATAGCTAGCATGTAGCATATGATAGACATTTTCTTAGTGCCTTTTATGAATTTTCTCATCTACAGTTTCTGTGTAAAACTTTATATAGGATAATGGCATAAGATCATAGAGCTAGTAAATGGTAGAATCAGAATTGAGTAGCAATTTTTGAAAATGAAGTTTTCAAATTCATCATAGAAGTACAAGTTCTGGAATGTGGAAAACCTGGGTTTAAATCCCAGTGGTACCACTTATAAACTGTGAAACTCCCTCAACTTCTTTGAGATAATTGTGCCACAATTTTCTTATCTATAAAATGGGATTAACAGTGGTAATATATGACCCATAGGGTCCCATAAGAATTAGATGAGACCATATATTCAATGTTTTTAGAAGACTGTGGCATATATAACTCAATGCTTTGATTGCTATTGTTATTATTAAACAATTATTTTCTGTTTATTGCCTTATTTCCCTTTGGCAATTATTTATAATTATAGTTATTATATATGATATGCTACAGAGATATAATAAATAATTTAGGATTTATCATAGATTAGTGTAACTACAGAAGATAAGATTTCTGGTATATCAAAAATTAGGAGATTCTTGCCTCAGTAATACATAATTAGGAAATGTCTGACTAGAAATATACTCCTGACTACATTAATACATCTTAGCCAGTAATAGTACTAATAATGAGATATAAAAGATGAAATGTAAAAATAAAACAAGTATATTTGGATATATATACATATCTAAAACTTAGAAAATAACACATCCAAATATGTTTTTAAAAAAAGCAATTCCAACAATCTCTGCCTTTTAATAGAGTTTAATCCATTCACATTTAAAGTAATTACTAATAAGGAAGACTCACTATTGCCATTTTGCTACTTTTTAAAAAGTATTTCTTATGTTTTTTTATTTAATTCTCAATTCTTCCATTACTGCCTTCTTTTGTGTTTAATTTAGAGTACCTATTTATTTCCTCTCTGATTTCATTTTCTGGATATGTGTTGTTTTCTTTTGTGTTATCCTGTTGAACATAATAAGTACCTTAAATTCATAATGATATAGTTTAAATTAATACCAACTTGACTTCAGTATTCTTGAAACACTCTCCTATATAGCTTCTTCTCCCCTTTGGCACGAGCTACATCTTTATGAAACATGTGCCAATTAATTTATATTTATAATTATTGTTTTTTGCATTTTTCTTTAAAATCATGAAAAGGAAAGTTACAAACCCAAGACACAATAATAGTGATTTTATATTATAAGGTAAATACTTTTATTCATCTATGTAGTTACCTTTATTGTTGTTCTTTATTTCTTTGCATGGCTTCAAGTTACTGTATAATGACTTTCATTTCAGTCTAAAGACCAATGTTTAATGTGACTCATAGGTGGGTTTACTAACAATGAACTCCCTCAATTTTTGTTTATGTGGGAATGTCTTACTTTCCCTTCATTTTTAAAGGATAGTTTTGTCAAATATAGAATTCTTAACTGATGTTTTTGTTTTCTTTCAGTAATGGTTTCTGATGAGGCATCAAAGTTATTCTTATTGAGCATGCTTTTTGTGTGTGTGGCAAAAAAATAAATTAATTAAATACACACACACACACACACACATATATATATATATATATATATATATATACATACATACATAAAATTAATGAATTTTAAGGTCTGCAGAAATGGGAGCTCAAGGGTGGTAGCAGGTGGACCTATGTCCTTGCTGGGATTTAGTTTTCTTTGGGGACTGTGATGAGGAAAATAGTTTTTAACAGTGGAGGTTGATCTATGGGGAGGAAATAAATTTCTTTACTGGGGAACAGAAGAACCCAGAGAGTTCTGTCTCATTTTCTGCATTTGCTCTTAGATACAGCCTTGTCAAGAAAGTCTGTCTTAATAATATAGGACAGGACACCCTGACTTCATCTTTCCAAAGACTGGGGTGAAACACCACAAAAGAGAGGAAAGATATATATATATATACATATATATATAAAATGATGTAAAACCAACTGATGATTAAAAAGTAACAATAAAACTCCTATCTTTAAAAACAAAACTTCTTAAGTGTACAGATAGTAGTGTCAACTCTATGCACATAGTTTGGCAACAGACCTCTAGGAATTTTTCATCTTGCAAAACTGAAATTCCATACCCATTGAACAACATCTCTCTATTCTCCCCACCTCCCTGCCACTGGAAACCACCATTTTATGTTCTGATTCTAAGAATTTGAGTATTTGAGAAATTTCATATTTCATATACCTGTTGGTCATTTGTGTGTCTTCTTTGTAGAATTATCTATTCAAGTCCTTTGCGAATATTTTAATCAAGTTGTTGTTTGTTTTTGATGTTGAGTTGAGGCAGTTCTTTATATATCCTGAATACTAACCTCTTATAAGAAATATGGTTTGTAAGTATTTTCTCCCATTCTGTAAGCAACTTTTCACTCTGTTTCCTTTGGTGTGGAAAATTTGCATTTTGGTGTAGTCTCATTTGCTGATGCTTGTGCCTTTGATGTCATATTCAAGAAATCATTGCCAAATCCAATGCTATAAAGGTTTCCCCCTATGTTTTCTTCTAGGACTTTTATAGTTTCAGGCATTACATTTAGGTGTTTAATCCATTTTGGGTTGACTTTTTTTTTTTATACAGTGTAAGGTAGAGGTCAAACTTCATTCTCTAGCATGTGGCTATCCAGTTTTCCCAATATCATTTGTTGAAGAGACTATCCTTTCCTCATTATCTACCCAAGGTACCCCTGTTGAAGATTATTTCACCATATATACAAAAGTTTATTTCTGGACTCTATTATATTCCACTGGTCGGTATGTCTGGCTTTCTGCTACTATGGTACCACTTTGATTACTAGAATGATTAAGTTGTTGAAAACTGTCTGAATCAACGTTTTCAAAACTGGTATTTACTCACACTCCTGCACAACTGTGGCTGTGAAGATAGCAGCCACATTGCTCCTCAAGTTTGCCAGTCCTAGATAGAGCAATATGGACTTATTCTTAAAGAACTGGAGCAATGTGTTTGACTTGTCTGGTATCTTCCTAGCCCTGTGAAATAGCCTAGGGAATTAGCATTCTGGTCAAAAGAACACCACTCTAAAACAAAGGCTCTAAGCTACCCAAAAGAAATCCAAATATCCAAAATATACTGACTTAACCCACTATGACAATTCTAAAATAAAAAAAGATAGATTTATCCCAGACTTGAAGTAGGGGTACAAATGGGAAATCCTGTCCCTCTGTTACTTTATGCACCTCAGAGATACGAAAGGATCCTGTAAAGTACCTACTTAAAAATCTCCAATGCCTTCCTGTAGCATTTGAAATAAGCACCAAATTCTGGTTGATGAAGCCCTATGTGATCTGGCCTTGTCCTACCCTTCGTATCACTCATGGACTACATCCTTCCTCTCTCATTCAGCTCCAGCCAAACTGGCCTCTTCTTTTTCTTCCATAACCTTTTGGGCAAGTTGCATCTTTTGCCTAGAGGAGTCTTTCCTCTGGTATTTAAAAGGTTGGCATCTTCATAACACAGTTAAAATGTTAATGTCCTCAGAGTAGCTTTCTCTGGTCATTCAATTTCATGTATCTCTGAAGCTGAAATTTATTCACCAGAATAGTATACTTTGCCATTGGACGGCTTCTTATTTATTTCTTATTTAGTTGTTTATTGTATTATCATCCAGACTATAATGTAAGTTCTATCATATCTGTTTTGGTCTTCAGGGTATCCTCAGTATCTAGAGCAGTCCCTAACTTATACTTTGTAATACATATTATTAAATGAGTGACTAAATAGATGAACAGGTAAATATTCCATATGGAAACTCTCATAAGCTCCATGTAAGAATTAATTTCTCCTTCTTTATTGTCACATGGCCTCTAAGCATTACTGTGTTATAATGAGATTTGTATGTGTTTCTCTGCCATCATATTCCAAGCAATTTGATATAAGTGAGTGATTTTTCACTTCTTGTTACTTTCCAAGTATGCACCTTGCACAGTGCCTTAGTATCTTAAACATAATGGCCGTTTATAAGTGTTTGTGTGATTGAATTCTGTTGCATTTAAAAATCTTAAGAGTCTCTCATGAACATTCCTAAGGGAAAGGTTTTTCTCTTAGAACCTCTCATGTGTCCTTAGACCAAAATTAATTGCTGCTTCTTCTCTGTTCCCATCATGGTCAGCATATACTAAGTGCTTTAACAATATGACTTATACTGTAGACATTTACCAAAATGTCTATTTCCACAGTTAGACTGAAAGGATGTTAGCATTGTTTCTTAAATATAATAGGGCTTAAAAATATTGCTGATAATAATTTGACATAATATTTAGTTATTTGCCAGTTCCCACCAAAATGTGGGGAGTCAACAGAGAAGAACATCATACTTGTGAAGATTTAGCAGTCTTTCTAGTCAGTCACTGTTGCCAGAGGATAATCGTGCATAGTTCTGGAGAGAACTTGACTCATGATCACAGATCCACTTCTCAGTCAATTGTAAGCAACTTGCTTTGACAAAACAAAGCTGAAGTTATTGAGATACATTTTATCTTACAAAGCCATGAAATGCTATGACAATCAAGGATATCCCACAGTTCACTTATTGGAATAAGGGGTAAGTAAATACAACTCTTATTGACCCTTTACTTTTCTATTATGGCTATAATAACAAACTTCTTAGATAAAGGAGTTATTTCACTTGTATAGGAATCATAATTTCATCATTTGCTAATATGGTTTTGTCTTACTGTGACAAAACTTGAGCATATACCATCAAAACAAAAACATCCAACACAAGAAGAACTTCTTAGCAGGATCCACATCTTAGCTAATTTTTTCAAAGAAACATATTTTGGGCAAAACCACCTATAACATATTTGAGAGAAGCAGGAGTTGGGTCCTGAGATAAGTAGTTACACTTTGAGGAAACCCAACACCCTTTAATGCTCCCATCTAAACATGGATGCAGTTTTCTTAGTAGACTACCTCTGCCAGACCCTGCAGTGAATCAGAAGGTATACCTTAATTTTCAGGAATTCTTCATTTTAGTGAGAAACTTGGAAGTTTAGCATGTAGCAGATAAAGTCACCATTTTTCTTCACCATTTTCTTCTTGTGTTTTTTACACTTTTTAAGCTGAAATAGCCAACACTATAGAACAGTAACCTTGTCTGCAAAATGAGAATAGTGGGGACAACAAAGGCCACCGTTCCTCTGTAGATTCTCAGCCTGAGAATTTAGTAGCTATCTAGTCTTCCGCACACTGCCCAAAGCAATCGACAGGGTAAAAGCTATGTAGTAGTTCCCTGTTAAGATCTAGATTCTGGGGGCTCTCGTCCCCTCCTGGCGTGAGCCGGGAGCTCTGTCCTTTCACTTTATTTCTAAATAAAATCCTGTACCTTGCTCTCCTACCTTGGGAGTTTGCGAAGCTCATTCTTCGGCTTCGTGAACAAGAACCCCGGCATCATCTTTGGGGGCTTGTCTGGGAAAACATTGGAGGTGAGTATTGGCATCCAAGCCTCCTTTTCTTTCACTGTCCTTATAGAAGGAAGCCACCTATGGCATACAAATCGGGCGCTTGTCAGCCACTTAAATGGGACTAGCCTGGCTGCTGATCTCAAAGTCTCAAGCGACAGGTTCCCCTGCGTCTCCTTCAGTGGATCCGTCTCCCTTGGGAGCCAGGAATGTCACCTGAGTGGACGCCAGGATTCCCTTTCAGAGGCATCTCCTTGGGTGGGAGGGACTGAGGAAAGCCGTGGGCAACTGGGAGAGTCTAGGCTGAGGGTACACTTCAGTGGCTTCTCAAAGGTCCGCGTGTCTGGAATCAGACCCGGACAGCCCGACTGGGTATCCAGAGGGAGTGTCTCTCTTTCTCTGTCTCTGACTTCCAGCCTGCTTCTCCAGGCCGCCCTGGCCTCTGAGTGAGGCAGGGGGCACTCCTAACTCTCCTAACTTCATCAATTTCATGGAACCGGATGCTCTCCCCCGCAAGGTAGGAGATCTGTGCTTCGCTCTTATTCCTGACTTAATACTGCACTTTTTTTAATCTCATGAAAATGTGTCTGGGCACCCGTTAGCCACTTAAAAGACTATTAGCGTCGGCTACCAGTCTTCAAGTCTCGGGTGAAAGGTTTCCCGGTGTCTGCCGCTCCTTGCTCCCCCACCTCCGGATGGATGGGAATGTCGGGGAGTGGCTGAACCCATTTCCTACTTTCCTCTCCTAATCTGCGGACTCTGAGGGCAGACCGGACTAGTAGACAGTGAGTGGTCCTTGTATCTCGGCTCCAGCCGATTGATCCGATGGCGCTGAGCGAACCTCCAGCTAGGCTGCTGTCTATGGGAGGCTCGCAGATGACCCCCCAACCTCTTGTCTAACAGATCAGATTTGTTATAGTGGGTGATTGGCTAAATGATTTGTGGTAGCAATAGAACCCAGGAAGGAAACTCCCATCTTCCCAGGCCCTCCAACCGACCACTGATGGAGACCTAGCTGCACCCCTTACTGTGCCCCCTCTCAGCATGAAGCAGCCAGAGTGGTCGTCGCCCCCTTTCCCTAGCAGCAGCTAGTGTTTCCATCTGTAGAGGGGGGAATGAGACAGGGACTGTGGCTGTAGTCAGACTAGAGTGAGGGCCTCTGGAAAAAGCAGGGTGGGATATTTACAGTCAGAGCAATATAACAATGGGCAAAGAAGTCCCTTTTGAAACTCTGTGTTAAGCTTTTTAACCTAATAACATGATTTATTCTATCTTGCCTAGAAGCCATGAAACTGAAAATGCCAGCCAGTGGCAGAAACTAGTGCTTGAGTATAGACACCCCTCCGTAACTGTCAGTCATCCTGGGGCTGGAATTTCCTTTTCTGTGGCCCAAGGGAAGCAAAACGGGCTTGTGACTCTGACCAAGACTCAGGCAGTGAGAGGTCACACAGTCCCTGCACTTATCGGACAGGCAGGGGGCTCTCAAGGAATGACTAAAGCTCATGCCCCAGACCCTAAAAAAGAAGTGTCTTACAAACTCTCCAGTGAAGAGGCTTGGTCCCTGAGAGAAGTATACAATATAATAAGGTTATGCAGCTAAATTTCTCAGCATAACCCGTGACTTCACCGTAAACAGTCCTAGCAAGCAGAGAACAACCCAGCCCGCCTTGCGAGCAGGGCAGGTGGTACAAGTTCACACCCCTAAGCCATTTTTTCATGTTCTCGAAAAATCCTCATTTGCCTATAAAACCTCCTAGACAACACACTATCCCGGGCTCTCTTGTCCCCTCCTGGCATGAGCCAGGAGTTCTGTCTGTACTCTCACTGTATCTCTCAATAAAAGTCTCCTGGCTCTCCTAAAAAAAAAAGATCTAGATTCTGCAAGATATGGATGCATGAACAGTAAAACCTAAGATAGGTGGTATTCCAGAATCCCAACAGTGCACCCTCACTCTAGGATAGGTGGGGGGGACCAGCTTCTTCTACCTTGATGCATCCCTTGGTCACTAGATAATTCAAAATATTGACTGTGGCTTTCAGTCAGAGCATCTGGCAAAATGTCCTCAAATATTTGAGCACAAATGATACTTGTCAAGACCAAACAATTTCTGAGAGTTCTAAAATATTATTCTATCCAAGTGAGATCCTGAAGCTTCCTTGGGCCATATTCATAGGGATTCTCATCTTAAATATTTCTCTTCCCATGGCTATGGTATCACCCTAGTGGTGGTGAGCATTTTTGCCAACACACTTAATCACTTACGTCATCCATTCTAGCCACCAATACCCAGTTCATATGAAGGTTCCTGAAGGTTCCATTTTTAACGCACATTCAGGAATTGAATAATCTTCCTCAGGTTATGTTACTTTCCAAATAATGTGTTCAAACACCTGCATGTCAGTCTAACAGGTACATAGTTGAAGAAAAAAAGGGACAGGGATTTATCAACCAGGTCTTGAAAAAGTGCTTTGATTAGACAATTGGAACAGTTCTCCAATCCTGGCATGCAGAATTTGCCTATAACAATTGACTACACTGTGTTTTATTCATGACCCTTAGGCCCATAGCCTACGGCAACCACTTCGTTACCCAGAGGTATATTAGTGCCTGGAAAGGGTACACAATATTCTGCGAGATACAACATATTGGGCCAAGGAGCAATGCTAATACACTGACTGATGCTAAAAAGTGCTGGTGTCAGTTCTGGTAGAACTTCAGGGATGGTGTTGATTTTATGATATGTAGAAAGAAACACTGCATAGCTTTATTTCCACAACATGCACCATGTCCCTTTGCTACAACTGGTAGAACAGTTACATGGAATCTATTAAAAAACAAAATTCAACTAGGTAAAACTTAAAGATCTTATTGACTTTATTCAGTGATTCACGAACTGGGCAGCATTCCATCTAGCAGAGAGAAAGGAACTCTCTACTACCATGGCTTCACATTTTTTCCTCCATCCCATAAGCATTTATTAAGTCTTCTCTCTCTATCCCTGCTATGCCTGGCTTACAGATACTCTGCACTCCAATCTCCATTCCAGCAATAATTTTTAGACACGAATGCATTTATATGAGGACTGAAGTCTGAACTTCTACTGACATTGGTGTTCATGTCAAATGACACCTAGGATATATTTATTCAATCATTTATGCCATTGATTCTCCTGTGGCATTTGTAGTTTACTCAGTTTAGTGTTTGGTTTTGTTGTCATTCCTGCATTGCCTCAGGTAAAAATTCCTCATTTTAATCTATATTCTCAGCCAGGTGAGAAGAAATTCAGAGAGGCTCAGGCAAATTATTAGTGACTAATGTTTGTCCTGAAATAATTATTACTGAGAAAAATGGGAGCATAGAAGCCATCAAAATAATTCCAAATGAGGCAATAGATTGTCCTCAGAACATGGCCACCCAAGAAGCCAATGCTTGTTTGCCAGGAAGGTAACCTGTGTGCTGACTTCCTTAAGAAATATTTAAGAATGGAGTCTTTAAAACCATCCATATGAATTAGTATTTCAGATTATCTATAAACAGTGGGTCAATTTTCTTCTTTTAGCAAGATTATTCTAATGATTATTTTACTACATCACTAGATGTGGGGTGAAAGATTGTCAAGGTAATAACTTCAGAAGCTTATATTAGACAAGAAAAACAGGCACTTGTCAAACCTTAGAAATGTCTGTATGTGGTTATTTTTCACTGAAACGGAATAGCTCACTATGTGATCTGCTGGTTCTTTTTAAAGCACTAGGCAAGGATTCTTTACCAATATAGGGGCAAAGGGCAAATAATGGTGAAAAGAGTGATTTTGGTATTATAAAATTATACCAGGTGTAAGTAACAACTATCTTGAATTTTCTGTGGAAAAGGAACTGATATCACCAGTGCCTTAAGCATAAACTTCTTGGTGTATTATGAACTGGAAATCATAGTGATCTGAATGCTTAGGAAGCACTAGAAACTAGAGAATATGAAAACCTGCAGGTGGAAACTTCAAGTATTGCATATTTCATTGGCTCGTTCTTTCTGCATATTGCAAATATCAATTATTAAATACTACCAACATTATTTAAGTAGTCACTTTTAATCATAATATTTTACATGTATATTTATATCACCATAATGAAAGCTCCCAATGTGTTTTACAGACTATACACAGCTTTCTTAATAAAATGTGGCTATCTTCACTAAAAGCACATTTTTATTCAAGATAATTGTAAAACGCAATAGTCATAGATTATGCTAATAGACAAGAGAAAGAACATGAATAAATAAAAGCCATAGATAATCCTCCAAACCTAATTTTAGCAACTATTTAAAATCTTCCTCTTCTACTGAACCTTTATAAGGGCTGCTAACAGGTAATAAAATTGACTGATTAGCATTTCATTTCCCTTCCTCCTGTTGCTTACCTACTGGTAGAAATGCTAACAAGCATGGGATTAGCCAATGGGCAGGCAGTGGAGAAAAAGGAAAGAGAAGGAGGAACAGAGGTAATACACTGTCTAGATAATCAGCTCATGAATAACAGAGAGTTGATGGAAAGGATAACACTTCAGTAAGTACCATAATAAACTTGGTAATCAGTATTCTAGCAGCTTAGTGGCAGGAAAGAGAAGTACCATCTTTACATTCAAGGAAGTCCATGATTTTCCAAGATTTATATTGCAAAAGGGATCTCAGGTTTCAGTGCAAAAAAATCTGTGGTGGTTAAACTGGAGGGTTTAGATCATCTCTAAAGTGCTTTTGCTTATGTTACATAAAGCTTCCAAGTTTACAAGACAGCCTAAGGGGCACACATATATCATCATGATGTTATCACTGCTCACAAAATCCACCAGTCACAAGATTCAAGATACACAATATGTGACAATGTGGATAGTTTGATCTTCTCCAAATTATTTTTTCTTTAACTGCCTGGAGTTACAGATTATTTCCTTGGAGACGCAGGAATGCCTTGTGAGAAGATGGATAGTAGGGTGCAGTGACGGCACGATGGCCTGATAAAGAAGCACATCTATCTATAATAATCTTGCTTGGGTACACAGTTTATCACAGTTATTTTTTACCATCACTTCTAATCGAGGATCATGTCTTCAGTTCTTCGTCCTTGCTCTATCACAAAATTCTATAATACATCCAAGTAAGGAAGAGTTACTCTTACTTGGTTACTCAATGGCAGGAAACAGAAGCACAGGCTTCTTCAGTGTTCTCAAAGAGACTGTCCATGTTTATCTTTTTCTGTGTAGGAATCAGTCACTCTCACCACCTCCAGGCAATGCCACTTTCCAGAACAGATTTGTATTTCAAAAAGCTGTATTTTGACTTCTAGATCTAGAGTTTTCACAAGGCCAAACCAAACCTTACTTCTCCTGTTTCAGAACACTGAACATTAGGAAATAAATTAGTGACCTTACCCCAAGATATATACTTAATATCATATATTTGTATTGGGGATATTAAAACCCCTGCATTTGTCACACCTAATTGGGTCCTAAGCAGACAAAAAGTAGTTCTCAGCATGCCCTCTGTGCGCTGTCATACACCAAAATATGAGGCAGTGCCAAATTCTCCAAGGCTTGACAGCCAACAATTAGGATGTTTTAATTTAGTGGACATACAGAACTTCCTCTGACATCTAAATGGGGGAGGGCCATAAATAGTCTATTTTTTGCACACATTCAAATTTAGACGGAACGAAAAGAAGCATAATGTGGCATTTTAAAGAAATGGAGTCAGCAGAGGAGTTGATTTTAGCAAAACACTGAAGTTAGAAATATGTTAACAATATAAAATAATGAAATCACAACTGAAATAATTAAAATAGATTTTAGGCTTTTCTTTCTCAAGTCATAATATGAACGGAATACATGCACCTAGAGAGTGCTATTTCACAACGATTTCTGGATCCTTCCTTTCTCTTTCTTTCTTTCTCTTGTCTTTCTGTGATTTGCCTTTTGGCTTAGTTACTTGCATCTCTATAAAATGAATCCAGCATGATGGGAAAACAGAAATGGGAAAGATCATATGTAACTTCTTTTGACTTGGAGGGAAAGAATGGATAATGGACAGTGGAAATACCTACTAGAATATTATTCAGGGTAGACTGTTAAATAGCTATGATACTTTTTTTTTATTGAAGTATCATTGATATACAACCTTTTATTAGTTTCAAGTATACAACACAGTGGTTCGACACTACCCATATTAAATCCTCACCCCCATTAGTAGAGTTACTACCTGTCAACATAGGAAGATGTTACAGGATCATTGATTATATTCTCCATGCTGTACTACTATCTCTGTGGCCAATTTATATCATGTTTGAGAATTGTTGTGACCCTTTTCCTCCAGCAGTCTCCATCCCCACCCAACCCAACCCCTCCTCCATGGTAAGCACCAGTCACTTCTTAGTGTCTATGAATCTACTGAATTTTGTTCATTCTGTTTTGCTTTGTATTTATATTCCACAAATAAGTGAAATTGTATCCTATTTGTCTTTCTCCACCTGACTTATTTCACGGAGCATAACGTGGATGAATTTAGAGGGTATTGTACTTTTTTATATATTATTTTGAATAAACCTGCTCTACAAAATTCCGAAAGTGTAGAAAGTTTCACTTTTTTCTTTTCTGCTTTCCTTCCTACAAATGCTGAAATTCCTTGGAACAACTGGAAAAATGAGAACCTGTAGATACACCCTATAATTTCAGATCCTCTGTGGAAATTTCACTCACTCTCAGACAGCCCCTCAATCCACCCATTTGTTGCTTTCTGATCCAAGATAAAATTTTTAATTTCCCAACTCCAAATTTTGATCTATAGAATGTTAATAATTATGAAGAACAGTTATTATCTAACTACCAAACTCTTGAAGAATTTTGGTGCTTAAGAGTGTGTTTTGATAATGGATAGAGGAAGAATCCTTATGTAAGCTTGAGCTGGGTATGGAAGTTGACCTTTGAGGTAGAGAATAAGAAAAACACCAGAAGAACAGAAGATTTAAAAACCATCTTGCCTACTTCACAGTTTTTCCCTGAGATAACCCTGAATGCAACACACTAGGATATAGAATTTTATTCCTTAACCATAATTCTTGGGAAGTATATACTGTCTCTGAACTAATGATAAAATAATTCTCATCAGCATTTGAATTTGAGTTTTTAAATAATCTTTTCCGTGGAATAATTTATCTTAGGAAGAAGCATACTTTAAAGAATGAGAGGTCTAATGGCTCCATCACAGTTAGAAGATTGCATGTTGGCTAATTAGGACAGAATCACAAAGCTGTCTCCTCTTGTTCTAATGTACATAATTTTGTTTCATGGGTATCAGCAATATTTCATACATATGATCTTTTTACTTTTAACTGCATTGGCCTGAATAATTAAAGATAACAGTTGATTTAATAATTAGGAGGAGAGACTAGTAAGTTTTTATCAGTATATTCACAGTAACATGATTAGAGCAAGTGGAGCGTTTGACCTGACCACGGTGGTTTGCATATGGAATCCTGTGTACCATTTAATGACACTGGGTACTGAATCTAGTAACTGCTACTTCTTTCTTCCCAGTTTTTTTTTTCCTGGTGCTTTTTTTCTCTTGCCACACAGGTTTGTTCTGATGTTGGTGCTCTTACTAATTTGTTTTTGTTTTTGTCAAAAGTAGGGAAGTATAAGGATGACCAAGAAGAAATAGAAGATTTGGGAAAAGATGAGGAATACATGGCATCAGCTGTGAATAGCTACTTCCTGTTGGACTTCAGATAGTACTGAAATTGTGCACACACAGCATCAAACGGTCTGAGGACTATGGGGTACTTGGTCAGAGCAAATCTAGAGTACCTTATTTATTTCTAGTCAAGATAATTTAAGGGGTACAAAGAGAAACAAGTGCATTTTCCTAGAGGGGGTTCCCAGAATTTTTAAACAAAGTATTAGTCTTTTCCTATATATAAATATGAAATACATATATAATATATAAATTTGTAAATATATTTAAATTTATAAACATATTTAGACTTTTAGGTCAACTTCCTTATTTCTTTCAGAGTTCTGTCAAATTATATGGGTCAGTTTTATTATTAAATGTCTTCATGTTCACAAATGCTTAAGAAAGTCATGATGGAAATGAAATTAAAATGGCATATATAGAAAACTTTACCTCTGACAATGCAGTTTCACCTTTATTTTTCGTTTAACCCTCATAGTTATCCTGTGTACCAGTGAGAGCTAACTAGGTTATGCTAACAGTAACAGAATCTAAAATAGCAATGTGCTGTTTCTTAGTTTACTGTGGGTAAGCTATAGGTTTTGCTCTATATTATAACACTCAGGAATTTGGGTTGACTGAAGCTTCATCTCAGTATGTTATTCTACGATCTCTACAACAAAAAATAAAAATAAAAAATAATGTATTGTGCATTGACTTTGAAATTTTCTATCCAGAAGTTAATACATCATTTAGCGTTTCAGACTTCATTGGTCAAAGCAAGTCACATGGTCATATTTAACCCCAGAGAGGGTGGGGAAGTGAAACCCTACCAATTGCCTGGAAAGGAGAATCCTTACAAATACCTCATGAATGCATCAATGACTAGTGTACCCAAGAAGTTAATGATTTTTCTTCCTATTTCACAGATTCATTTATTTATTCATGTGGTAGTCAACATAATTTTATTGGGTACATTCATTTGCAAGCTCTCTTTCCCTTGAAAGAAATCAGGAGACAGGGCAAGAGATGCAGGTAGAGATTTATAAAATCAGCTTAATGAGAGCTAACAAGCTAGAAATTAAATCCAGTAGTTTTGTGCTCAGTTACCTTTCCTTACCATAGTTACGTGTCCTCAGTTCATTGTGATGGAGCTCTGCTTAACTGCCATTGTTATCGTTTTCCCAATATTCACCATTTTAAAACTGCCAGAAAGAGTGGCTATGGCGCCCGATGGTATGCTATAAAATTAAAAGTTTCGCATGACATGAAATCAAGCACAATTGAATGGAAATTTTAGAATGGTGCCTCTTTACTTTTTCAATAATAATAAGTAAATAATAGCTTAGCTATTTTAACTAGTTTTCCCACAGATTCTAGATGCATTGTGTCACCTCTACGAATGTGTGAAGTAAATAGGAGCACATGAGCTGGAGTTGAATTTTTTCATTTCCCGTATGTGCATTCAGATTTTACTTTCCCTTTCTAAAGCCTGTGATACATGACAGACCATATTACTGAAAAATAATTTTTCAAGCAAAAAGTCATTTAAAAAATATCTATGGACCTAATAGTTTCATTTGAGAAATATTTTCACTTTTCTTAATTCTTGTGCTTGCACACCTAAGAGATCTTTCTTCATACAACCTTAAAATTTGGTTTTAGCAAGTCATTCTTAAGTTTAAATCACTACCATATCTGTACAATTGAACTCCAGGTAATTTATGAGTTCTCACTTTGCTTAATTTTCAACCACTTTTTAAAAATATGATAGACCAGAAACCCATATGAACCAAAATCAGTGGAGGATGTTTCCCTGATATAGCTGTATGTTGTGAAATTCAGACCGAATTATGTTTTAACGTTCCTGACTACTTCCTTTTCAAATTTCCTGTGTAATGTTGAGTTCAGTTCCTAATGCCTTCAGAGTATATCATTGATTATCTGATCATGAACAATCCTCAAATTGTACACAAATCTATCTGTGTTCATTACCAGACATGCCTCTGTCAATGAAAGACATCAATACAACAAGTGTTTCATTCAGGGTTCTTGGTTCAAAGCAACAGAGGGAAAAACAGTATTTGTAAACAATAAGAGAATCATCACAAGCAAATTTCAACTCAAAAAATCAATAGAAAACTGACAAAGCAAGGTTGTAAAATTGCAGAAGTCAAAGTTGCTCTGGAGGGTGAAGAGCAGGAACCACGTAAAGAGAATGCATCAGCTGAAAACCTCCAAGTATCCCTCTGCCACTAGTACAAGATCCAGCTTTGCAAGGTTCCTGATGGTCTGTGATTAAGTCACATGTCCAGCTCCTCGCTCCATCCGTGAGTGGAAAATGGAAGACCGTGTCTTACGTCCTCCAATAAAACCAATAGATTAAGGAAATTTGCTATAGGAGGATATACTTCAGTTATTTCCATTCAAATAAAAATACACAAATTATAAAATATATATACATATAATATAAAATAATTAAAATATATATAAAATTAATGCAAACTGATATCAGTATGGCAGGTGCAATAGGAAGGAGTGGGGTGGGATACAGGACTAAAATTTTTTTTTAATTTTAAAAATGAAGTGTATATTACTTAGAAGTACTCATAGACATGATTTACAAAAATTCTATCTACTAATATTATTTTCCTTATTTTAGAAAAACACTAAAGAAAAAAAGTTTTATATTCAAGATGTCTGTTTTCATTTTTAAATTTATTTCTATAAAACTATACATTTAGCTTTTTATTCTTCAAGCACCTATGGCTAATTTGCCACAGTATACTGTCTAGTTTGTACCACAATGACTTAGAAAAATTTACCAACAATAAAATAAAAGAATACTTATTCCTAAATATCATTAGCCTCAGGGATTTACAAAAGACTAATTTAAAGTAAAGTTATTGTTTTCAAAGTGATGTTTCTTCTGGTATTTTGTGGTTTTATACATTGTTTCTCTGATAGTCTAGGAAACTTCTGTATCAAATCACCTGGTAGATGAGGTGCTTGTATAAATAAATGCACATTCTACAAGGGCTCCTTCTAGAAACAGAATCTGAATTTGGGATGGTAAGACTAGAAATACACATTTTCAAGAAACACCACGAATATATTTGAAAATTTAAGAATGCATGAATTAAAAACTGTTCTCAGTAGCTCACACTGGGGTTGATTTATTAAGTCAGATCAAGTTTGCTAAGAAAAAAACACAAAAGGATCAAGAATTTGGAAAGGAAAAGCATCATGGAATCACCCCTGTTTTTGAAATCTCACTTTCTAATATTTGGTCACTTTTACATTCCAAAAGCCAAGATATTTGTGCTACTGCACAAAACAACATTTAGGTGCTTAATAATGTTCTCAAAATAAAAGTGGATTTTCACTGTGAGCCAAAGTCATCTCCTGTTTTTCTCAAACAAATTGTACAAAATTTACCAAAGATTACAAGAGCATTGTAACCCAAGTTTTTAAAATGAGACTTACTTACGTGTGATTTTTCAGTATGCTAAAGAAAAAGTTATTTTGAATGAAAGAAATCCTGCAAAAGGAAGGGAAGTTACCAGTGTGTCTTTCGACAGCTTCCGGCCTTAGAGCGTTCTAGCTAACCGTATTGAAATGAATGGAAGCAATTATAAAAGGAAGCTGCTGACCTTTCTGAAAAGGCTGCCAATCCATAATACCTCCTGCAATGCTCATCCCCTTTATTCGTGCTTAACAAACCTTGTCACCCATGTCGCAGTGCCTCAGAACCCCTTGTTAACTTTTCCCCTTTTGTTGTCTTTAGGGTATCTGCAGCATGTCTGTCTGCTGAAATACTTCTCAATTGCCAATTAAAGGAAGTTTAAGGATGAATACCTAGGGATGAATTAACCTAGCTAGTTAACCTGGGGGAAGAATGTGTTACAGATACAAACTCTCATCATCACGCTCTTACATATTTACCCGCTCATCTTACATACTTGGGGGAGGGCACTGGTTATATATTTGCACAACGACCATAAAGCCTTTTGATCTAGTTTTTTAGGGTGTAAACAATTTGAAAACAAACACCAGAATCTTTGAAAGGCTTCTCTTCCCCCATTGTGCTCATTTTCCCTCCAGTAAAAAAAAATGCTAATATTTAAGTACTGCTTTGCAGAAACACTTAACAGGTACCTGTAGGTAGTCTACAGCAATTCCTCCAGGAGAGTCTTATCCAGAATATCTTCTTGCTTTATGAGGCTGGCTTAATGTATAAGCCCCTGGGTCATCCCTGTTTGGATTAACAGTCATGTGAATGATTATTAAGCAGAATTCTAGAACTGAGTAGTTCTGGTACTCAGAGAAAAAAAAAAAAGAACAAAAACCCACATTTAAATTATCTGATATTTGGACATGCAGCCAAGTTTTTATTTTTTTGTTCTTTTGGTTTCTGTTTCTTATTTTCTTCACTAACACTAATTAGTTTTCTTGAAAGAGCATTTTAGAAAATGAGTCTTCAGTACCTCTAACTGAATGACTTGTGAGCCTGCTTGCAGTAGCAGAGAGAAATGAGATGGAAGAATTTAAAATATGTAGTGTGTTTGACCCCAAGGTATTCCTGTTTTCCATAAATATGGCTTGCTGGTAATGTTGTTGACAACATATATAACCTTATTTACATTTATAAAGGTTGGGGCAAGGGAAAGATAGCATATAATGAACCTTAAATATTATGTGTTAAGTCATTTCCACATATCTAATTTAACATCTCAGTAACTCTATGATGTCACTATTAATTCTAATTTTTAGATGGGGAACCTGAGATATGTACAGATGAAGTTATTTGTCTAAAGCCATTTGGCTAATAAGAGGCAGCAGAGCTATTCAAATTCAAATAGAACTTTCAAGTTCAAATAGAATTCTCCCTGGCTCCAGAGTCAAAGTTTTGTCTTCCTCCCCATTATTATACCATAAAGTTGTATATAAATCCATTACCAGATCAATAAGTACCAAATATCAAGGAAAAAACAAACACAAAATCAGATCTCCCTGGTTATATTACTTCTAATTGGATGATTCAAAGAAATGTTGGAATCTATAAATAGTTAATTAGTAAAAACAGGACTTTTTACATGTTTTATCAATATCATCCCCAAAATGTTTGTTTCTAGGGGTTCATTCAGTTTCATATTGGATTGGAAAGGCTGTATTATCTGCAAGAAGAAAAATACATCTATAAGAAATGAGTGCAAATTGCCTATAGCTATCACTTAACTCAAATTCCCAATTCTAAAGGTGATGTCATTGAAACATAATACAACTGGACCAAATAACGCAGGAATTGCATCAAACATACCATACTACATGCTTTTACACTTTTTAAAATATGGATAGATATGTTAGCTTGAATTAGTTTTGTTTCTTTATATAACATTTGACAATACATTTATATGAGAATTAGCATTTCCCCTTTTCCCATGCTTTCCGTGAAAATCTAAAAGCAGAACCAGAGTATTTACCATAAACCCTGGTCCTTATAGAAATCCATAACACTTCCCTTCTCCTATATTTCCAATTCCTTGCTATCTTTACATCTGACCTAATGTAAGGTGGCTGAATTACTAGGGGATCCTCAATAATACAGCATACCTTCTTCACAGTACTGGGGCTTGTACGTACATCAGAAGTTACTGGGTACAAGTTTGGTTGTGCCAGGCTACACTGGTACTTTGTTTCAAAAGGAAACCAGAGGCCTTTTTTCTCAACTCCATTTCTTATCCTCTGTACAGTATCATTTCCAGCGTCCTGCACAAACATTCCACTAGGATGCCTCTCAAAACACCATCAGCACAGTAGGGGTCTGTATTGCAAATGCTTTCTTTATTCTGCGTTTCCATGTTAGAATGTTCCAGAGTGATTTTCATGCTTTGTGTTACAGCCGCTGCCAAGTTTATTAGTAAAGGAGAAAAAGTGCTATCATCTAAGAAATTATTCTACTGATTTAACAATATGGTATTTTAAAATATGTTTTTATTTTTAAATATGTTTTTATTTATATTAACTTGAAGAAAGGCATTATTTATTAAAGTAATTAATTAACTAATTATTAAAATGAAGTATTTGAAACAGTGCCTGAGCTTGAACCAGGTGGAAAAAATATACATGTATATGCCTTATTTTCCAGTTTCTTTGTAAATCTAAGGCTGTTATAAACATGCAAATCATCAAAGGACAGCCCTTTGTAACTTGACATGAAATGAGCAATATTCCTTTTCTCTTTCTTGGTCAGCAACTCCATTCACATTATTGAAAAAGAAATGACTCTCAATGCTACTTCATCATAGACACAGCAGAGTGGTAAGTTCCTCATTTCGCTGTGTTATGTCTTATGAGGCCCTTTAGGACTGTAGAGGGAAATAATGGGAGCAGAGAGTCGCAAAGAAATGAACCAAATTAGAAGAGTAAGAGGTAATCCCAATGCCAAACACTAGAGAAGTGAAATGGAGCCTTCTCCCCTTTCTTTCCCTCTCCCCCAAGCATTATGCATCCTGGCAGTCAGAGGAGAATTGAGCTACTTACCTCCCTTTCCTTTCCAATTTTGTAATAACTTTTTCAAAAAAGAAAAAAAACCAATAGATAAATTTGAACAAAAGATGTGCCCAACTTCCTAATTGCTCGGCTTAATGCTCACGTGTAAGTTTATTCTTAAGGCTCCTTGTGGCATTTTCATAGATCTCACATTTGTGGTCTAGGTCTTAATTTCTGTTCTCACATTTTATACTTTGAGCTCATCCTTAGCTAGACAAGTACCTCATGAAGAGGAAAAAAAGTTGGTTTACATACTACAGTCATCCAGAACTAAAAAGATGCTTTTCCAGCTCTTGCTTTTGGAGTCAAGTTTAGTTAGTGGCAAGGTGCCCAATTTCAATTAGAAATAGGATTTTTATTTAAGAAGTGTAACGTGTTATATTATGTCAAGAATTCATTTTGAACATCTTTAAGAAAAAATTCTTTTCAAGTAACAGGGGTCCAAACCATTAATTATTAAAGGCTGGGTCCTTGGACAATGGTAGAGCATTCTGTGTTTGTTCAGCTTTTGTTTGTTCATCATTCATTAGGCTAAAACAAAGCCCTTTCCCTTATTTCTCCTAAATGCTTCAAGGAAATTTTATCCAAGACATTCATTTCTATTTTTGTTGCATCTCTGAAAAAAAAATTATTGCTAAACACAGAAACTTGCACAAATATGCATATTTACTCTGGGCTTGAGTCTTAAAATTGAGGCTGAAGGCAATAGTCCTAGGTGTTCATTCAAGTCAACTTCATAGCCACTTAAACACTTTTCTTCTCCTGTCTTTTCTTATAATAAAAAAGATGCACTTACCTAATCTGGATGTATAAGCCACTTCCCTTAGTTATGAGAAGGTGGTATTGGAGGAAGCCCAGGAGCAACTTATTAGCCTAGTGGGTGTTTGGCCCTGGCTTTGGCTCATAACAAAGCTAAGATAATATAAAGATGTGCCAGCACCTGAATGTCATGGCCAAGGAGGTACTGAGGACAATGGATGCTTTCTCTTTCTCACTATAAAAACACTGTGGGTCTTTTTGTTCGGTTTGGTTTGGTTTTTCAGGGTTGTAAGCCAAACTCAATAGAATTAATATTTACACGATTTTCCATTAGAAAAAAAAAAGAAAATTTTATTTCTTTGCTCCTGCCATCTCTTTTCCTCTGCTTCTGGCTTTTTTCTGGGCCAATGAAGTCCCACTTGGTCCAACTTCAGGTGACTTGGCATCACCACAGCTCTTGGCGATGATGGCTTTTGACATGGAGATAGTCAGCTAGAGGACTGGGCTGCGCTTTCATTCATCGCCAGTTTTAATTGTGTGTGTCAGTGTGTGTGAAGCCAAAATTTACCTGTGTGTTTTCTTCCCCTCCTCAGATTAGTTTATTTGACTAGTGATAATTACAATGATGGAAATTTGAATTGCAGGTCCTGATGGAAAGTTAGGAGTCTTAGTATCTAAGCATAATTTTTAAGGGAAGGCTATTTGACATTTTTTGTTAGTTTGTGTTAAGTAAGATATAATAAGATCTCTTCAAAGAAGATGAGTTTTTTTCTCTGGTGTTACTTTAAATAGATTGGGTAATCTGGATTCATATACTGGGAAACTGGTCTGTCTTTCCAAGCCAAATTATTTGAGATATTAAACTATCAAATCTCTAGAGAATTTTAGGAGTGAGGGAGAAAAGGAAAAGAGACCAGGGTAGCAGATCACCAAAAATACCGTTCTTATTTTGTCATGCTGTCGTAGCAAAACTTTAACTCTATTTAAATGGAACTCTTGGCTTATTCCTTGTCTGCAACCACCCAGCTGATGGCACTAGAGACAAAAAACACAACCATTTCAGCTTATTTCACTTAACATTCATTATCATTAAAGTTTGGCAGGCCCTTTGTGTTAACTGGCACTTGTATTATATTTTATTTGTCCAATTGATAGAAATTATTTCTGCAAGTTTCCTCTTCTTTCCCAAACCTTCAACACCTTTTCCTCCTTATTCACAGGCACTGATAACTTTACTTTCTATGTCACTCAGAAAACAGAGGCAAGCAGCAATCAAAAGATGATTTTCACGAGCCATCACATACACACATACACTTGTTTCTCTGGCTTCATGTTGGCCTTCTATCAATCTGGATGAGCTGTTCATGCTTCAGTCTCGGGACAACTGCCTCCCTTGTGTTCTAGATCCATCTCCTTCACCTATGTAAGGGCACCGCTCCAGGAATTGTACCTTTATTTTCTTGAGTCATCAAATTTTGATTTTCCACTTAATCATCCCCACTGGCACACAAATGGGCTATAATTTCTCCCACTACAAGAAATTAAAAAAGGATAAAAGACCAACACCTTTCTACTCTATTTTCACTTCTCTATATTAACATCAGAGCTCCTTGAATAAGAGGTCTAAGTGCCAATTTTCCCCCATACACTAATGAGCACAGTCCAATAAGACTTTCTTTCCAACATAAACCACTCTTGTCAGGGACGGTTAATACTGACCTCTCAGGAGTATGTCATATCACACTGATCTTCATTTCTTGGAAATGCTGTCTTCACTGGCATTTAAGACACCATACCACCCTTCTTGATTTCTTCCTACCCTACTTATCATTCTGTTTCTTATCAGTCTCTTAGCTTGTGCCTGCTTATCTCTAGGATGTCTTCACCTTGGTGTGCCCCATGGCTTAATCTTTGGACTTGTTCTCTTTCTCTACACGACACTCCAGAGCCCCATTCATCCACTTTCACTGACTTCCAATTATATGCCAGAATCTCTTAAATTTAGATCTTCGGCCTGAATCATTTCCCTGCATTCTGGGATCTCTTCTAGCCATTAAATTATTAACGTACACGCAATCAGTGGGATATCTAATAAATGTCAAAAATCTAACTTCAACACACATTCACCTGCTCTCTAGCAATGTTTTTCATTTCAGTTATAGGAATTCCATTTTTCTAGTTGCTCAGGCTAATACACCTTGGCACAAGACTTAACTCCTTTCTGTTTCTCACACCCCACATCTAATCCATCAGCAAATTCTCCAGTTCTAGCTTCAAAATATATGAAGAATCCCATCACTACACCGCTAGTAAGTCACCCAAGTCTAAACCACCATCATGCATTTTCCTAGGCCTTGGCATTTGCTTTTTAACTAGGATCTCTGCTTATGCCTTCTGATCGTCTGAACAATTCTTTTAAAAATGCACACATTAAATCATGGCATTCCTTTTACCAACACTATCTAGTTGTTTCCCATTTCCCTCATGGTAAAAACCAGCTCTCTTAGGGGTTTCCAAGACTCCGTCCAATTTGGCACCGTTCTGATTTCATCCCCTCACATCCGCCTCCTCTTACCTCCTCCCTGTTTTTCTAATAGTCCAACCAAGCTTTCCTCTCAGGGATTTCTCCCCTGCTGTTTCCTCCCTCTCTGGTGCCCCTCCCTCCTATTGAGGAGTTGGCTGTGGACCAAAAAGCCTGTCTGTGAGTGTTCAGGCCTAACCACAGCAATTACAAAGGCTTTGGCCAGCAAGCCTCACCGGGGAAAGCTGCCCCGCCCACACCAGTTGCGGTGCGGGTCAAGGACCTGGCCCCCTCGGACTGTCATGAGCCTACGCATACCTGCTGACCTAGTCCAGGCACCTTCATTACTAGGTCTCTTTATCTGGAGTCTCAGGTCAAGATCAATTAAGCATCACCACTAGTAACTCCTTCCTTGGGTGGGGGCATGGAAACTTGAGGATACTTTTTCCATTTCTGATCAAGTACCTTGTACTTTTCCATCTCCCTTGTCCCAGCCTTCAGCCTTCAGCCCTCAGGGCCATAAAACTGCAGGAGCTTTTTTTGTTTTTGTTTTTGTTTTGGTGGTGGGGGCTTCCTCAACAGTGAGAAGACTCCCACCTCTGTTCTAACCCACCTGACCTTCTACCAGCATGCCATTGTGTGGGGGAAGACGGGACGTGGGAGCATTCTTTGCTTTTAACCTCTTGCTTACACTATTGCAGTAAATGATTATTACTTTCCTTATTGCCCTCTTGCTTTAATCAGCTGTTCTGGTAGCTGACAGTTTAGTCCAGCTCAGTTGAGCTTCTGACACCTATTAACTGAATGGCTGAATTCCTTGTACAAATGTTTCTTTTTAATATAGCTTCACTGACCAACTCATTTAAAGTTATTATTACCTCCCAAAATATCCTATAGTTGTGCCCTGCTTTGTTTTTCCCCACAGCATGTATCCTGATATACTGCATGTATTTTATGCACTTACTTTTTATTGTCATGTTTTCCCCACTGTATTAGAAGATTTATGAGGTCCAATTTTAGCTTTCCACACTGTATTTTCAATTTCTAGAATAGTCCTTGGTATATAGTAAGTGCTCAACAAAAAATCGTTGAGTGAGCTATCTGGAAAGGGCAGGAGAAAAGCAGTGTTCAGATGTAAAACTATGCTTCGCTCTCTGTCTGCGAATGGTTGGAAAGACCTTGACCTTGGTTATCCTTTCCTCACATTTAAATCCACTTTTACCTCAGGGAAGTTCTAACTGTACTTCTAAATGTACTTGGAATATAGCATAAGTGAGTCCTCAAGGCCTTTTACCCACTATCCTGGGAAGATCACTAAGATCTGAATTTACTTAAAGCATATGGAAATTGATGAAGAAAACTTCAGAGATCCCATGCCAGTTAGAAGTAACAATATGAGGTACAGTTTAGTGCTGTAGAATCTTAAGCTAAAGAGTTGAGGTCCACTCAGAATATCAAGTTTGCTCTAAGACAATTGTCCTATCACAAAATCATAATGCTACATCTTCAGAAAGCCATATTGATATTGTTTTGTACTGATAACCTAATTGGCATCAGGTAATGTCTCAAAGAATAATTACTTTAAAGATAGTCCCAATAGGTGTGTAACTTTTAGCTCTTTAAATATATTTATGAGTTATAGTAAAACTAGCTATTGACCCTAGAATTTAGGATAGATTCAATCACAGATCCTTTTCTTTTCAAGTGTATATGCCCCTATCTCTCTGTAATATGTTTATTTCATTTAATAATTTCCCATATTATAGAGCTATTTTATTAAAGAATTTTCAACAATTTTCAAATTGTACTTTTCAATGTAATTATTATAGTTATTCTGGTTTGTGAAAATATTTTTCTTTGTATAACTACTACAGAATTTGGAGACTTGTATCTATTCAAGTTATAAGGCCATTCATGTTCTCTCCAGATCAGAAACAATGCATTTCTATTTCTGTGGCAGGAACTATTTACACTATTTATACTAAGGACCAAGTTGTCAATTATTTATTGAAAAACATTAATTGAGTATTAATTATCTTTTGGGTGATTTCATAGGTACCAGTGGTCAACAATACAAAATGCAAAGGGAGAGACAGACATGTAAGCAGATAACTAATTTAATTTCAGATGCTGTGATTTTAAAACATGTAACAACAGATAAGAGGAACATATAGTGTTATGAAGAAATAGAACAGTATATGGGCTCCCAGAGTTAACATAGTGTTAACAGGAAGATAAAATTTAATATATAAATATATAGAGAGAGACAAGAGATGAGACAGGGACAGAGAGAAAATGAGAGATTACAGAAAGATGGTCAGTACGAACCTTTGAATATATATGGCAGTCCATGTGAGAAACAGGAATGAAAAATGTGAAGGAAGATCTTGTTTAGATTAAAATATTCCATATAAGAAAAAAAGAAAAATAAGACAAAAAAATGTCAAATACAAGGGGGACAGAGAAGTGCATGGTATGTTTAGGAAAAAGTTAACTGTGACTCAAGACTGGTGAACAAGAAAAGTAATAGTAGGAGTTGAAGTACGTCTTACATGGAAGGAGATGAAGTTGAAGAGAAGGTTAAAGAGATAGCCAGGACAAATCATGTAGGACCTCTTAACTCTAGAGTAGAATTTGGAATTGACATATGTATGTTTGTATGTATGTCTGGTTCATTCAGTCGGTCATTCATTCTAAATGTGATGGGAAGACACTGAAGAATTTTAAGTAAGGGAGTGATACAATTTTGTTTATTCAGATTGCTGTATGAAAATAGAGCTTAATAGATAATAATGGAAGAAGAAAACCAGTTACTATTTCTGAATTCCAGAAAAGAAACGATGGGGCTTGATAAGGGTATGCATAATAGAGTTGACAAGAAATGGTTAAAGTCAGAGTATATATTCCAACTACAGTTGTTAAGAATTGTTGATACATTTTTTGTGAGATCTAAGGAAAAAAAGAGAAAATAGAATTATGTCTAAATTTTTGGAATATGGAAGATGCATGAGTTTTGTTTTGGTCCTGTTTAGCTTGAGATGCATTGTACATGTATTACATCCCTTAGTGAAGTAGAGTAGGGGTTGGATAAGCAAATGTGGATCTGAAGGAAGGAATTGGGACCCAATAAAGAAGTTTATGAGTTATCAGTTCTTCATGTGGGATTTAGGAGAATATAACTAGATGAAATTCCTGGACAGAGCACAGAATGAATTCCAGGAGTTCTCCCTGGGGACACGCAGAGAGAAGGAAGAGGAGAATCCAGCAAAGAAGGCTAAAAGAACATAATAACATAAAGAGAAATGTAGAAGTATGATAACTTCGAGGCCTACTGAAGAAAGTACTTTAAGGAAGGAGTAGTCATTTGTATCAAATGTCATTGAGAAATAAGATAAGACAAAGTTGCATATATGTTATAAAACTAGCTTATAAATATAAGCAATGGTTTAATCAATTTGGAAAAGAAACTTCCGGTGTTTCATTTCTTTATGTATCATTTGAAAATGATTTAGAATAAAAAAACATACATTGTCTAGAAATATAAAACTAGTTCTCACACTATAAACTAATTTCTATCAGTTATCATCTCTTTAGATCAATGTACTTAAGGAAACTGGGAGTTTGATATGTAAAATTAATAATAAAAATTATCCCCAAATAAATCATCCAGACTGCCATCTGTTTCTCAGATGGTTTTGAATCTGGGGCTCTCAAATCTAGAGAAGCATGACTATTTAATAAACAAAGAACAACAATAAGACAATTGCACATGACTGCCATCTCTGCAAAGAAATATGGAGAGGAAAGCAATGCAGTCAAACTAATAAATTAACTTAGCATACAAAGGAAATTTTGTATCTGTAAGAGCTTATTGTTTCACCCCAACATGAAGTTTAGTCTGTCAATCAACATGAGATTTAGTGGCTATTATATCGAAAGTGGGGACACATGGTATCAATCTTGGACTGGTAATGTTCAAATACATTGTGCCAGAGAATGTGAAACAGGAGAATAATTGGACACTTTAGAGTTATGACCTTTTGATTTTTCTGAATGCACCGGAATGAGGTAGCAAGCTAAATCTTTGGTCTAGGTCTAGATACACCTTCCCAATATCTTAACATTCCTTGTATCTAGAGATGTTTATTGTCGCTATATAACACCTCTCCCACGTTCAGTATACTGCAGTATTAAAGCATTGAGATTTGTGCTGCAGCTTTCTGCAGTTACGAATTATGGCAGAATGAGTCTAGAAAATGTCAGACTACACATTCTGCTCTGGGCACACTGTCTCCTGCTCTCTTTAGAGTTTGTACCTCCAGCTCTCAGAACTACTTACTTCATCATGCCAAGAATTTCCTAATGTTGAAATTTACAGGTAACTGTATGGCTTCCCTTGCCAGTCAGTTGTAATCAGAACAACTAAGGACTGTGTCAACAACTGAGTTTGTTTTGTCATCTGCTCTTTTGAATTTGACCTTTGAAGTATGTGAATACATTGTTTATGCATTTCGTTTTCCATCTGCAGAAAACCATCCTGTGAAATAATCAATTCAATAATTATTTTCTTAAGGCAATAAAGCTGAATAAACATGCAGTATATTTGCTAATTGTAAGCATCATTTTCTTTTCTTTTTTTTTAGCCCTATGTCTTTCCTTAGGAAGAAATATTTGCAGTTAGGGTAGGAGAATAACTCGGGCTAATTTCATGCAGACCATTTCCTCCTTGTTTTTTTCCCATGTATCAATTCTAAATTAATACACTAGGTGCTCTGCAGCCAGCATGGTTGCACATTGATCTTGGCCAGCTTGTTTACAGTGTTTTGGCAAGTTGCTGATGTACTTCTCCCTGGGGATAGAGTAGGGGTTAATTGCTGTTAAACTCTTAGTGCCAAGTAATGGCTCAGCCTCTCTGCTACATTAAAGATGACACTAATAAGGAAAGAGTGCAGTGGACTGCTCTATGTTGAAAATTGGACTTGTGGTGACAGAAACTTGGAGCAGAGCTGATGTAATAGGAAGACCATAATGTAATTATAACTGCTGAACATGTGTCATACCAAGTTAAATGATACATTAATGAATCAAAACAGGTGATGAAGTGTTGCTCTTTCAGCAGATAGAGGTGCTTTCAAGGTTAGATTGCCATTAATTTAATAATCTGTAATATGGATATTCTTCAAATTGCAAATGAAATCAACCGTAATGCTTTCATACGGCATTTGCTTCTTGAGTTTCAAATAGGTAAGATAAAAGAGACAAAGCAGAAGTGTGCAGAGTTCAATGCAACTCATTCTGTGCTTAATTTTGTAAGAAAGAGTTTTACATTGTAAGGTGAGTGGTTGCCCAAGGCCTTCTTCCGGTCCCAGCAGACCACTTGATCATTTTAATCCACAGCTAGCCAGCCAGTCACTCACAGGGAAGCACAGACTGCTTTAGAAGCAAACAACTGCTTCTTTTCAAATGGGCCATTATGTACTATCCACACATAATATTTTAATGGGGCTTAAGTTCACAATAGGTAGAATATAATAATATCCATGGAGTTTTCCAATCTATTTGGTTGTAATTTTTTTCTAAGTATTCGTAAAGCATTCAAACCTATTTTCCTTACGCATTTTAAGATGTTAATTGCAAAATTCATGAACAATAATAGATTACTTTGTAACCATAATTTAAAAATTTTCCTGAGTTCCTTTTTTCAACAATACCACTTTCATTATTGCTAATTTATTTAAAGCTGTTTGAAAACTAGGAATACAAGTTTTATTTGTACTTGGCATTTAGGGTATCAGGTTTGGATTTATTTTGAAAAAATAAATAAATTCATCTTTGTTAAAGACTCTGAAAACTCATTTATATTATTTTATTGGGCCCTGTGTTATGTAAATAGTATACAAGATACTTTTTGTATAGTAAAAGTTGGGTCTACCTTATGTTGATTTCCATTATGTAATGTACAATTTAATTTTAAGTTCCCCATATATTATCTTCTTTAAGTGACGAGTAGTTGTTATTGGTTGGTGCTATTTTACCAATGATTGAAACCAGTTTCAAAGGAAAGTGGTTGATTGTTTTCCACAGAGCCCTTCTGTTATAAGAAACTGGAAAATAAACAGAGGAATTCAAAAATAAAATAAAATAATCATGCCCTATCTGTCTTTTAAAAGGTATTAGCTATAAAATTTATTGTTATACTGGAGCACTAATATAAATTAATTTATTACTTGTTTATATTCTTAAGAGAATTAAACAAATTTGGATATTGAAGGGTAGTAGAATATGCCAACCCGAAATATGCCACTTTGGCATATTGTTTTGAGCTGCGGGCACTTGAAAAAACAGTAACTGCAGGGAGAAGCTTTCTCTGAACTTCCCTTAGCTGCCTAAAAACAGGTGCTCCAAAAGGAATGCAGTTTTCATAAGTCCCCTCCGCCAGAGTTTCATCAACCAGAGAAGAGCTCCTCATCGCAACAGAGGAGACTAGAAGCGGACACCACATCCAGACAAACTTTGCCACTAACCATCATGCCTCCCATCTGCTCTTCCAAGGGCCCATTCATCCTTCCTAAAAATCATTTGCTTTCCCCTTTCCCTATTAAGGTGGTATTTAAGTCTGAATTCTAAGCCACCTCATATTTCCTAGAGCATCTCTCATGTACATGTGAGATATACCTGTTAATAAACACCTGCTGGTTTTTCTCTTGTTAACCTGACTTTTATTACAGGGGTCTCAGCCAAGAATTCAAAAAGGGTAGAATGAAAATTATTTTTGTCTCCCTATAATACCAGTTTTATTATTTTTGATATTAATAATAAGAAATGCTATGACTTGTAACAAAGTCCATTTTTAATAAAAAATGGTTTGATTTTTATTTGTTTATTTGTTTTTAGTAGTTTTAATCATTTCAGTACAAAGTTGGCCAGTCTGCAACTCTCACGGGAACATAGGACTTTAAAAGCAAAACAAAAACAAAAAAAAGCCGAAACCCTAGTTTCTTTCATGTAGGCATTGCCTGTTATCCACTCAACCCCTTTCCTACTCAGGGAAGAGAGAACCTTTTCCAAAGACTGGGAAGCATAAGAATAGGGAGGGGTCAATGGAGAGGATGTAGATGACATTAAAATCCAAAACAACTCAGAAGTAAAATTTATCTAGTGTCATCAGATAGAGTTTGGAGTTGATCCAGGCACCCATTAGTAAGACAAACCAAAGTCAAAGCCTGGATTCACCATCTTTCAAAAGTTAGGTACCTGATAAAATCTGACTATGAGGGAAGGAGAGTTGCCTTCTAAGAACATGGAAAAGTGAACAATATCAAACGATAGAGAGACGAAGTAATTCATTGCCTAAAAATTGCCACTGACTTTAACCATAAGAAGTTTCTTTAGTGTCTGATAAGAGAGGGATAGTAACAGAAACTATTTTTCAATAAATGAAAGAAAGAATGGGAGATGAAGTGTGTAGAGCATGGACACATTCCTAGGAACTATTATTTTATCCACAAGGAAAAGAGGGAGAATTTCACCATTTAGTCATAGAGGGTTGGTTGAGAGGGCATTTTCACTTTAAGTAGACTTAAAATTGTTTATATGTAGAATGGGAAAAATTAGTTAAGAGGAAGGGACACAGATATAGGGCAGGAGTAAGAGAGAGAATTTAGGCGAGTGGTGCTGAATAACACAGAAGATTATCCCAAGAAAACGGCAGAAAAGTTAACTTTTATAGATGAGAAAGCAAATCTGTCCATTAAAATTAAAAGGAATGGTGGATGCCGATCGTTTGGCGTGAGATTTTCTGTCTGTTGACCATTATATTTGCTTATTTGTTTGTTTTTCTGTGGAGGGGGAAACAGTATGACTGTGGGATGTTGAAAGGGATGGACCAGAGACTGAGAAAACGCAAAATAATTGAAAGAGCTGCTCTGCTCAGGGTATGTGAGAAGTGCTTAACTGGGGACTTAGAGAAAGTTCACCACAGCATCAAGTGACAGAAGTTGAATTTCGGGGTTGGGAAAAGCTTTTTCTGAGAACCAGATGCCACATGTCTCCAGAAAGTCAATGCAGATTTGATTGGTTTTTCATTTTTTTTTAACTCAATTTCACACTTCATCCTACTTATTTAGGATTTGGTCTGGAAAAGATGATTCCTTGTTACTCATATATTTTGGGAACGATGGATGAAGCTAAACATGGAGATTGGAGGAACTAAAAGAAATCAGAGTATTCTTATGCTATTTTAGGTCTACCTGAAGTCAAGATGTAGGTTTGTATAATTGGGGCCTTAACTTGGGAAGATCACTCCAAAATAAATTGAGTAGGTACAATAATTCACTGAAAATTGCTCCTGAGTTATTGCACGCTACTGCTGGCCACAAAGAAAAACAAAAAAAACCCCAAAAACTCAAGTCAGCAACTTGTGGTTAATGTCCCCGTGCTTTATGGTCCTCTATTTAATTTTCTCTTCCTGGATGGCACTCAGAGTGATATTAAGCTTTAATGATTTTTTTTTCCAGATGATTGATGTTTTCTGTTTATTTGTTTTTTTTATGTTATTGTTTAAACAGGAACAATTTAAAAGATGCTTGAGAAAGGGTGTGAATGTACTAATGAGGACAACACCACAATCTAAGAGGAACAGTTACTATCACTTTTTTGTTTATATAACACCTTTCCCTGAGTGTTTTATTTTGATCCTTATCTTTATTAAGGCTTAACTATTGTCTCTGTTCTTTATTTCAAGTTATGTAATTGGGTTTTGGGTTTTGATGATACTGGTAATGAGAATCATTATATGGAATATGTTATTAGCCAAGAGAATTTTAAGAAACCGTTGGAGCTATATACTAAAGATTTACAATGAGTTTCTTTGACAAACACTGACATGATGATAGAGATTCTACTAATAAAGTATTTCATAATTAAGGAAGTTATAATTTACTAACAGGGCTCACAACAGCTGCCTACAGAATAAGACAATATGCTTTTCCTCTCCCTACTGGGCCTAATTCCCCAGTAACCTTATTGAAAATGTGCATGGGCTACAAAACTAAAGATTAACTGTCCAGGGACCTACTTCCTGGAGCTTATTTGAAGATTAAATCAAATGGCAGGCAATATATATTTGGTAATATGGCTTTGTTGCAGTCTTTTTCCACATAGTGTTAAGTGTAACAGAAAGGGATGACACTTTATAGCTGCCTTAAAAAAAATGAAAGATTTTTCTAAATGTGAAATAGTTTTGTTCTCATGCTGAAATCAAAATGAATAATTTATTTCTTCATAACTAAAAGCATCTTCTGATTTCTGAACACATAATAAAGAATGTCTGATTACAAATTATCCATAATTACAAATTGTTCAGCCTTTAAAGGATGATTATTGTCCATTATCTATTTATTTCATAACAAATGCTCCTAAAGGTGAGAAAGATGAACTTAAAATGCCAACTTAGATATTGCAATATTTTAATTAAATAGAAAGCAGTTCAAATATATGTTTAAAAACATAGCTTTTAGAGTACGCTTTAGTAAATGGATTTCTACTTACCAAATCAGAGAAAGATGGAGGAAGATGTTCTGCTTTTAAAAATACTATATTTAGCAGGCCCATACAGAGACACTGAAATGTGTTTTGTCCTCACAGCACACATCTGAAGAACAGGTGACATTCTTACAAAAATCCATATTGGTGATGTATTTAATTACAGAGCTGATTGGAATTGACAGCTTTAGTGACCTGCATTTGCACTTGTGTTGATTGATGTATGCTTCATGTCTGGTTACTTTTAAACCAATTCACATATTGCTCAATACTATAATATCATCCTTTCAAATCACAAACTCCATTTTTACAAGTGTGGGAACAGGAGACAGTGCATGTTTAATTAAAGGGAGATAGAGATGAATTGTTTAAAAACACCTATACAACTGTTTAACTGTTGTTGAACTGGGCCCACTATAACTGGAAAGCAGAGTGAATGAAAATCCAGTACACTTATTCAGGCGTTATGCTCTGAGTCAACTTTACTCTTAGAAAGTATATTCTTGACTGTTACTGATGGCTAAGAAAGAGAACTCAGCCTTTAGAAATAATAAAACAGATAAACATAGTGTCTTAAGGCAAGGAGGGACTTAATATTCTTGTAACCCAAATCTTACCTGCTTTTCCTGCTTGTGTTTCTTTGTTACTCAGGCTATGTAGCTGTAGAGGTAGCTTGTTTGCAAAGGAGCACAAAATAGTTTTTCAGTATAGAACTGAGGCTGTAAAGCGTATCTTTTCATTCTCAGTTCAAAGTACTTTTGTACTGTACAGAATTCCTCCTCTATAAATTTTTATTCCTTAACTCGTTTTTTCTGGTGTAGGCATGTTAATGTTACAGCTTTTACAACTAAATGATCCACTGGGCTTAGACACTTTTCAACTAAATATTTAATAAGTAATAAAAAACACAGATTGAGTCTTTCTATATACCACATTCTAAAATATATCCTTAATACATATTATTTCTAACAATATATATGCAATGTATGCAATATGTGTGGTGAGAGTGAGAGGTTCAGCAAATTTTTCAGATGGTCTCATGCATCAAGTAGATGAAGTTTGAACCCAGGTAGGTTGAGCTCAAAACCACCCATTTTTATTATACAATACTGTTTCCAAACCTAAAAAAAATATATTTTAAATGAAAAATAGACTTCTTGACTGTCAAGAATGTAAAGAGATGATCTCTCAAGGCAGGTGGTTGTAGGTTTGCTTGTTAAGAAAGGAGATCTACAAAATTTGGGTGGTTTACACATGCATCTTCCTAAATGAAAGATAGCTGGGTAGATATCTTCCAGTCTACTTCCCAGATACAGAAATTTATGCCAGAATTAAATTTGTCATTTCAGTGATGGATACTAGTTTTGACACCATAAGGTAATTTAAAAAAATACACTAATAAAATGGCTTAAATTGTCATCCCATGTAATCAGGGAAATCTTGTTCCATCCTCAGTATTCCTGTTTCCTGATGAACTGGAATGGGAAGGACGAACATAAAAGCCCCTTCTGTTCTTACAGCCTCAGAATTTCTGCTCTTTACTTAATTCTTCATATAGATATTTATCTCCTATAAAAGTGCTCCAGTTCATTGTACTTATAGACCTATTTTCTTTTTCATTATCTAAAACATCATGGAATGATATCATTGCATGATAGAATAGCAGAAGATAACATGTACACCTATTCACAGGGTAGAAAATTTTAGAATGGTGGGGTCTTCCTTCACTCTATTTATTTCATAACAAATGCTAAAGGTGAGAAAGATGAACTTAAAATGCCAACTTAGATATTGCAATATTTTAATTAAATAGAAAGCAGTTCAAATATATGTTTAAAAACATAGCTTTTAGAGTACGCTTTAGTAAATGGATTTCTACTTACCAAATCAGAGAAAGATGGAGGAAGATGTTCTGCTTTTAAAAATACTATATTTAGCAGGCCCATACAGAGACACCGAAATGTGATTTGTCCTCACAGCACACATCTGAAGAACAGGTGACATTCTTACAAAATTTGGGTGGTTTACACATGCATCTTCCTAAATGAAAGATAGCTGGGTAGATATCTTCCAGTCTACTTCCCAGATACAGAAATTTATGCCAGAATTAAATTTGTCATTTCAGTGATGGATACTAGTTTTGACACCATAAGGTAATTTAAAAAAATACACTAATAAAATCTTTATTCCTGATACTTCATGCCTAATTTTTTCCCCTGTCATCTTTAAGAATATTTTCTTTATCTTTTATTTTTTGTAGTTTGCAAATGAGATGCCTAAGGGTAGTTTTATCCTGCTGCATGTTCTCTGAACTTCTTGTATCTGCAGTTTGGAGTCTTGATATTAATTTGGGGAAATTCTTAGATTATTGTTTCAAATATTTCTTCTGCTCCCTTCTCTCTTTTCTTCTGGATGTCCATGTATGTATAATACACTTTCTGTAGTTGCCCCGAACTATTTGGATATTCAGTCTTTTGTTTTCTTTGCTTCTTATTTTTTAAGAATTCTGTTGATATATCCTTGAGCTCCAAAATTCTTTCCTCAGCTGTGCCTATCTAACCCACTAAAGGCATCTTCATTTCTGTCACAGTGGTTTTGATCGCTAATATTCCTTTTAGGTTCTTTCTTAGAATGTCCACATCCCTGCTTACATCAACCATTTGTTCTTGCATGTTGTCTGCTTTTTTATTTAAATTTTTTGTTAAGGTATTATTGATATACACTATTATGAAGGTTTCACATGAAAAAAAAATGTGGTTACTACATTTACCCATACTATCAAGTCCCCCCATACCCCAGTTCAGTCACTGTCCATCAACGTAGTAAGATGCCACAGATTCACTATTTGCCTTCTCTGTGCTACACTGTTTTCCCTGTGATCCCCCACACCATGTGTACTAAACATAATACCCCTCAACCCTCTTCTGCCTCCCTCCCAACACACCCTCTCACACTATTCCCCTTTGGTAACCACTAGTTCCTTCTTGGAGTCTCTGAGTCTGCTGCTATTTTGTTCCTTCAGTTTTGCTTCATTGTTATACTCCATAAATGAGGGAAATCATTTGGCATTTGTCTTTCTCCACCTGGCTTATTTCACTGAGCATAATATCCTCCAGCTCCATCCATGTTGTTGCAAATGGTAGGATTTCTTTCTTTCTTATGGCTGAATAGTATTCCATTGTGTATATGTACCACCTCTTCTTTATCCATTCATCTACTAATGGACACTTAGGTTGCTTCCATATCTTGGCTATCGTAAAAAGTGCTGCAATAAACATATGGGTGCATATGTCTTTTTGAATCTGAGAAGTTGTATTCTTTGGGTAAATTCCAAGGAGTGGGATTCCCAGGTCAAATGGTACTTCTATTTTTAGTTTTCTGAGGAACCTCCATATTGCTTTCCAAAATGGTTGAACTAGCTTACATTCCCACCAGCAGTGTAGGAGGGTTCCCTTTTACCCCATCCTCACCAGCATTTGTTGTTCTTAGTCTTTTGGATGGTGGCCATCCTTACTGGTGTGAGGTGATATCTCATTGTGGTTTTAATTTGCATTTCCCTGATGATTAGTGATACAGAGCATATTTCATGTGTCTGTTGGCCATCTGAATTTCTTCTCTGGAGAACTGTCTCTTCATATCCTCTGCCCATTTTTTAATCGAGTTATTTGCTTTTTGGGTGTAGAGGTGTGTAAGTTCTTTATATATTTTGGATGTTAACCCCTTGTCGGATATGTCATTTACAAATATATTCTCCCATTCTGTAGGATGCCTTTTTGTTCTGTTGATGGTGTCCTTTGCTGTACAGAAACTTTTTAGTTTGATGTAGTCTCATGAGTTCATTTTTACTTTTGTTTCCCTGACTTGAAGAGATGCATTCAGGAAGACGTCCCTCATGCTTATATTCAGGAGATTTTTGCCTATGTTGTCTTCTAAGAGTTTTATACTTTCATGACTTACGTTCAGGTCTTTGATCCATTTCAAGTTTACAGTTGAGTATTTGGGGTTAAAGAATAATCCAGTTTCATTCTCTTCCATGTAGCTGTCCAGTTTTCCAACACCAGTTGTTGAAGAGGCTGTTATTTCCCCATTGTATGTCCATGACTCCTTTATCATATATTAATTGACCATATATGGTTGGGTTTATATCAGGGCTCTCTAGTCTGTTTCGTTGGTCTATGGGTCTGTTCTTGTGCCAGTACCAAATTGTCTAGATGACAGTGGCTTTGTAGTAGAGCTTGAATTTGGGGAGCATAATCCTCCAAGCTTTATTCTTCCTTATCAGGATTGCTTTGGCTATTCGGGGTCCTTTGTGGTTCCATATGAATTTTTTTTTTTTTTTTGGTGAGCACCCTAATGGCATATATTTATTTATTTATTTACAATTTATTTTGGTATCATTATACTACAATTACATGTGCAATATTATGGTTATTAAACAACCCCCTTCATCAGGTCCACCCCACCAACCCCATTACAGTCACTGTCAATCAGCGTAGTGAGATGCTATAGAATCACTACTTGTCTTCTCTGAGTTGTAAAGCCCTTCCCCTGCCCCCCCACACTATATCTGCTAATCATAATGCCCCTTTTTCCCCGTTGTCCCTCCCTTCCCACCCATCCTCCCCAGTCCCTTTCCCTTTGGTAACTATAAGTCCATTCTTGGGTTCTGTGAGTTTGCTGCTGTTTTGTTCCTTCAGTTTTTTTCTTTGTTCTTATACTCCACAGATGAATGAAATCATTTGATACGTGTCTTTTTCAGATTGGCTTATATCACTGAGCATAATACCCTCTAGCTCCATCCATGTTGTTGCAAATGGTAGGATTTGTTTTCTTCTTATGGCTGAATAATATCCCATTGTGTATATGTACCACTTCTTTATCCATTCATCTACTGATGGACACTTAGGCTGCTTTCATTTCTTGGCTATTGTAAAGAGTGCTGCGATAAACATAGGGGTGCATATGTCTTTTTCAAACTGGGCTGCTGCATTCTTAGAGTAAATTCCTAGGAGTGGAATTCCTGGGTCAAATGGTATTTCTATTTTGAGTTTTTTGAGGAACCTCCATACTGCTTTCCACAATGGTTGAACTAATTTGCATTCCCACCAGCAGTGTAGGAGGGTTCCCTTTTCTCCACATCCTCGCCAACATTTGTTGTTGTTTGTGTTTTGGATGTTGGCCATCCTCACTGGTGTGAGGTGATAACTCATTGTGGTTTTAATCTGCATTTCTCTGATGATTAGCGATGTGGAGCATCTTTTCATGTGCCTGTTGGCCATCTGAATTTCTTCTTTGGAGAAGTGTCTATTCATGTCCTCTGCCCATTTCTTAATTGGATTATTTGCTTTTTGTTTGTTAAGGCGCATGAGTTCTTTATATATTTTGGATGTCAACCCCTTATCAGATATGTCATTTCTGAATATATTCTCCCATACTGTAGGATGTCTTTTTGTTCTACTGATGGTGTCCTTTGCGGTACAGAGAAAACTTGATATGGTCCTACTTGTCCATTTTTGCTTTTGTTTCCCTTGCCCGGGGAGATATGTTCATGAAGAAGTCGCTCATGTTTATGTCCAAGAGATTTTTGCCTATGTTTTTTCATAAGAGTTTCATGGTTCATGACTTACATTCAGGTCTTTCATCCACCTTGAGTTTACCTTTGTGTATGGGGCTAGAGAGTAGTCCAGTTTCATTCTTTTACATGCAGCTGTCCAGTTTTTCCAACACCAGCTGCTGAAGAGGCTGTCATCTCCCCATTGTATATCCAAGGCTCCTTTATCAAATATTAACTGACTGTATATGTTTGGGTTATGTTTGGATTTTCTATTCTGTTCCACTGGTCTCTGGGTCTGTTTTTTGTGCTAATAACAAATTGTCTTGATTACTGTGGCTTTGTAGTAGAGCTTGAAGTTATGGAGGGTAATTCCCCGTTTTATTCCTCCTTCTCAAGATTGCTTTGGCTATTTGCGGTCTTTTGTGGTTCCATATGAATTTTAGAATTATTTGTTCAAGTTCATTGAAGAAAGCTGTTGGTAGTTTGATAGGGATTGTGTTGGTTCTTTAGATTGCTTTAGGTAGTATCGCCATTTTGACAATATTTATTTTTCCTAGCCAAGAGCATGGGATGCACTTCCATTTGTTAGTGTCCTCTTTAATTTCTCTTAGGAGTGTCTTGTAGTTTTCAGAGTACAGGTCTTTCACTTCCTTTGTTAGGTTTATTCCTAGGTATTTTATTCTTTTTGATGCAATTGTGAATGGAATTGTTTTTCTGATTTCTCTTTCTGTTAGTTCATCATTAGTGTATAGGAAAGCAACAGATTTCTGTGCGTTAATTTTGTATCCTGCAACTTTGCTGAATTCAGATATTAGTTGTAGTAGTTTTGGAGTGGAGTCTTTAGGGTTTTTTATGTATAGTATCATGTCATCTGCAAATAGTGACAATTTGACTTCTTCTTTACCAATCTGGGTGCCTTGTATGTCTTTGTTTTGTCTGATTGCTGTGGCTAGGACCTCCAGTAGTATGTTGAATAACAGTGGAGAGAGTGGGCATCCCTGTCTTGTTCCCAATCTTAGATGAAAAGCTTTCAGCTTCTCGCTGTTAAGTATGATGTTAGCTATGTGTTTGTCATATATAGCCTTTATGATGTTGAGGCACTTGTTGTGTGTACCCATTTTGTTGAGAGTTTTAATCATGAATGGATCCTGAATTTTGTCAAATGCTTTTTCAGTATCTATGGAGATGATCATGTGGTTTTTGTTCTTCTTTTTGTTGATGTGGTAGATGATGTTAATGGATTTTTTAATGTTGTACCATCCTTGCATCCCTGGGATGAATCGCACTTGATCATGGTGTATGATCCTCTTGATGTATTTTTGAATTCAGTTTGCTATTTTGTTGAGCATTTTTGCATCTACATTCATCAGGGATATTGGTCTGTAATTTTCTTTTAGGTGAGGTCTTTGCCCCATTTTGGTATTAGAGTGATGCGGGCTTCATAGAATGAGTTTGGAAGATCTCCCTCCTCTTCTATTTTTTGGGAAATGTTTAGGAGAATGGGTGTTATTTCTTCTCTGTATGTCTGGAAGAATTCAGAGGTGAATCCATCTGGTCTGGGGGTTTTGTTCTTGGGTAGTTTTTTATTTACCGATTCAATTTCGTTGCTGGTGATTGGTCTCTAGTTTTTCTGTTTCTTCTTGGTCAGCCTTGGAAGGTTGTATTTTTCTAAGAAGTTGTCCATTTTTTCTAGGTTTTCCGACTTGTTAGCATATAGATTCTCATAATATTCTCTTATAATTCTTTGTATTTCTGTGGGGGTCCGTCATTATTTTTCCTTTCTCATTTCTAATTCTGTTTATGTGTGTAGACTCTCTTTTTCTCTTAATGAGGCTGGCTTGGGTTTATCTATTTTGTTTATTTTTTCCAAGAACCAGCCCTTGATTTCATTGATTTTTTTCTATTGTTTTATTCTTCTCAATATTATTTATTTCTTCTCTGATCTTTATTACGTCCCTCCTTCTGGTGACTTTTGGTCTCATTTGTTCTTCTTTTTCCAATTTCAGTAATTGTGTCTTTAGACTTTTCATTTGGGATTGTTCTTCCTTCTTTAAATAGGTCTGGGTAGCAATATACTTTCCTCTTAGAACCCTCTTTGCTGCATCCCACAGAAGTTGTGGCTTTGTGTTTTTCTTGTCTTTAGTCTCCATATATTCTTTGATTTATGTTTTGATTTGGTTGTTAACCCATTTATTAATTAGGAGAATGTTGTTAAGTCTCCATGTATTTGTGAACCTTTTTGGTTTCTTTCTAAAATTTATTTCTAGTTTTATACCTTTGTGATCTGAGAGGTTGGTTGGTCAGATTTCCATATTTTTGAATTTACTATGGTTGTTTTTGTGTCAAATGTTCCATGTGCACTTGAGAAGAAGGTGTATGCTGTTGCTTTTGGGTGTAGAGTTCTGTAGATGTCTGTTAGGGCCGTCTGTTCTAGTGTGTTGTTCAGTGCCTCTGTGTCTTTACTTATTCTCTGTGTGGTTGATCTGTCCTTTGGAGTGAGTGGTGTTTTGAAGTCACGTAAAATGAATGCATTGCTGTCTATTTCCTCCTTTAATTCTGTTAGTATTTGTTTCACATATGCTGGCGCTCCTGTGTTTGATGCATATATATTTATAATGGTTATATCTGTTGTTGGACTGACCCTGTTATCATTATGTAATCTCCTTCTTTATCTCTTGCTACTTTCTTCGTTTTGAAGTCTATTTTGTCTGATACAAGTACTGCAACACCTGCTTTTTTCTCTTTGTTGTTTGAATGAAATATCTTTTTCCATCGCTTCACTTTTAGTGTGTGTATATCTTTGGGTTTGAGGTGAGTCTCTTGTAAGCAGCATATAGATGGGTCTTGCTTTTTTATCCATTCTGTTACTCTGTTTTTGATTGGTGCATTCAGTCCATTTACATTTAGGGTGATTATCGATAGATATGTACTTATTGCCCTTGCTGGCTTTAGATTCGTGGTTACCAAAGGTTCAAGGGTTGCTTCTTTACTAACTAACAATCTAACTTAACTTTCTTGTTAAGTTATTGTAAACACTGTCTGATGTTTCTTTATTTCTCTCCCTTCTTATTCTTCCTTCTCCATTCCTTATATACTAGGTGTTTTGTTTGCCTTTAGTTAGTATTTATATGGTCTGGTTTCTTTGCTACGATTTTATTTTCTCTGGTGACATATTTTTAGCCTTAGAAGTGCTTCCCTCTAGAGCAGTCCGTTTAAGATATCCTGTAGTGTTGGCTTATGAGAGGCAAACTCTCTCAAGTTTTGTTTGTCTGGAAATTGTTTAATCCCTCTGTCATATTTAAATGATAATCATGCTGGATATATTATTCTTGGTTCAAGGCCCTTCTGTTTCATTACATTAAATATGTCATGCCATTGTCTTCTGTCCTGTAAGGTTTCTCTTGAGAAGTCTGATGATAATCTGATGGGTTTTCCTTTGTAGGTGATCTTTTTTCTCTCTCTAGGTGCCTTTAATGCTCTGTCTTTATCTTTGATCTTTCCATTTTAATTATTATGTGTCTTGTTGTTGTTTTCCTTGGGTACCTTGTGTTGGGAGATCTGTGGCCTTCCGTGGACTGCGAGACTATTTCCTTCCCCAGCGTGGTAAAGTTTTCAACAATTATTTCTTCAAAGACACTTTCTATCCCTTTTTCTCTCTCTTCTTCCTCTGGTACTCCTATAATGTGAATATTGTCCTGTTTGGATTGGTCACACAGTTCTCTTAATATTCTTTCATTCCTAGAGATCCTTTTATCTCTCTCTGCCTCAGCTGCTCTCTATTTCTGTTCTCTGATTTCTATTCCATTAACAGTCTCTTGCATCTCATCCAGTCTGCTGTTAAGCCAGTCAGTCGCTTGTCTGTTCTCTGCATTTTCTTTCCTCACTTCCCTCACTTCTTCCCTCAGCTCTTGCACATTTCTCTGTAGGTCCATCAGCATGCTTATGACTTTTATTCTGAATTCTTTTTCAGAAAGACTGTGCATTTCCATCCCTTCAGGCTCTCTCTCTGGGGTTGTCTGGTTGATCTTTGTCTGGACCATATTCCTCTGTCTTTTCATGGCTATAGACATGGTCACTGGTAGTTGCCACATATGTCAGCTGGACTATTTAAGACTTAAATAGGAAAAAAATGTGAAAAGAATAGAGAAAAAGAAAGAAAAAAAGAAAAAAAGAAAGAAAAGAAAAGTAAAAAGAAAGAGAAGAAAAAACAAAAAACAGCACAAAAGAACCAAAAACAAAAACACAGAAACAAAAAAAATGCCACCAGGGGTAAAGTCTGTGCGGATGGTGTAGGTAGCGCTGTTGCTCCACTATTCCGCAGCCCTCGCCGGGCCACTCCGCATGGCTCTTTATAGCTCTGGCCGGGGTGGGAACGAATTGGAGGCTGTTGATCTCTGTGGGAAGTCTAAGGATGGCCACCCTTTCCCAGTCGCCAGCTAAGGGGTCTGAAATTCCCCAGGATGCCCAGCCTGCTGGGCTGATTGTGTCGGGGGTGATCCGGCTCCTCCGCTGGGCTCCTGTCTCTTTAAGACCGCTGAAAAATGTGCGCGTTTTTTTCTCTTTTTTTTTTTTTTCCTTTTCTTTCCTTCCCGGGAGCCGGCTGCAAGGACCCTGGCGCGTTCCCTGCTCAGATCCTGCACCCTCTGTCTCTCCAAATTCTGCTACACCCCGTGATATGTGTCAGCACTCCCGGCGCAGATAACCAGGGCTGTTTATTTCGCCGGGTATACTTCCACTCCCTCCCGTCTCTGAATCCTCTTCTTCCGCTGGTGCGCTGACATGAGTGAGTGCTCGGGTCCCACTGGGTCATGGCTCTGTATCTTACCCGCCTCGCGGGGTGCCGAGTCCTTCAGGTGTAGCTGCACACTGTGTGCTTTCCTATATCTTCTGGTCTCTCTTTTAGGAATAGTTGTATTTACTCTATTTTCATAGATATATATAGTTTTGGGAGGAGATTTCTGCCGCCCTGCTCATGCCGCCATCTTCCCGGAAGTCTCTGGTTCCATATGAATTTTAGAATGATTTTCTCACGTTCGTTGAAGAATGCTGTTAGTATTTTGATAGGGATTGCATTGAATCTGTACATTGATTTAGGCAGGATGGCCATTTTGACAATATTAATTCTTCCTACCCATGAGCACGGGATGTGTTTCCATATATTGGTGTCTTCTTTAATTTCTCTCATGAGTGTCTTATAGTTTTCAGGGTATAAGCCTTTCACTTCCTTGGTTAGGTTTATTCCTAGGTATTTTATTCTTTTTGATGCAACTGTGAATGGAATTGTTTTTGATTTCTCTCTCTGCTAGTTCATTTTTAGTGCATAGGAATGCCACAGATTTCTGCGTATTACTTTTGTATCCCTCAACTTTGCTGAGTACAGATATTAGATCTAGTAGTTTTGGAGTGGATTCTTTAGGGCTTTTTATGTACAATATCATGTCTTCTGCAAACAGGGACAGTTTATCTTCTTCCTTGCCAATCTGAATGCCTTTTATTTCTTTGTGTTGTCTGATTGCCATGACTAGGACCTCCAGTACTATGCTGAATAGAAGTGGGGAGAGTGGGCATCTTTGTCTTGTTCCCGATCTTAAGGAAAAAGCTTTCAGCTTCTCGCTGTTAAGTATAATGTTGGCTGTGGGTTTGTCATATATCGCCTTTATTATGTTGAGGTACTTGCCCTCCATACCCATTTTGTTGAGAGTTTATATCATGAATGGTTGTTGAATTTTGTCAAATGCTTTTTCAGCATCTATGGAGATGATCATGTGGTTTTTGTCCTTCTTTTTGTTGATGTGGTGAATGATGTTGATGGATTTTTTAATGTTTTACCATCCTTGCATCCCTGGAATAAATCCTACTTGATCATGATGGATGATCCTTTTGATGTATTTTTGAAATTGGTTTACTAATATTTTGTTGAGTACTTTTGCATCTATATTCATCAGGGATATTGGTCTGTAATTTTCTTTTTTTGTGGTGTCTTTCCCTGGTTTTGGTATTAGAGTGATGCTGGCCTCATAGAATGAGTTTGGAAGTATTCCCTCTTCTTCTACTCTCTGAAAACTTTAAGGAGGATGGGTATTAGGTCTTCACTAAAAGTTTGATAAAATTCAGTGGTGAAGCCATTTGGTATAGGCATTTTGTTCTTAGGTAGGTTTTTGATTACTAGTTCAGTTTCGTTGCTGGTAATTGGTCTGTACAGATTTTCTGTTTCTTTCTCTGTCAGCCTTGGAAGGCTCAATTTTTCTAGAAAGTTTTCTATTTCTTCTAGGTTATCCAGTTTTTTACCACATAGTATTCTCTAATAATTCTTTGTATTTCTGTGGTGTCCGTTGTGATTTTTCCTTTCTCATTTCTGATTCTGTTTATGTGAGTAGACTCTTATTTTCTTGATAAGTATGGCTAGGGGTTTATCTATTTTGTTTATTTTCTCAAAGAACCAGCTCTTGCTTTCATTGATTCTTTCTATTATTTTATTCTTCTCAATTTTATTTATTTCTGCTTTAATCTTAATTATGTCCCTCCTTATACTCACTTTGGGCTTCATTTTTCTTCTTTTTCTGTTGTCACTAATTGTGAGTTTAGACAGCACATATGGGATTCTTCTTCTTTCCAGAGGTAGGTCTGTATTGCCATATACTTTCCTTTTAGCATGGCCTTCACTGTGTCCCACAGATTTTGTGGTGTTGAATTATTGTTGCCATTTGTCTCCATATATTGCTTGATCTCTGTTTTTATTTGGTCATTAATCCATTGGTTATTGAGGAGCATGTTGTGAAGCCTCCATGTGTTTGTGGGATTTTTCTTTTTTTTTTGCATAATTTATTGCTAGTTTCATACTTTCATGGTCTGAGAAACTGGTTGATACAATTTCAATCTCTTTGAATTTATCAAGGCTCTTTTTGTGGCCTAGTGTATTATCTATTCTTGAAAATGTTCCATGTGGACTTGAGAAGATTGTGTATTCTGCTGCTTTTGGGTGTAGATTTCTTTAGATGTCTGTTAGGTCCATCTGTTCTAACATGTTTTTCAGTGCCTCTGTCTCCTTACATATTTTCTGTCTGGTTGATCTGTCCTTCAGAGTGAGTGGAGTGTTGAAGTCTCCTAGAATGAATGCGTTGCATTCTATTTCCCCTCTTAATTCTGTTAGTATTTGTTTCACATATATAGGTGCTCCTATGTTGAGTGCATAGATATTTATAATAGTTACATCTTGTTGGATTGACCCTTTTATCATTATGTAATGTCCTTCTTTGTCTCTTGTGACTTTTTTTAAAGTCTATATTGTCTGATACAAGTACTACAACTCCTGATTTTTTTCTCCCTATTAGTTGCATCAAGTGTCTTTTTCCTTCCCTTCACTTTCAGTCTGTGTATGTCTTTGGGTTTAAAGTCAGTCTCTTGTAGGCAGCATATAGATGGGCCTTGCTTTTTTTTCCATTCAGTGACTCTAAGTCTTTTGATTGGTGCATTCAGTCCATTTACATTTAGAACGATTAGTGAAAGGTATGTACTAATTGCCATTGCAGGCTTTAGATTCATGGTTACCAAATGTTCAAGGTTAACTTCCTTACTATCTAAGAGTCTAACTTAAGTCACTGCTTTTAATACTCTTTATTGTGCTCTTCAATAATTGGATCTCTGACCAGAATTCATTCCTGAGTTCTTGAATATCTTTCTGTAACTCCATGAGCATGTTAATGATTTTTATTTTGAACTCCCTTTCAGGAAGATTCATGAAGTTGATGTCATTTAAATCTTTCTCAGGAGTTGTATTAATAGTTTCACTTTGTACCAGGTTCCTTTGGCATTTCATGTTTGTATATGGAGCCCTCTAGTGCCCAGAAGCTCTACTCTCTGGAGCTGCTCAGCCCCTAAAGCAATGTCGGGGGTAGCAGGGGAGTGGTATTGGTGCCTGGGGGGAGGAAAGAGCTGTTTCCTGCTTCCTAGCTGCTATGCCTGACTCCACTGCCTGAACCAGTGGGCCGAGCACACAGGTATAAGCCTCTATGCTTTGCGTTTGTAGGTGCTGTACACAGATCTTCCCTCTGGCTGGCCTAACACCAGGGTAGGGTTTGCCGGTTTGTGAGCCAGGTGGGGCTGGTTGGGAGAAAGATGCTGTAGGCTGTGTATAACAGAGGAGGACCTTGGAGCTGTGTAGCCAGCCAGGGATCTGGAGTACCTGAAGATCGTGAAAGCTCCCAACCTGCTGGGCAGAGTGCACCCAATTTTGTCTACCTGTCCTTTCTCTTGAGCAGTAAGCTCTGTGCAATCATTGCCCCTTTAGTAGCCCTCTTGCTAAGGGCTTCCATGTTAGGATGTTTCTCAGACTGCCTGCCTTTCTTTTGTCCTGTAGCAGCTGGATATGGATCCCTGCTTTCCACAAGTGGCTGGAATCTCAGTCTCTCCAGGAATTCTGCCTGTCTTAGCTTTCCAAGCCCCTACTCATGAGAGTATCATGCAAGCACCATGAATTGTAGGTTTGTGTTCCCAGAGCAGATCTCCGGATTTAGGTATACAGCAGTCCCAAGCTTCCCCTCCCTCCCCGCTCTGTTTCTCTTCCTCCCACTGGTGAGCTGGGTTGGGGGAAAGGCTTGGGTCCTGCCAGGCCACAGCTTCAGTACGTTACCCTGTTTTATGAGGTCTGCTCTTTTCTCCAGGTGTGTGCAGTCTGGTGCAGTCCTCTTTCCTGTTGCTCTTTCAGGAGTAGTTGTATTAATTATATTTTCATATTATATGCAGTTTTAGGAGGAAGCATCTGTCTCACCTCTCACACTGCCATCTTTTGCATGTTTTCTGCTTTATCCATTAGAGCCTTTAGCATACTAAACATAGGGTTTTTTAATTCCCAGTCTGCAAATTCCAACATAATCAGTTTTGTCTGCTTCTGATGTTTACTCTGTCTCTTCAGATTGCATTTTCATCTTTTGGTATGCCTTTTAATTTTTTCTTGATAGCTGGACATGATGTACTGCATAGATGAAACTGCCATAAATGGGCCTTTAGTAATGTGGTGTGGGTGTATGAGGAGATGAAGAATTCTAAAGCCCAAATTAAGATTTCAGTCTTTTCATTAGCCTTTTCCTCTGGAGTGTGAACTTCACATGTGTTTTTCAATTTTTTCTCCCCCATTACGTGAGAAAAGGTGGCTGGAGGGGCCAGAGTTGGGTATTTCTCTTCCTCAGGTCATTCTATGGCTCTAATACCCCATCAAGTTAACGTCTGGCTAACTAGATTCCCCTAATGGCAGACATTGTTAAGAAGAACAAAATGCTCTCATTTATCTCAAAATGTTTTGTTTTTTTTCTCTTTCCCTCTTGGAAGCACAGGGGGATTTTTCTCAGATATTGAGTGTGAGAACCTGTTGAACTCCTGGAGGTAAATCTTATAATATATTGGAACACTTCTTCTGACTGGACCCCCTGGAGTTTTAACTCTTCTCCTTGTCCAACACTGAGCCTCCTGTAATTCAGTTCAATTACAGTTCATACTTTCCTACCCGGTATTGGTCCCTCTGGTGGTTTTCGATTGTGAGTCTCTACTCTGGTAAGCCATGACTCCTTATATTCACCTGTCTCTCCAATCCTGGGGGCAGAGGTTTGTCCTGTTTCCTCTATTTTGTACCCTAAAGAATTGTTGATTTTTCACTTTTATGATGGAGTGGTAATATCTAAGCTCCATACCTGTGGAACTGAAAACTGTACCCTTATAGTGGCTTTTTGACTTTTTAAATATCAATTGAAAATGTACAGTGTAGCACTAACTTCACTCATTTACAAATAATTAATATTCTGTAAAAACTGTTGAATAATTCACACCTCCCTGATACTTTTGTATCCTTTCATTATGAAGTAAATATTTGTGTATTCTTGGATATGATTTTACTTATAATAAGAGTATTATCTTTGTTTACTTCTTCAAATTCTGTCTCTTCTCTGTCTTCCTATCATCTATCCATTATCTATATATAATTTATCCATTTATTCATTTAATTTTGTCTTCTAATAGAACACCTAGTAAAATGTTGAAATAGTGACAATGGGCATACATGAAATTTTCTCAGTTTCAGAGTGTAAGCTTACAAGATTTTATTTTATTATAAATAAGATATTTATAGTTTTCATAGAAATAATATATCAAATTAAATAAATTTTCCTTTATCCCTACTTTGCTGTAAATATTTAATATGGACAAATATAAAATTTTGTTCCATTTCTTTTCAGCACCAATTATTATGATCATGATTTGTATTTCTCTTTCATTTTTAACATAGCAGATGATACTGTTTTTCAATTGTTAAGCAAACCTTGGATTCCTGGATAAACTCAACTTGGTTATGGTATATTTAAGCTTTTTACATGTCACTAGATTAATGTGAAAACATCGGGTTCATTAACTTTAATTTTTTTTTCATGCCCTAATCAGTTAGTATCAAGATTATTCTGGCTTCACAATATAATTTTGAAAGTGTTTCTTTTTTTCTGTTCTCCAGGAGTACTTTTGTTATTTTTCTGTAATTTCATTAAATGTTTAGAAGAACTCATTGGTACATCAGCTGCATCTGGAGATTACATTGATGGAAATTTTAAGTACTCATTCATTTTCTTTAATATTCTGTTATAGAGCCATTCATATGTCTCTTATTTTCAGAAGCCTTAGTTGTTTTTGCCTAGAAATGTGTATCATCTAAGTTTTCAAATTCATTAAGTAAATGTTCCATAAAATCCTCTTATTTTCCATTCAATGCCTATAAGATTTGATTTGATACACGTATCTCCTGCTTCTTGTCAGTTTGGTTTACACCGCTTCACTTTCATAAAAGACCACATTAGTACCTGTTTTCACTAACCAGAAGCAAAACAGTATTCAGAGTTTGTTTTTCAGTGAGCCATTATGGAGGCAGTACGCACCCAAACAGTAAGAGTGGCCATGACAAGTTCCTACCCCGAGGAAGTATACTCAGCATCTCAATATTGAGCCACCATAGCTTTGAATGGTGTTTGAGCATCTGTGCTTTATCTCAATTTATTTTGAGCATCTGTTAGCATAATGTATCCTAAAATATCAGATAAGCCAAAAAGAAGTTATCTTTTGAGTCTGAGATTGCTCAAAATATTTTCCATATAAATTATGGGTAATTACTTCTTTGCTTTATACCATTTCATCTTATGATAAAATTACATAGGAATGTCTATTTTCATATAGTAAGGGAAACCTGTACCCTTTTTCCATTTGTGATATTATATATTTGTTCTTCATTTTCTCTTTTTGTCTTGCTCTCAATTTTTTTTGTCTTGAGAATAATGTACCGTTTATTTGTCTTTTAAAAAATCAACTTCATTATTGATTTTTCTCTACTATATTTTTCCTATTTTGTTCAGATATTGTCTTATTTCCATCTGTTTTATTTCCTTTAGATTGCAATTCTGACTTTTTGAAAGATACTTATATCTTTGCTTGAATTTATTAAAGTATTTTCTAATACAATCATTTAAGGTCATTAATTTCTTTATAAGCACTGCTATAGTTGTATCTCATAAGTTTTTACATGCCATATTGTCCTTAAATTTAGTTAATAATATTTTCAGTTCAATTTTCATTTCTTTTGACCCATGAATTATTAATTTATGTACTTAATTTTCAAACATTCTGGATTTTTCTGTTTATTTATTTATTAACTGTTATGTTAAATGCAATGTGACCAAAACATTATCTATATTATCTCAGTTTTTTTATGTATATAGTATGTTACAGCAAATGATCTTTTTTGGTAAACACTGTATTTGCACTTGAAAAGATGTACATTTCCTTCATTATTATTATTTTTAGGTGCTGTTTCCATACATACCAACTCTTTAAATTGTGTTCATTGTTTTTATCTGCTTTTTTTATTTAAATGGTAACCAAGAAAACTGTGTTAAATCTTCACTATATTTAATTGTAGGCTCATCAATTTCCCTTTTAGTCCTTTTTTTTATTTATAAATTGAGGCTATACTCTGATATTCTACATTTTTAGAAATGTTCATACTTTTTTGGAGGATTGGTATTTTTCTTATGATTAACTTTCCTTCTTAATTTATAGTAATGCTTCCAGTTTTAAAGTCTACTTTGTTAGGTATTATTTGTTACATGAGCTTTTCTGGATATTATATGTATAATAAAAATTTTTTCCCATCATTTTACTTCTATCTCCTTTCTTTTATTTCATATTGGTCTATTATAAGAAACATATAGTTGTATTTAAATTTCTACTTTGATATGATCTTTGTCTTTAATCAGATTGTTTATCTATTTTATTTTTCCCTAAATTTATCACCTTACTATTAGCTTTCTATTTTTCTCAGCTCTTCTAAATATCTTTTTTGTCTTTTTTCTGGTTTATGTAGGATTAAAAATTTTAAATTATGTCACCTTTTCTATTTCTACTGCTTTATCAGCTATCAATTCTCTTACCATATTTTGAGCTTATCCTAGATAATATGACATATATCTGTGGACCTTTACTATTTAGTGCAATTCTATTTATACTAGTTTTAACAAAATTCACAGATCTTAGAATATTTTGTTTATCTCAACCTTCAAATTGTTTTCTAATATTGCTGTGTATTTTAATTCACAATTATTTTATTTTTCTGTACTGCCAAAATTCATCAAAATTTACCCATGTGTTTACCCTTTCTCTTGCTCATCATTCCTTTCAGCATCTACTGAATTTTTAATTGGGTCCTCTTAAGATTTTTGTACCTGTCTTTGATTTTCAAAAATATGCTTTCTTGTGATGAAGTATGGTTTTGTTATCTTGCTTGGAGACTATTGAAATTTTTGGATTTGTGGCTTGGTATCTTTTTTCAAACAATAGTTTATAGACACTGGAAATCAAATAAAAGAAGTCAGCTATCCCTAAGAGAAAGAAAGAATATTTTGAGATAAACCCTACCACTATCCTAGCTTATGGCCTAGAGAGATATAAGCTATGGTGCACAGAGAAGGACCCCAAGCAGAAACCAGTCATCTTCCTGAGTTGAGAAACTAGAATTTGAAGCCCAGAGTTGGGAGGCCATCCTTCCGTATTTCATAGTTGTGTACCATGGAAGAAAAAGCTGCACCAGAGAGTACTCCAGGGAGATGAAGCCATTTCCTTGATCTTAAGCCAAGTTATGAACAGATTCATGTGAAGAAACTACTCAGATTCATAAAAAGGAATAAGTGGAATGATTCTTATAGTCCACACAAGGCCAGGAATTATTTGTGTTTTCATAGCCAGAGTGGGAAATTCTCTGTGTTTTCATAGCCAGAGTGGGAAATTCTCTGTGTTTTCATAGCCAGAATGGGAAATCCTGCTGAATCTCAAGGCATCCAGTAAAATCTTCAGAAATGTCTGGCCTTGGTAATGGGGAGTGGTAGAATTAAGCCCTAGACCAAAGATTGTCCTGGATTCCCTTATTAAAGTTTAAAAACATGCTCCAAAGAAAAAATGTTCAAATAAAGTAACTTTATCCCAGAAAAAGCCTGAGGTATTTAAAGAAAGTTTTAAAGTTTAAGGTAGATTTAAATTTTTAAATTTTCAAATCCACTAGCCAGAAAAGTAATAACACAAGGCCTGCCATCTAATCAGAAATTACCAGAAAAAGAAACAGGAAAGTCTTGCCCAAAATGTGGAAAAACATCAGTAGAAAGACATCCAAAAAACACATATGATGGAATTAGTAGATCAGTTAAAACAGCTATGTTACACATACTATATATGTGTGTATGTGTATTATGTACACTATATGTGTAAAACAAGATATTTTATAATTATTCTATAAGGTCAGAAAGATACAGGAAATCATGAGCATGAGAAAAGAAACTTAAGATGTAAAAAAAGACAGAAACTTCAAACAAAAATACATTTGAAGATAAAAATAAACTGGATGAGCTTTAAGAGAGATGACTAATAATTTAATGAATAACTAATTTTCCTTACTTTCTATATAAACTACAAGCCTGATCATACCTTTCTGTTTATACTTACATCTAATGTCTGTCTTGAATAGTCTTTCTAGATTCAACCTCTTATTTATCACTAGTATGATACCTTCCCTTAAAACATTAACAGGTGTGAAACACAGGTATGCTCTCAAATAGAAAACTACCATGTGAACTGAAGAATGTTACAAGCTATGCATAATAGACTCTTGCAGACTCTTACTCAAAGGGCAATCTTGAGTAAGTTTTTCATGGTATGAAAGAATGTTTAATTTCTTCTTTATTATAATAACAGGTGAACTTACTTAAGAAATAGTGTCACTTAATACCTGAAAGAGAAAACAGAAGAAAACTAAAATCAACTTCCACAAGGTTCCAATTATTCTATTTCCAAGCCTATACCTACCCAGACTCATGTTTACCACATTTCTCCCAAGCGGAATGAGAAAGAAGAGCCTCTTATGGTCAAGTCTTGCTTTATTCACCACTGGATTTTTTGTTTGTTTTTGTTTATTATTATTTTTTTAAATTTCATACCTCCCCACTTTTTGATACCCTTTGATATCAATGTTACTCTTCCTACACATTAAATTTCTTTAGTTCCTCCATCTTCTCTTTCTTCATTTTGAAAATATATTCAAGATTTCTTACTTTAAACTACTGCTCTCTTGTTCCTGCATCTGTCTCTAGTTCTCATATTATCTAAAAGTTTCCCACAAATGGTCAAATTTTAGAGAAAATAAATTCCTCACTATCTCCTGTTTCTTGAACCCAGGGCCTTCTGATTTCTGCTATTGTAAGTCAGTTGAAGGTCATTTGCTTATGATAAAAACTCAGTTAAATACAAATTTATTTGGATACTTTTCAACTTTAAAAAAACCCATTTTTCATTACAACTTAACTGCTTTAGATATTTTTTAAAAATCACTTTATTCCTACCTCTTTTACTGGTCTTGTTCCTTTACTAACTAGGTCTTTTACTAACTTGTCCCTTATCATCTATTTATATATGTTACTATCTCCTAGAGTTATTTCTAGGCCATCTCATCTACTTCTAAATCTCCAACTACTTGCTTATGCACAGATGAAATAGCTTCATTTGTTGAGCTCCCTTCATGTTTACAGGACATATGCATTAGTATATCTCAGGGAACATCTCACTATATTCTAAATTGAAACCACTGCCTAACTCAAAGAAACTTTGCACCTTATTTTTTCTATCTTGGCTAATTGTTCTCTTAACCCACTTGTTCAGTCCTTAATTTTTCTCACTTTCTTCACTTCCCATATCTTATGGGTCACCAGATTTTACATATACTTCCTTTAATAACTACCAAATTTCTTACCTGGTCTCTAATACCAAGATTTCAATTATGGCCTGTGCTGTGTTTCACCTGAGCTTTAGCAATGCCATTCTCTTCACTCTGACCATCTCCAGTCTCCCCTCTTTCTATCTAGCTGCCTTTTTCTGTCTTCTCAAAATTTTCTACATATTCCTAACTCCCACTTAAATATTCATTTTGATATCTCATCTTAATTCAAAACTTTTAGAGTTCTTATTATGGGCCAGCCCTAGAGCAAGGAACTGTGATACAAAGATGATTTAATCACAGCTAGTACCAAAGAACTTACAGTCAAGCAAGGGAGAGAGGTCACAGAGAGACTTACAAACAAATAATGTAAGAATATGGGTCCTTGAGTCACAGTACCTGTGTTAAAATCCCAGAAATGTATGTTACTAAATATGACCTCTAACAAGTAACCAGCATCTCTTAAGCCATCATATTCTTTCGGAGTAAAATAAACTTAACAAAATATCTACTCCATAAATGGAAGTTAAGGATGATTGAGCTTGATATAATTTCTGCCCTGTAATGAATGATCAAAAAGTGGTAACTATTAATGTTATTAATATTAATAAAATATTATGCAATGAATAATCACCATATTATACAATTAATCAATAATAACAATAATGCTAATTAATTTTATTACTATAAATAATACAACTAATAAAAATATTAATGAAGTGATTATTGATTGTTAAATTTTGTAGGCACAATAAGAGGAGAAAGTATAATTACAGGATGTGGTAGAGAGAGCTAGCTACTTACTAAATATTTATCTTCCTCCATAGTATATGGCTATCACTGGAAGACAGATGTTCAAACTGGAGCTGCAGCTCCTACTCTCATTCTTACCCAGGTGTAGTTCCATGACTAGTTCTAATTAATGGAATGAGATAGAAAGTGACATTGTCACTTATAGATCATGGCTTTTAAGAAATGGGTAAGATTCTCCACTGTCTTTCTTCATCCCCTGGTTGCAAAGAACTACAACCCTTCATTCTTGTGTGATGAAGTTACACAAAGAAGGAACTCATAAAGGAAGGAGAGCTGCCAGCTGTTGAAGAACATCTGCATTTGACTGAGAAAGAACACTTATTTGCAGTAAATACACTCATTTACTCTCAAAGCGTATATTATGCCACTGGAATCTTAGGGTTTGCTTGCTACAGTAGCTAATAGTACCCTAAAAATACATGTTGGGACATTTATAAAGGAGTGGAAAATTTTGTTTTGGGAAGAGAAAAGTTTATTAATAGTTTCTTATGGGCTTTAATACATTATCTTCAGAATGAAGGAAATATATGAAGGAAATAACCTGAGAGGATATTTCTGACAGAAAATTAGTGTTTATAAAAAATGAAATAATATTTGAGTTCAGAGAATCATTAACAGTTTGGTAAGGTTAGAGTGAGTTTTAAGGGTAAAAGAGGAAAGAGATAGAAATGGACTGAAAAGTAGAAGCTAGATCACACAGGACCTTGAGCTAAGAAGTTCACAGATATAGAGTGGAAAATAGAAAAACGAATTTTAGAAAAAGAACATTTTACACAAAAGAATAATTTTCAGAAAAGAATATTTTAAAAGAAAAATAGCTGGACACGGGCAACAGATTTGGAGAACTATAATTTCTTCTCAAATAGGCACCTATGAGGTACAAAATCCTGCACTGAGGCTTATGTTGGTCAACTACCACACTGGCCACTAGTCAGATCAAATCTTCCATCCATTCTTGGCCTCTCTGGTGGGCATCTGGGCTAACATAGGCCATTGGGACTAATCAAGTTTGTTTTACCTGTGTTCATCAGTCAGCTAACTTCTGCTCCAGTGTAGCATCTCCATAATGACTTGTACATCCTTCTAGCTCAGACTCAATGCTCTTTGAGGATTTCATCTAGTGTTTTGCTTTTCTGGGAAATCTTATTTTCCCTAAGGATCTTGTTTGAAGTTTATTATGGTAAAGGAGGCAAAAGGTAGGAAAGAAATGGTTATAAAACCTAATTAACACACGTTTTCTATGTAAATAAAGCTTTGTAATCCACGTAAGTCAATGTCAGAGATACCTAAAGTAGACCAGCTCAGAGAAAAGTGTGTTCTCCGTATAAATCAAACACATGCTGAGACAACTGGCTCTATTTTCAGGCTACCAAACCATCAGCTCTATCAGCCATATTGATGGTGGATGAGTGAATTCTCCCAGACAGTGTTTCCATATGCAGTTTTTGATTCCACATGCACCAAGCAGTTGGATAACTGGGGTTCAGGGCATTCATTTTTGAGGTAGTGGATAGAAAAAAATACCCTGCTCATGAAATGGACTTGCTTTATTACTTATCACAACTTAGTTTAATGCCTTAACTCTGTGCTTATCTCCCTCATTGGTTTATAAGCAAAACTGTGTTTCATGCATCTTTGTATCTGCAGTGCCTTCCTCTGACATGGTAAGCAGTACATAACTGTTTATTAAAAAAAGGAATAATTAAATGAGTGAATATGGGATTGGATTGGTGGTTTTATCAATAAATTCCATTCCTGATACAGGTGTTAGTATATAAATAATCCTGACCCAAACTGCAGGTTAAAAATAATATTGTAGATTTTCATGATAAAAAAGATTGTAGTGGTCAGCTTTCCAAATATTCCCACCCTACCTTTTTTTTTTTAAGCTAAGAAATCTGAGCTCTAACTATTCCAGAATCCCTTGGGGTCTTTTTTCTATGTGTTTAAAATTTCCCTGACACAGAAAAAACAACAGTTGAATGATGACCAGATGGCAGGAGAGCTGTGGTAATTTGACTGGAAGTAAGATGAGCATTGAGGCATAATGAGCAAATTAGAGATCTAAATCTTTTTCTATGAGCAGATCAACCTAATGGGGTGGACAAGATCATCCAATGGCTTTTTATTAAGTTTATTTATTTCCTTTGAAAAATGGTTACTGATTCATTGGTATGATGATTTAGGGGAGATGTGACTGATGGATTAAATGGAAATATTTTTCAGGTATTATCTTCTTAGAGCTACCCACCCTGGGTGAATCCTTCCTAATCTTAGTGTATGAGGGCAGGAATGATATCACTGAGGTGCGTAGCTAAAACCTTGGAAACAATCTTGTACTCTTTATTCAGGAGAGCAAAAGAGGATGAAAATCCCCCAATTGTTCCTTACCTTGTCATTTTTTTTAAGGATTATGGGATCAAGGCAGTTTTCATGTCCTGAGACATAATTCTGGTCTTAAAAAATTCTGAAAAGACTCTCTGTTAGAGATAATTGCCACAATCAGGTTTTATAAGAATTGATGGGAAATCTGTCAGCACCTGAGGCTTTTCTTAGGTTTATGGCTTGGATTTGGGTGTCTCTCACTTTTAATGATATTGTGTTACCTAAGTGATTGGCTTAATGGAGGGAGTGAATTGAAAGCATCAGTTTTCTCTGTGGTATAGCAAAGAAAATGTGTGTTGGCCAGATTCAAAAACATTCTGAAAATATTAAATGCCTTTAGTTTGCCTTTCTGTATTATCACAGTAAGTTAATCTGACATGTATTTTACTTGCGTCTTTAGCAGTTTATTAGTTCATGTGCAACTGATGAGAAATACATATTACATAAATTAATCAATACCTGAGGCATTGGAAATGGGAAATCTATATAAGCTGTGATATTAATATTGCTAGAAGGAAGAACGTATGTTTCCAATTCCATGTGCAGCTTTGGATATGAAATCTTCTTTTTAATTAAGTGAACAAAAGAATAAATTTGATAGGTCTATTTCCTTAAATTCTATTCTAGAAATGTGACACAATTGAGCCTGTTGAAAACTGGAACCTAATTTTGTCTTTTATTACGGTCTATCAGTAGTTTTTATTACTAAGGTAATAAAAAACTCACAATAATAACAATACACCACTTAAAAGTAATGAACTGCATATCAATATCATGCAACTCAAAATGTTCTTAGTGTCAGTCTTTATATGTATCTGCTTAAATGTTGCAGCTGATTTTTTTTTTTAATTTAGGTCTTAGACATATATTGTAATATAAGAGATGGAATGGATACCTTATTTAAATTCAAAAATATTGATCAAATATCCTGAGATTTGAATTTGGTGTGTGAAATGCCACATTAAACTCATTTCCTTCTTCTGTCACAGTGCCTCTTTTTCTGTTGGAAAATTTCCGCTTTTTTAATTATGTGGGTCCACTGAAATGATTACAATATCCATTAGGTTGGACCACTGAGAAAAGCATGATACTCCAGATTATCTAATCACAAGATGTCTAACAATACCAAACAATACCAATAAGACATAATAAATCCTTTGTGCTATTTGTTATAAGGATGGTGAAAGAGGACTTTATCTCTGGAATATGAGAATCATTTAGCCTATAACTTCTGAGATTCATCTTGGAGTCTCATGGGCAGAATGTGTCTAAAAGCAAAGTCTACTAAAAAAAAAAGCCATTTAAGAGATGAAAGTGAACTTGGCCAAGCAATCGAGAGAAAGAGAAGAGACAGTGTTGTCTTTTAATCATGCAAATCTCTGGGTCACCACTCATAAAGCCTGTGACATCTCTTCAATTTCCCAGCTTTGTAAACCAACAAATTATATTTCTGCTTAAGCTTGTTGAGAGGGATTTCTTCCACATGCAACCAGAAGTGCTCTAATACACTAACTAAATGGTGGAATGTGGAAAATAATGATTAATTAGTTAAGTGTGACTACACATTATATATTCTGTTATTTATCTCTATGGCCATAAAGAAGGACGATCATGACTTCCTGATGGATATGAATATTTTATGGGAGTTGGCCAACAGTGGAACTGAATTTTCCTAAACTCCTTTGAAAAAGATAGATTCAGGGGTGTTGCAGTCAAAATGTCAAAATGCCTTTGACTTTCTTTTTACTAACGATCTTTTAATTTGAAGCAAAGGTAAAAGAGAAGTAGTACAATGGTTGTAAAATTTATTTTTTACTTCTGCTACTGCCTGGGTAAAGTGAAGAAAGGGTAATACAGTAACTTAGAATGAATGTAGAGTTTAATTTAATGGTGGATGTTGAAAATATACTTTTATTGATAGCTACTGATTTATGCATATCCTTTGAAGCATTTTGAAGTGATAGGAATAGTGAAGATTGAGAGAGATTTGGGTTTATTGGCTGAAGGTTGAAACTAGCAGGCAGCCACCAATGTGAATTTGCACTATTTGATTTGTATAAGGAAAAGGAACCTTTATTCACCTATTCATTCAACAAATAGTGAGAAGTGATCTGTGCCAAGCACTGGGGATAAATGAAGAAGGCAGAAATGCTCCTTTCCTCAAAGATTTCACAACACAATTGAAAAGACACAGGATTTCTCTGTATTATTTCTTACAAATGCTGACGGATCTACAAATATCCTAAAATAATTTTTAAAAATTAGAAATCCCATTATGGCATATGTATAATGACATCAACATGGACAGAATGGCTGCTTGAACGGGAGCGAGTGACTGAATTGCTCCGTGGATCCCTGGTCTGCTGTATGGGGAAGCACTCTGTTCCCACATTCCTACCACAGATACGAAGACCTGTGAGATCTTTCTGAATACCTCTGAATAGTTTTGATTTTTCGGATTGAGAATTTCTATAATGAAATTTTGAATATATGGCAAATGTTTGAATGGAAAATTAAATTTGTGCTAACATGCACACACTTTACAAGATGCCATAAAAATAGATTGTTTTGTTTTGGCCGATCAGTGACTTTAAGTGGGAAAAAGAAACAAAGTCTAAAAGAATGTTACATGGTTACAAGGTATGGCATTTAGTGCAGTTTGTGTCAAAAATACAAGTGGAAGTCAAAAACTTCAAATTTAAATAATGAAGCACAAAATGCATGTTCTACGTTGTCAACCGACAACTTTTCAGTTACATGACATGTACACTGTAGGTATAAAATCATGTTTTATTTTTAGACAATTGCAGGATGCTCACTGGTTAGTTGAGAAGTTGGAAATCATTTATCTTTTATTATTTTATACAACTTTCTATTTGTAGGCCAGGAAATAGTAACTTCGATAAAACCAGGCTAAAGCTAACAGTTAGAAAAGAGCATGCACACACACACACAAAATAAAAACTACTCATATATAAAGAGCTTAATTCCAAAGGCTATTAACTATGTTTTCAAAATGTCTTTTCCTTATATTGCACAGATGTCAGTATCAATGTCTTTGTTATCACCATTATTATAATTTTTGAGAGTTTTGTAATACTACATAAGGGATAGTTGAATAAGAATTGTCCTGAAAAATAGTGTCAAATAGGTGAATAATCAAGAGAAAGACCTCATGTTCTTTTAGATTTTACTTCTCAATAATTGCCACATAGAAAGCTTTGTTTGGCATTTGTGAAGGGGATAAAAACTGACCTATCTTTCTTGTGTCTTTCTTTACTGAACACACATATATGCACACAATTTTTAGGGTATCCTTAACTGCTGCATTGGTAAAGTCTATCAGTTAGACTTTACCAATTAATAAATAAGAAATTAGTTCTAAAGAATTATATATAAATATATTACACAATGCAACATAAAAATGCAAAAGTTTACCTCTCCTAGCTGAAAGGAAATTTTTCTATGCAAATGAGGATGAAACTTCAAGAGCCTTTATGAAACCTTCAAAATACTATGAAACACCATAAAATTTTTTTCATGTACCAAAATAGGATATTATTTGGAGTTTGGGGGCTGCAAAAGAAATCTCAGAAAAACTCTGAAGTGTAGAAAATGTAAATGCATCATTGCTAATAACTAACTAGTGAAAGATTTTTTAGAATAAAAATGATATATCAGAGAGAAAGACATGAAAATAATCAACCATATCAAATTCTCAGTGAATTCTAATCAGAAAATAAAGAATTTTTTTAAAATGAGTATAAAAAGCAGAAAGCAAAGCGAAGACTTAAAAGGAAAAAAAAAGTTTTGCTCCATCTAAGGAGTTACTATATGAATTTTATAGCAGCCCTTAATGGACTACTAAAGGATTTCTGTTTGGAGGTTCAGGAGCATGCCACATGAATCCCCCAGTGGCTGAATTTACAGCCCTGGGTTTTTGAGTTTGGCTTGAATTGTGCTTTATGCTTTCTGAGTAAGTGCTGCATTAATCCTAGCTAGAAGAATCTTTTCTATTTCATATTGTTTGTAGAAGATACATTTCCTTTTTTTTTGATGGTAAATGTGTATTTTTAAGATGACATATTTATAATGCATTTGGAAATATTGCACTTTAATTAAAGAAGTGTTTAGGTAATGAATATACATACACCAAATGATTTCTGTGGTCTCTTGTCTGTCCATAAGGTTGCTCTTTGGGTATGGAGACGGAATTTATTTCAAGATGAAAGTTGGTTGCATTGCTTCATTATCATTACTATTGTTTTCCCACTCATTTCCCTCACCCTTTTTCTTTCTTTCTTTTTTTTTTTTACTCACTTCTGTTGCTATTGCTAAATACTATATGTCCTATTACATTCACAACTGAGTGCCACACATCAGGTAGTTAGGATTAGACACTATTTTAGAGAAAATTGCCCAAATCAAGCTCTTTACATATTAAAGGGACATAGTCAGAACTATTCCTTTAAAGAGGCAGAAACTGTTAGCTGATTTATGTCTTGGCTGGTAATGAAAATCAACTGTTTAATGTTTTAGAAATGTTTTACCTACATTAACCTCATAAATCTGCATTCCCTATCTTTACCCATCTCATAAACTAATGCCTTCTGAAATAAAACAATATTGCATCTGTCAGCAGAAAATCACTTGTGAGGTCTAAGGTTTTGAAAGCATAAATATTGTCCTGTAATTTTCCTCCTTTTCAAAAAAATAATAAAGTACTATCATTCTAAAAGCATAGGAGCAGTTAAACTATGACTATGGATGGATACATCAGGAGACTCAGTGATGACGGATGGCAGGTAAAGGGAGGGACAGTGAAGTGGAGAAAAGTAGATTCCTTTTAGAAATAGTTAAGAAACAGTAAGGTCTTGATTTTTAATGGGACACACTTTGCAAATCAAGAAGAAGACAGTTTTCTGACTTGAGAATTATGGAGATGATGTTGCCATTTATTGCCATTAACTCCCCCAAAAAACATGAGGATAAATGGTGCGGATGTTTTTTATTATCTTACAAGTTGGATGCCAAGACTTTTCAGCTAACTATTGGTATACCAGGTTCAGCTCCTGAGCCATAGCAGCTAAGGTACTTGTCTTGGTCTCTGGCCAGAACACCTGTAGCAAACAGCTACCTTGTGCTTGCCGCCGCAGAGAAGAGTAACTGCTGCTAACTCTGACCAACATAAACCTCTACCTCCTTTAGTGGGTCTTTCCTGTCGCCACTGACGTACAAGACCCTGTAAGGAGCCACTTCACATATATGTAAAACTCAAAAATGTAGGACTGTGAATTCTTCAGAGGCAAACTGGACTGTTTGAGAATAAAAACAAGTTAGATAAATTGTTCTCTCCTCCATGTTTGTTTATTCCTCCAAATTTATTTTAGAAGTGCAGTACAATTTTATGTCTTTACATATGTCATATATGCCATGAGACCAGGACATCAGCTTGTCACAAAGCTGTAGGCAACATCATAACTGAAACCCTTGTGCTGGATGAGTTTCCTTTCCAGATCACTCCCTTTTCCCCACACTCCTGATTCCCGGGGAATGATACTGATATGCAACCAGTGATAGGATAAACTTATTATTTAAAATCTTCATCAATTGCATTATACTTCCATATCCTAAAGAGAGCAGTACATACATGCTGTCTTACCTCCAAAAACTCTCTTGTTCTCTGTCAAAATGTGGTACATGGGGACCTTTGCATATCTTTAATTCCACAGAATATCATTCTGATCCACTGTATTTGTGGCATAATGCTAATCATGTCTGGTGAACAGGACATATCTTATATGCCCTAGTAAGACAGACATGCCAGAAGAAGAAATATATATGCACTGAGATTAACGGTCAGAGTGGACCATGGCAATATAGCTCCTCTCAAGAGTGTTATGAGAGCTAGTTGTGAAAAGAATTTCACACAGTGGATGGAGCTATGATTAGTGACTTCATCTGTAGTAAGAAGTAAGCGTAGGTATGAGTATACACCTAGATTGTAGTGAGTGGCTTGATTAATTAAAAGCGTCCTGAGATGAAGGCAATCAAAGAAAATGGCACATGGAAGGGCCTTGGGATCCTGAAAATTGAGATAACGTAAGGGCAGATTCTGATGAAGATGGGACCCTGAACTGTTACATTTCACCAAGCCTTCTTTGCTTCTCTGCAGAAGTAGTCATCCTGTCTCTGCCTGAGGAGTTTAATTCCTCCTTACCTAAGAAACTACAATAATTTTCCAGGAAGCAGTTTCTTTGCAAAGCACAGCTGATGTTTTTCAGGACCCACCTGCACCACCACAGCCCCCCACCAACCCGCTTCTCAAACAGGGGTCAATAACTTTTGTATATATATAATTCTTTCATTATATTTAACATTTACAAAAAGAAAAAGTGAAAAAGTAGAGAGTTCCTGTAGACCTTACCTACAATTTCCCCTATTAGTAACACATTATATTAATATTGTGTATTTGTCACAATTAATAAACTGAGGTTGAATTATTATTAAATAAAATCCATCTTTTAAAAAATTTCCTTGGTTTTCATCTACTCTTTTTTAGGTTCCAGGATCCCACTCACATAGCACTACATTACACTTGGTTGTCACATCTCTGAAGGCACCACTTGGCAGTGTCAGTTTCTTAGACATTTTTCATTTTTCACAACTTTGACAGTTTTGAGTATTGTTCAGGCATTTGGTAGAATGTTTCTCAGCTGGGATTTGTCATGACTGGACTCAGGTTAAGAGATTCAGTTAGGAAGGCCACACAGAGTGAAAGTGCCATCTTCAATTGAATGAAGCTTATCAACATGACATCTTGCTTACTTATTACTAATTTTTTTAATTAAAATGTAATTGATTTTGTTTAAAATTCGATGCCATGTAATTCATATTTAACTCAAATCATTCTGATTTGGACCATTTGGAGCTTGTTCATTTTGCTCCTGTGTCGCTTTTTCATATTCATATCGTTGTGACTTTATTTTTTCAACAGTACTTTCTGACACTACAAGATGCTCTACCCTCCATTAATTAGGATGAGTTAGCTATGAGCTTTTCATTGATGCTCTTTATCAGGCTGAGGAAGTTATCCTCTCTTCCTAGCTTGTTGGGTGTTTTGCTCATGAAAGGGTTTTGGATTTTGTCAATATTTTGACTGTATATGTTGAGATAATCACCTGTTTTTCCTTTTATTCTGGCATGGTATATTACATGAATTGATTTTTTTGGATGTTAAAACCAATATTGCAACCCTGTGGTAAATCCTTCTTGTTCATGGTGTCTAATACTTTATGTTGCTGGGTTTGGCTTGCTAATTTTTTATTGAGGATTTTTGTATATATAGTTATTGATAAGAGATATTTTCCTGTAGTTTTCTTCCTTGTGTTGTCTTTGTCTGGTTGTATTATCAAAGCAATACTGGCCTTGTAAAAGGTGCTGGTACATATTCTCTCCCCTTCCTTTTTTGGAAGAGTATGTGAAGAATTGGAATTAATTATTCTTTGAGTGGTGGAATTTAGCAGTGAAGCCATCTGGGTCTGGATTTATTTTGCAGGTAGCTTTTTGATTACTGATTCAATCTCTTCACTTGTTACAGATCTAGTATGATTGTCTATTTCTTCCTACATCAGTTTTAATAGTTTGTGACTTTCTGGGAATTTGTCCATCCTATCTAAGTTATCTAAACTGTGGGCATGTAATTTTTCATAGTATTCTTTTATATACTTTTCTATTTCTGTGAGGTCGGTAGTATGGTTCCACTTGGATTTTGATTCTAATGATTCAAATCTTCTCTTGTTTTTATTTTTGTCAAAATAGCTTAAAGGTTTGTTATAACTTTTTATATTTTCAAAGCAACATCTTTTGGTGTCATTGATTTTCTGTTCTCTATTTCATTAATGTGTTCCCCAATCTTTATTATTTCTTTCTTTCTTTCTGCTTATTTTAGGTTTGGTTTCCTGCTTTTATTTTTTTCAGTGACTTAAGGTGGAAAGTGAATGATTTGAGATATTTTTCTTTTTCACAGTATAGGTATTTACTGCTACAAATTTCAGTCTAAGCAATGCTTTAGCTGCATTTTATAAGTTTTGTTTTTCTGTGTCTTCATTTTCATTCATCAATAACCATTTTCTGATTTCCTTTTAGGTTTCTTCTTTGATCCAATGATTACTTAGGAATGTGGTATTTAATTTTCAGATATTTCTCCTTCTGTTGACTTCTAATTTTTTTTGTTATTGACTCCTAATTTCATTCCATAGGTTCAGAAACATACCTTATATTAGTTATATCCCTTTAAATGTATTGAGGTTTGTTTTATGTCCTAGCGTACAGTCTATCCTGGAGAAAGTTCCATGTTCAATTGAGAAGAATGTATAGTCTGCTGTTAACTGAAGTGTTCCATTGTTTTTATTAGATTTAGTCAAAATACAGTGTTATTCACGTTCTGTTTCCTTGTTGATCTTCTGTATAGTTATTCTACTGAAAGTGGAATATTGAAGTTTCTAGTTGTTACTGCTGAACTGTCTATTTCTCCTTTCATTTTAGTCAGTTTTGTTTCATATATTTTGGTGTAGTTATTGGGTACATATGTTTGATGTATCTGTATAGATACCTGAACTATTAACCCCTTTATCATTTTGTCATGGCCCTTTTTATCTCTAGCAACATTTATTTAAAGTCCATTTTGTTGGATATTAGTATAGCCACTCCAGCTCCCCTGTGGTTGTAATTTGTACGATATGCCTTTTTCCATGGTGTCACTTTCATTTTATTTGTGTCTTTACACAAACTGTGTCTTTAAAGTAGTCAGCTGTAGACAGCATATTGTTGGATTGTGTCTTTTATCCAGACTGACAATCTCTGCCTTTTTATTGGATTGGATCATGTAGTCCATTCACACTTAATGTTACTGATATGCTTGATAAATTCAAGTCGGCCACTTTATTTTCTTTTTTGTGTTTCTATCTTTTTTGTTCCTCTATTTTCCTTTTGCATTGAGTGAATACTTTCTAATGTATTGTTTTAATTTCATTTGTTATATCATGCTTAATGATGAAAGACTAGATGATTACTCCCTAAGAACAGGAACAAGACATGGAGGTATACTTTTCTCATTCTTTCCAGGATATACGTGCATTTTCACAATCACCTATTTTCTTTGGAAGGTTGTATGGGCTGGAAGAGTTTACTATTCCACAAGGAGAAGTGTTGCCTTCCACTGTGGGTCTGAAAACATCATCAGATCATTGTACTGGTGGCATGGTGACCTATATTATTTGGGGGAAAGTGTGAAAAGAGGCCCCTTCATCTTGTCTAGCCATTACACTTCTATCACCAGCCTGTGTATGTTCATTTAATATGAAACTTGTGAGTGGAGCCACCCAATCTGTCATCAACAGCACATAGGAATAATGAATTTGGATTTTTGAAATGCATAAGAGCCAAACCAGATAGAAAACAATGTGAATGAATTCACTGCAACCTTCATCAAACCTGTTTCATGGACTTAAAATTGTAGTAGCACCTACTTTTCAACTAGTATAAATATTTCATGACATAGCACAAGTACTTTCCTGATATTGCTAAGATATCAAATTCATTTAAAATTGATAATCTCTGTATCAATCAGCATAATCAAAAATGTATGAATCTGTCTATACTGATAGATGTAACTATATTCATCAGTACTTAAGAAACATTTTTCACAGCAGAGTGCATTACCTAATTCAAAGTTGAAAGGCTGATACTGAAGTTCAAATAATTTTAGTGGATGAGGTGTCATTATGTGAACATCTTTGTCAGCAATTACTGGGTGTAAAAATATGAAAACAAGTACAGTTTGTCTAAAATAGACATTTTTCCTTTGAAAGGTAATGTGCTTCTTTAGTTATTCTCTTTCATGAAGAACTAGAAATTAGAATCAGCCAGTGTCAAAAGCTTACTTTCAATTTTCCCAAACTGTAGTTTAATTGAGCTTTAACATCAAATAAACAGTCTTTACCTTTAACACTAATACACCCAAAAGACAGTTTCTATTCATTTTGTATGATTAAAACTATACTAGGAATAGAAATGTATTAATTTATAGATACAGATACTAATTGCTTAAATACTGAGTTCAACACCAGGCACTAATATGTGTGGAATAATTGGTTCTTGCTGCAGAAGGAAACCGTAATAAAGAACTTGAAAGTGCTGTCGCATTTCACATAACTAGTAAAATCTCAGAGTATTTGAAAAATATTCTGAAAGAAAATGTCTTGGGGCTTTCTTAATGAGAATGAATGTGGTTTGAAAAGATCAAATAATATTCACAGATGTCAGATACAGGTTTTAATAACAGTTAGAGATCATGAATAAAATTAAAGTAGGTCAATTTAAGTCATTTATTTTCCAAAAGGAGTTACATACCATAATCACTACTTGATAAGATATAATTAAAAGCAAAAAGTGATATTTACCAAAGAAAGCTCAGTAACTAAATATAAAAAAACAACATGAATTATTTTAACATCTTTTAATTTTCATATTCATCTTTTGTATTAGCATATCAGCATTTTGTAGTTTGTATTAGCATATCAGCATTTTGTAGTTAATGGCCACATAAATATGATAATGTAATAACAATTGAGATAATAATAAGTAGCACATGAAAACAGTAAGTTCATTTTGACACTGATGTTTTAACAGTCTGTTTTTATTATGATTCAGAAACAAATTAGATGCTTTCTAGCACAGAAAAAATTTTTTTGGACATATATATCTTCTCTGAGAACAAAGTAATCCCCCCAAAAACAGAAACATATTCCTTGGATTCATCAAAAATAATACTAAATATAAATCATGATCTTCACATATACATAAAATAAATAAGTCTATAATCCTTGCTCTAGCAAAACATATTCTTTGTAAATAAGACTCAGTACTGAACCTATCAGATTGTGATTTCAAAGAGCTTGTTCTTGTTAGAGAGGACAACTTGCTTCATAAACAAGTTCCATGTAAATACCTAATTTCCTTTAAAAATCAGAGTCCAGGAGACCATTGTTTTTAGAAAATTTTATTTAACTTCTGAAATCTGATGCTTATACTCTCTGGAATATGTTTCTAGGAAGGTCATCATTTATACATGTTTATTGTAAAGGAATTCCAGATGACTGAACTGCATCCTAGAACTTATTCTTTTAATTTCTTAATTTTTGAATGAAATGGAGGAAGTATGAAATAGAATCAGTGGAGGAAATGATAGTTTGAGTCAGGAATTCAGGTTATCACAATCCTTACTCTCTTTTTAAGCATAGCAGATAAGAATAATTTTCTTAAAAATTGGTGTTATAGGTAGATTTCAAAGAATAACTTATTTCTATTATTTCATTATTTTAAAACAATAATTATTATAATTTCTTTCTTATTATGCATGAGGCACTGACCAAAATACCTACTATTTTGACCAAAATAACTACCACATATACCAAAACAATGACATCTTTTTTCATCTATGACCTTCATAAATTACACTCTACTAAATCAGAATTAATTAAAGAGAGTTTTTTTGGACTAAATTAATTATACATAAACATGATTTTGAATAAAATTTGGTTTTGGAAAAAAAAAGACCCTTAAATATATTGTGCAACACGAATATGAAAATAAATAATGACATTCCCCTGGAAAGTTCTTCAAGCAAGTTCACCTGGTGTTTTATCACAAATTTTTAAAGCCTCAAATCAAGACTTAGCTCTTGAAATTGGTTCCATCTACCAAGGCTTAGTATCATACTCCTTAGTATCTTTCCCATGCCTGCATTTCACTAAGTATCACAGATTTCCTATCCTTAGAAAAACCTTTTTTGCTAAAATAATATACAATAAATGTATGAATCATAAGTACACATCTCAGCAAATGTTCACCAAGTGAGCACTACTTAAGAAACTACCGCCCAGGTCAAGAAAAATACATTACCAAGACTTAAATTTCTCTTCATAACCCCTCCCAATCAATACTCTTTCCCTTCTGCCCAAAGGTAATCACTTTACACATTACTTTCCTCCCTTCCTTCCTTCTCTCCTTTCCCTCCTTCTTTTTTCTCTTTCACTTACTTTCTGCAAGAAGAATATAAAATATGTAGTCTTTGTGCCTGGCCATTTTAATATATTTTGTCAACAATCAGTTTGTGAGATACATTCATATAATTATGTGCCTTCATTTACATTGCTGTTTAGCACACCATTGAAAGACTATGCTAAAACCTATTTACCCATTGTATTGCTAATTGACATTTGGGTTGTTTTTAATTGGGGGATATTATAATTAATGTTGTTAAAATTCCTTGTGCATATCTGCTGCTGTTCATGAACTCTATCAATTTACAGCTAAGAGTCATAGGATAGGCATATCCTTAAATTTAGTAGACAATGCCTGAGTTTTCCATGTGGATATGCCAATTTACAATGATACAGATATTTTCTGAGAATTCCACTTTTTCTACATCCCTGCCAACACTTCTAAATGGATATATAGTGGTATCTAATGTGGTTTTAATTTGCAAATTGCTGATTACTGTAAGATTGCACACATTTTGGTATAGTTGTTGGCCATTTAGATATCAATATTTTGTCAAACACTTTTCAGATTTTTACCCTTTTTTGTGTTTGTTTTTCTCTATTTTTCTTGTTATAGAAATTGTTATAAATTCTGAATACAAGGATTTTATGGCTCATATGTGTTGCAAATGTTTTCTCCCATCTGATAGATCATCTTTTCATTCTCTCATGCATAAATTTTGGTAGAAAACCAATTAAAAATTTTGATGTATTTCAAATTATCAGTCTTTTTCTTTCTAGGAGTTTGTTTAGTTCCTTTTGTTCCTTATTAAATTATCACCCATGACAATATCCTTAACAAATTATTTTATATTTCATACAATATATTGTCTTACTTTTTATATAGGGCTATATAATCCAGGTGAAATTGATTTCTATATATATGGAATGTGGATGGAATTAATTTATTTTATTTTTCTTCCATATGGATATCCAATTCACCTCTCTCTTCTCTGGTGTTACTTTTCTTATAAATAATTTCTATGTATGCAGGGGTCTATTACTGTATTATTTATTCTAATCTATTAACATATCCATCTATCCTTGAACCAATACACAAATATTTTAATTATTATGGTTTTAGAAAAGGTCATGTTATCTACTAAGGAATCCTTCTGTTTTATTTTTCTTATTCAAGATGGTTTTTTAGATACTTCTTTGTTCTTCAGTTCTTATTTCACCAGTTCAGACCATTTGGGTATTGATAGGTATTGTTTTGAATGTATGAATCAATTTGGGGAGAATTGACATGATACAGCCTTCCTTTCTTTGGGTTTACCTTAATTTTTCTCAGTTTTCTATAGAAGGCTCTTACACATCTTTTCTTAGTTTAAATTATTTAAAGTATTTGATTTTTTAGGTCACTGAAAATAGTATCTTTTAAACTTTCTTTCTCTGACATTTCGAAAGTAATTGTGTACATGTTTGTATCTGGCTGACTTGTATCCAGCAACATTGTGAGACTGACTGATTCACAATAATTGCATATAGAGATAATTAGGGATTTTCTACATCTATGTTGATGTCTTCTGCAAATAAAGACATATATTCTTTTATTTCCAGTTGTTACACCCTATTTCGTTGCTTTTTGCAATAGCTGAAACCCCAGTACAATACATGGTGAGAATATACATCTTTGTCTTGTTCATGAACTTTAGGAAATTTTCAACATTTAACCATTTTATGTGTGTGTTTTTTCAGTGCACTGTATAAGATTAAGAAAATTTTGTTTTATTTTCTTGCTCTGAGTTTCACCATTAATAATTAATAAATTATATTGAATGCTTTTACTGTATCTATTGAGACTGTCCTTTATTTTTCTATAAGAAGTGGTAAGCATGTAGATAGATCATTCAAATATTAAACCATTTTTGTAATTCTGCAGTAAGACTAAATTTGTTGTAACTTTTTAAAAATATATGGTATTGGATAGTAAAATGTCATTTAAGAATAGCCTATAAATTAAATTTTTAAAATTGAACCAGATTTTGTTATCAGGGTCCTTTCAATATTACAAAATAAACTAGACCATTTCCTGTTTTTTTGTATTCTATGGAAGATTTTGCAAAAGAGTTGAATTTTTAAAAATTATTTGGTAGAATTCAAATAGTAAAATTGCAAGTGTGCCTAATTTCTTTGTGGGAAGTATTTTTCTTAATGGTTATGTAGATTTTTGTGTGTGTTATTTTGATAAGTGGGCTTTATTTAAGGAATTTGTCCATTTCATCTAAACTTTAATATTCATTTGTGTGAAATTGTTCATTATATCTTCTTTTCATCTCTGTCATTGTTAACATAGCTTCTGTTATACTTTGTATTAGTTATTTATATCTAACTATCTTTCCTTGTTCATCTCACCAGAAGACATAATATTTAAAAATTTTTAACTCAACTTGCTTTAGACAAAAATGACCATCCTTTTCCCATATTTGTTTTCTCTTTTGTTAATTAATTTCTTCATTCTTTTCATCTTTCTACTATTTTACTTATCTCTCCCACACCCCAGACAGCCCTTGGCAATGACTGACCTTTTTACTGTTGCCATAATTTTGCTTTTCCATACTGTGATATAGTTGCAATCATACAGTATGTCGCCTTTTCAGATGGGCTTCTCTCACTTAATAATATGCAGTTAAGGTTCCTCCATGTAATTTCATAGCTGTGGCTCATTTCTTTTTAGCACTGAATAATATTCCATTGTCTGGATTACCACAGTTTATTTATCCATTCACCTACTGAAGGAACTCTTGGTTGCTTTAGGTTTTGGCAATTATGAATAAAATTGCTATAAACCCCCTGTGTAGGTTTTTATGTGAAAATAAGTTTCAGCTCCCATGGGTAAATATCAAGGAATACAATTGTTGGATCATATGGTAAGAGTATGTTCAGTTTTTTAAGAAACCACAAAACTGTGGCTGTATTTATGGCAGTCTGTTTCTGGGTTCTTGAACCAGTGTGTTTTGCTTTCTTTAGTAGTTGAAGAAGAGGAAAAATTAAAAAGTTCTAGAGACACAAAGGTGAGGAGAGGTAAAGAAGTACAAGAATATTTGTACAGAAACATAAAAATGATAAATTCCTGAATCATGAAAAAAAATATTCATAAGTTGTTTGCAAAAGTGCATAGTGCATATTCACCTGAGAATAATGAATGAAGTAATTTATTCAACACATATCAAAATAAAATAAATGTTTGTTGAATATTAAAATTTTTAAATAATTTCAGTTTAATAGAAAACATTAAAAAGGGCATGGGTATATCTATTATATATTGATAAAATATAAACCCACAATTAGACATAATAGATATGAACCTCAATTTTTTAATTTTGGACAGCAATATATCTTCATATTCTAATTTCTAGGTGACTCTCTTTTATTTCCAGGTAATGTTTAACTCTTTCTACCCTACCACTGATCTTACTTTCTATCAGCTTCCTTATTTGGGACACCTGTTACCATCCTCCAGCACTTCAGCTCACTAAAGACTGGTAGTGATTTAGCATTCTACCAAAATTTATAATGTTTATTTATTCATCCATGCTGGTCAATTTCTTCTAAATCTACATCTCACTTTTCTCCTCATGGTTTTCTGAGGTTTACAGTTACCTTCAGTACATGTATCATCTTAACAAGTTTTAAACTTTAGGTAAAATGTTACTATTAATAATGATACTGAAAATATAGACCAAGTTGGAGAAGGTTGTAATGGAGGCAGTACAAAGGGATGAGATCAGTGAGATGACAACCTATCTTTGAAAGGAATGAAAATATCTTTGGTTTGGAGATAATATATCCCAGAAAATTTTGCCAATGTTTGATAGTTTCTGCCCTCATTTTTTTTTCTATTTTCTTCTTCCTTCACTTCTGTTATATTTTATTAATTTAATTATATACTAACAGATTTTCTACTTTACTATCAAATTTGAAATTTAAAAAAATTGAGTGATTTTTTTTACATGATTTTTTTCTCTCATTCTAGGTTGTAAACAGCTCATGCAGTTTGAAACAGTGGTGTGGTTTCAGCTTCCCTTATGCCCTAAGGTCTTAGAAATGCATTCAATCACAAGGGATGCACGCTAATATCCTTAATTATTTGTAAAATCAGTTGCTGATTTTAATTGTTTTATAATTTCAAGTTCTCTGGTACTTCAAAGGGAGAGCCATCATATATTGTTGATTATAGTGGCTTGTATAACTATCTTAGTTGAACTTAGTTATTTCTTAAATTTCCTTATTCTTACACAGTGTAACCTTTTGTAGGGCATATTATTTCTGTATATTATTAAATTTTTTCATTACATATTAATACATGTTGGTTGTACACTCAGAATTTGGCTCTATTGCCAAGTCCTGGGAGATTGTTCTCTAACTTGCTATAGAAAGACAGCTGAGTTCTATAGCTGTGACACTGGGTTCTCGTTCAAAAAGTTGAAGAATGAACCTCATAAACACTCAAGGTAGGCAAGCAGGAAAAAAAGGCCTCTTATTTAGAGAAAGCGATAGCACAGAGCTCCCAGCACAAACTGGGAGGGTTTAAGAGTGCCTGTGTCTGGGCTGTGTCTAGGGGTATATATATATTTCTCAAACTTAGCTGAGCCATCTAATTTCTATTGGTTCCCACTGGAATGCTGATCCTTGTTTTGATCAGTCTTATTGAAAGTAGTTCTATTTCCAAATTTGGCATGCTTGTGCAACCCTTACTGCTAGCAAAACAAAAACAAAAACAGAAACGAGGGCATTCCCACCTCAGAAATCCTGTTCTTGTGTATTCCTGAGGCCCTCTGTAAGCTTCCTGCTTTTGTTTTTTCCCAAGACCCCTTATCTTGTTCTAACTAGACAGGGGTGCCTCTTCCTTTTCCCTGTCTCAGTTGTACTTCTCTAAGAGTAACTGGTTACTTAAAACATGTTTGGTGTCTGTGATGTGTATGCTCTCCTCCCCTTAACATACCCCAGATTTTATTTAATTGCATAGCCATGAGCACTGTCTTTGAAAAGCACATCTGCTTTTAAATAAGCAAAATATCATATACTTGGCCTTTTTTCCATAGCATTTTCTATCTCTAGGGTGGAATATCACCAATTTTAGAAAAGAACCCTAAAGAGAGAGCTTGCTTATGCATATGGTATTCAGTGGGACATTAGCACCTGCAACATTGCTTTAAAGACTGGTTAGGCATTTTAAAATGAATGTGAAAAAGCTGAGGGAACTCCAATCCATTTGATTTAAGCTAAAGGATAGTTTCCACTTGGGCTGTCCTTCCCCATTCAAAACACTTTGTAACTGTACCTCCTTCCCTCCATTAGTGACACATGAATAGACCATCAATATCAAGTCTATGTGAAGATGCATCAATTTACATCATTTTTGAAGAACGTAAGACTGACTGAGATATTTTCAAGATTTCTGGATGCCTGCCTTCAATCTACCTGTTATGACTGGAATTCATATTCCCTATATTGCCTTCATAAAAATGTTGGCATGATAGTTCTGGGGAAAAAAGGTAGGAAATACATTTCTTTCTGCCTTGCTAAAGTTTAAAAATATCTGTTAAAGGCCCCATCTCTGTTTTCTTACTGTGCCAGCCTTGATCGAGTCATTGTTTTAGTCAATTATTATACATCCCATACTTATTTGTACATAATCACTTAGGAATCATCAGAAGTTCCAAGATTGATTAGACCTCATCCCCAGCTCACTTTTAGAATGTTGGAAGCCATAAATTTCACAAAGAAGGTCAGATATCTTGATATAGAGTTACGAATATGAAACAGAAAGCAGTGAGTGTCCAGGAAGCAATATAATGTGAGCTGAATAGGAAAGTAGGCATACATTTATTATAAAATTTTAATGCAACAGTTGTGATCCTACTACTGTCATCCATCTGAGCAGAAAACAATATCTGTTTTGTTTGCTAATTATATCATATGCATTAACTTTGAATTTCAAGTAGAAGGCAAATGAGTGTCATGGCCAGTAATTTTTCTATGTCTCCAGATTTGGTGGTGATTATGTTGGTTAGACATCATGATATATGCTTTACTAATATTACCTCATTTAATTCTCTAAAATAATTCTAGAGATAGGCACTAATATCTCACATTTACTGATCAGGAAGATGAGTTAGTGCAGTACTAGGTCTCATAGGTTGGAGAGACATAGAGACATAAACTTTACCATTTATCTCTGCAAAATGTGGCAAGTACTTAAACTGTTTGTAACTCATATTATTCACATATAAATGGGGTGGAATGTAATTACTTACCTCATATCTGGGGAGCAGATCAATTAAGTTAACTACACTGAAGGTGCCTAAAAGAGAGGTGGCACATCTCAGGCAGTACATAAGGATTTGCTGTTACCACAATATGACAGATATTTAATTATAAAACCAAAACATCAACCCAGCTATTCCTGGTCATTTCAATTATTTTGTGAAAAACAGAATTCTTACTGAATTTATATAAAGGCTCACTATGAAACAACATCCATGTGCTACCAGAAAAATCAAGAAGCAATTTTGCCACATGCTTTTTCTATACTTATTAAAAATGATATTACAGTTTTTCTCCTTTAATAGGGTGATTTTCCTTGATTGGTTTCTAACATTAAGCAAATATTGAATTCCTGAGATACTGAGATTAAGCCAAATTTTGTACAAATATGCATTATTTTTTCATATTGCTATACTCTATTTAGTGTCCATCTATCTGTTACTCCATGAAAATTATTTTTTTCTTTAATCTCTGGTTGATATCTACATCTGATTGCTATCCATTTTAGATGTTTAGATGAGAATTTCTCCCTACCTACCTCCTTCCCTCCCTTTCTACCTTTCCTTCCCATCTCACTCACTTTTTTTCTCTGTCTTTCATCGTGCTTGTGTTTCAGTGGGATTCTTTAGCGTATCAGATGGTGTCATTCATAAACTCTATAGGCCTATCCCAGGAATGAATGTGAGTTACATCTAATTCACTCTAACACGAGAGTCCTTTGGAGTCCCAACTTAATGGAGGAAGAGTTTTCTATATTTTTCTTTGATGTCTTCAGCCTTGTGTACCTTCAGTCATCATTAAATTTATTATCTTATTAGTATGGACTGCATATGCTTTGAAGACAAAAGGGGCTACAATGTTGCTTATCTTTCTAAATTTCTGTCTTCAACTAAATGTGGCTTTAGTAATTTCTTGGTATTATAGCTACTCCTAAATAATTTTCAGAATGTTTAAAAATATTGTATCTACCATTTTCAGATATTTTTGTTAGGAGAACTTAATGCTACATATTACCAGAAAAAGAAGTGACATTTAAGCTAGTATTCTTAATTACTGAGCAATGCATCTGTAACTTGGGGAGGGGATGGGAAAGCAGTAGAATATGCTCCCAGTATAGAGCAAAATATAAGGAGAAATAAAGTAGGAGAAACCCATTTATTGCAGTTGTTCATTTCTGCTCATGACCTGGCTGCAGAAAAAGGGACCCCACCCAGACTCTCTGGTCCAGCTATGCCCTCCCTCCCCCTTGTAATTACCTATTGATACGGAGATGGACAACTTCTCTCCACCCCTTGGAAACAGCTACTGATATGGAGATGTACTAAGGCCAGGTGAGGGATTCTAAAAATGTTGCAGTTTTACCCACAGCATCCCTACAACATCTATTGTTCATCAAACATACATTCCCATCAACTTTTTAAAAATACCTATTATGTGTGAGGATATTTTTGGATATGTGGGATATATCAATGAACAGAAGAAATATCCTTGTGCTCATGGAGTTTACATTCTACCTTACTTTCTATTTTTAAAAAAACTGAACTCTCTAAGATAATACACCTAGGTGGATTAATCTTTGGGAAAGCACATAACTAAGTGCTACTTTGAAAATTGCAAATGAATAACTACCTTTTCTACCTATCTTTTTTTCAGTTTTCTTAAATATTAGTAGGCAATCATATGAGGGTACCAAGCTGCTCTCATTCACAGTGTATTTATACTGGTTAATTTAGTTCAACACCTGTTTTTTTTTTAGGCTGCTAAAATAATTTGATTAGTTAGGGTTGCTTTCTTTTAAAATCTGTCATTTTCCTAACTCCAAGCTCTTTTGAACATATACAATATCTTTTTGTCTTGTCTCTTCCCTGGAGGTCTGCCAGGGTATTTGTTATTGAGTTATAATGAAGTCTTTTAATTGTTCATTTATTTTTATTTTTTGTGTGTCTGTTTCTGCTTTTTAATAGTCCTTTCTCTCAGTCTTATTTGTATTTTTTCTTTCCTTGCCAACATTTTAAAACTGTTATTTGTTGTTATTTGGCCAGGCCAGTGCTTTCTATTTGTCCTTGTTTCTTTTTTGCCACAATTGATTTTTAACCACCTAAAGATAAACTGACTTCCAACTGCTCTGTGGCTCTGGTTGTTGCAATTCCTTCTCTGAAATGGCTGAGTGAGCAGATGACTCAGATCATGAGCAGGAAGCAGATGATTTCTTCCCTCATGAATCTTTGACTCAGCATTTAGCAAATTCTAGAGATGTTGCAGTATTTCCAATTGTCTCATTTCTTCTACTTTCTTTAGATTGCTCCAACATTTATGATCAATCAGAACTTCATAGAAATGCTCATCTGTTTTTTTGCAGCTCATTGATACAAAATAAGTTGAAAAATGTGACTGTTTTTTGAGTGATAGTTAAGATGCCGAGTTAGATGAAAAATATCATTTAAGATCATTTCAATTTGCCTTATAACTTAAAGATTATCAGAGGGAATACCATTTATAATAAACATTTTAAAAGAACTATTTAATAGAGAGTTGACTACTGCCTTCATTACCTAAAGTAATGTCATCCAGGGAACATATAACAATCCAGAATCAAGAAGAATCATGTTTCTTCCAGCACATTCAATCAGAATTTTAAAGGAAAGGAAGTCTCAGTTTTATTTTTACATGGTTGTATAATTTAGGTAAGTGATTTATAGTATCAAGGCCTTGGTTTAGTCATATATGGAATGAAGAGTTTAAGCTAGATAACTTCTATGCTCCTGTAGCGTGTCTTTGCATATATATTTCACATATAGTAAAATATACTGTCTCTTCGCACACGCAGTGCAATGAACATTATTTATTATTTGTGGAAGTTTGTATATCCACCATCATAATGAGGAAATAGGACAGTTTTAGCACCCTCAAAAAAGCCCTCATGCTACCCCTTTACAGATACACTCCTGGTTACCCTCAACTCCTGGCAATCACTAATCTGCTCTCCATCCCTATCAATTTGTCTTTTTGAGAATGTCACATAAATGCAGTCATGTAGAATGTAATCTTTTAAGATTGGATTTTCTTACTCAGCATAGTGCCCTTCAGATTAATCCAAACTGTTGTGTGTACGAACAGTATGTTCACTTTTATTTTCTGAGTAGTACTCCATTGTGTGGATGTACCACGGTTTGTTCATTCACCTGCTCAAGAGTATTTGTGTTGGTTCAGTTTGGGGCACTAATGAATGGAACTTTCTTATAAGTACTCACATGTAGGATTTTTAAAAAATAAATTTTCATTTCTCTAAGGCAGATCACCAGGAGAGGTGCAGGGTCATATGGTAGATATATATTTAACTTCATGAGAAACCACCAAACCAGTCTCTAGAATGGCTGTATCATTCTGCATTTACACCAGCAAAGTGAGAGTGATCCAGTTGTTCTGAATCCTCCCCAGCATTTTGTACTGTCAGACTTTATAAATTTATCTGTTCTAATAGACATGCAGTGATATTTTATCAAGGTTTTAGTTATAATTTCCTAATGGCTAATGATGTTGAGCATCTTTTCATTTGTTTATCATCTGTATATTCTCTTTGGTGAAATGTTGGTTCATGCGGTTTTTCCATTTTCTAATTGTTTGCCTTTTTATGGCTCTGATATTTAGAACTCTCTATTTATTGGAGATAAAAATCCTGTGTTAGACATGGGACTAGCAAATATTTTATTCCAATTAATAGCTTTAAAAAAAAAATTAAGACTATTTTTTAGAGCAGTTTTAGGTTCACAGCAAAATGGAGAGGAAGTCCAGAGATTTCCTGTACACTTCTTGCCTCTACATATACGCAGCCCTGCCCATTATCAATATCCCCCACCAGTGGTATATATTTGTTCCAACTGATGAACTTATACTGACATACCGTAATCACCCAAAGTCCATAATCTTCATGTGTATTCACTCGTGGTGTTGTACATTCTATGGGTTCAGCCAAGTGTGTAATGATATGTAGCCATCATTTTGGTATCATAGAGTATTTTCACTGCCTTAAAAATCATTTGTTCTCTACGTGTTTGTCTTTCTGCCCATCCAGTCCCTGGAAACCACTGAACTTTTCTGAACTTTTTATTGTCTCAATAGTTTTGCCTTTTCCAGAATGTCATAAAGTTGAAATCCTACAGTGTAAACCTTTCCAGATTGGTTTCTTTCACTTAGTAATATGCATTTAGGTTCCCCCGTGTATTTTCATGGCTTGATGACTCATTTATTTTTAGCACTGAATAATATTCCATTGTCTGTATGTAGCACACTTTATTTATCTTTTCACCTACTATAGGACATCTTGCTTGCTTCCACACATTGGCACTTATGAATAAAGCTGTTATGAACATTGTGTACAGGTTTTTGTGTGGACATAAATTTTCAACACTTTTTGAGTAAATACCAAGGTGTATGATTACTGAATTGTATGGTAAGAGTATCTTTAGTTTTATAAGAAACCAACAAACTGTCTTCCAAAGAGGCTGTATCTTTTTTGCATTTCTATAAGCAGGGAATGAGAATTCCTCTTGCTCCACACCTCACCAGCATTTGGTGGTATCAGTGTTTTGAGTTTTGGGCATGAAAATCGGAGTGTAGTTGGATCTCATTGTTTTGTTTTCATTCATATTTGCCTGATGACATATGATGTGGAATGTCTTGTGATGGTGTTATTTGCCATCTGCATATCTTATTTGGCCCATTTTTTACTTTAGGTTGCTGTGTTCTTATTATTGACCTTAAAGAATACTTTGCATATTTTGAATAAAAGTCCTTCATCAGATGTGTGTTTGGCAAATATTTTCTCCCAGTCTGATACTTGTTTTCTAATTCCCTTGGCATTGTCTTTCACAAAGCAGTTTTTATCTTTAATGAAGTACAGCTTATCAATCAGTTTTCTTCATGGATCATGCCTTTGGTGTTATACCTAAAAGGTCATCGCCAGGTACAAGGTCATCTACCTTTTCTCCTTTGTTATCTTTTAGGAGTTTTATAACTTTATGTTTTACATTTAAGCCTGTAATCCATTTTGAGTTATGAAGGGTATAAACTCTAGAATAATTCTTATTTTTTATGAAGGGTGTAAAGTCTAGAATAATTCTTATTTTTGTATGTGGATGTCCATTTCTTCTATCATCATTTGCTGAAAACACTAGACTTGCTGCATTGTAACGCCTTTGCTGTTTTGTTAAAGATCAAGTGACTTTGTTTATTTGTATATTTCTGCGCTAGTTTATTGAGAATTTTTATCATTCATGGGTTTTGGATTTTTTCAAAGCCTTTTTCTGCTCTAGTGATACAATCAGGTGATTTTTCTTTTTTTGTCAATTGATGTATTTTGATTACATTATCTGCTTTGAAATTAACTTGCTTTTTAATTCTTTTAACAGTTTCTTTTGCAGGGAAACATTTGTTTTTTCCAATTTTGATGAAGTTTGTAACTTTCCTTTATTGGGTCAGGATTCTGCTGTTTCAGCAAAGATCTCATTATTTAATGTCAGGTCACAAAAATTTTCTCAACCATAGGAATGTTTTCATCTAGAATTTTCATAGTTTATATTTAGTTCTATGACCTATCTTGACTTTGTTTTTAAATTAGGTTTGAGATTTAAATAAAAGTTCTTTTTTAGTCTTATTTTTAAATTTTGGATGCCTTATTCCATCAAACAGTTTGTTTAAAAGACTTTCCTTTTTCCCTTGCATTTGTATTATTGTCAAATATTAATTGGTTATATTTGTGAGGATCTTTTTCTGGATGTTCTTTTCTACTGTATTGATCTATGCATCTATTTCTTCACCAATGCCACACTGTCTTGATTATGGAAGTTTTATCATGAGTTTAAAAATTAGGTGGTAATCTTCCTCCAACTTCTTTTTAATAATGCTATTAACTATCTCAGCTCTTTCACTTCCTTAGAATGTTGATATTCTATAAGTTAATATAGGATTCACTGAACATCTTTCCACTTTGTGCTTTTCTCCATTTTGTGTATTAAAAAAAGTGAGTTTGAATTTCAATGCCAAAATAATAGTAAAGTCTCACTATAAAAGAGTGCACATTTAAAAATGCCCACTATAATAGAGCTCAGAATATTTTCCAAATCTTTCTCTAATTTTTAAGTGTATTCTACATAAGAATTTTTTTTTAGAAAATCATATTAGCCTTTAACTTAGCATTAGTCCAATTCCCTACCTCTGGAGAAGTATGGATACATGTGACTCAATTTTTAGATGTAAATGGAGATTGTTTTACTTCTTATATTAAACCCGAATGTAATAGTAACCCTATTTTTTCATTGTTTATTTGCTTATACTTTATTCTTTTTCTTAAAGTTGGTTTTTATACCTTACTGCTAAAATAGAGAAAGTGTTAATGTGTTGCTCACAGATGGCTAATTCTGACTCAGCTCTGCTGGTCCAAGTCCATCCATCCTTTCCTAATACTTTGAATGGTATTAGATTCATCTTATGGCCAAAATGCATGCAAGGAGTGAGTAACAGAGGTCCATATCTTATATAGACTTTCCTTTCATAACTCTGTGTTTGTGCTTCTTCTCCCTTGGCTTCACAATCCCTACTTTGTCCAAGTACCATTTTATTTTTTTTAGAAAATGTTTACTGAGACATATTTGATATATAACATTGTGTAAGTTTAAGGTGTTCAGTGTGTCGATTTGGTTCATTTATGTTGTGATATGAATGTCATTATAGTGTTGGCTAATACCTCTACCGTGTCCCATATTTTTCATTTCTTCTGGTTTTAAGAATAAGTAAGATCTAGTCTTTTAGCAAGTTTAATGTTTAATACAATTTTCTTGTCTAGAACTATTGTACTGTGTATTATGTCTCAGGTACTTACTGATCTACTAGTTACAAGTATGTACCATTACACACCATCTGTCCACTCCCCACCCCCAGCCCCTAGTTATGTACTATTTTTCTCTCTGCTTTTGAGTTCATTTTCTTTAGGATTCCAATTATAAAAGATATCATACAGTATTTGTCTTTGTCTGACTTATCTCACCTAGCATAACGTCCTCAAGATCCATCCATGTTGTTACAAATGACAGAGTTTCCTTTTTTGTACCATTATCTGGTTCCATCTGAATGTAAGATATTATACTAATTGTTGATGTTATAGAAAGCACACTTTGAATGTCAGGAATTTAAAATAAAGTGCTGCAGCAAGTCAAATAACCAGACGATTATTATATAACATGATACAGTTCTATCTGCATTAAATATGGAAGAGGAGCTCCTAACCAAGAGTATTGGAGAAAGAAAAGCCTCTGAAAAGCTGGCATTGCATCTTGGTTTGGACAAATTAAAATGTTAACAGGGAAAGAAAACAGAAATGACATCCTAAGTAGAAGGAGAAAAGTCAGAGAGACCTCAGAGAACACTGCATCATTACCTTACATCGTATAATATTTGAACCTCGAACAGATTCACTGTCTTTCTCTGCTTCTCTTGTATATTTACATATCAATCTCTTAGTTACCCCAAGAAATAACTTGATGTTGGAAATACTCCCCTTCTCTAGTCAACAGTTTAGTCTGTGAAGAGTAGGACAATGAATAGAAGTGCGTCATCAAATGGGAGGCAGAGTTATCCTGGGAAAAAGAAATAACGATTTCAAATATCTGGAAGCAGGAAAGACAATGTCTTGCATCTTCAGTGGATACCAAAGAGCCTTTGAAGCACAGACTACAAGGAAGAGGACAGAGATGCAAATGGAGAAATAAGTGGCATATTGAAGTGTTTGGACAGGACATTGTCAAGCTTTTGCATTGCATTACTTTGAAAGTTATATGACCAGATTTATATTTTAGAAGGAGAAAAGCATATCACTTGCATACTGGTAGGAGTGTGAGAAAAGGCATGGCACTTTTGAAGAACTACAAAAACTGTTCATTATAACTAGATTCTCTGAGTGCTTATGATATTGATGGGGGATGAGGCTGCAGTGGAAGACCAAGGCCACCTGGTGAAGAGTCTCTATACTTTATGCTAACAAATTTGCAACTACTACTAACATTTTTCAAGCAAGAGAAGGAGCTTTCTGAATATTTTGAGCCACATTCACTATGAATGTATAGTTATTTCTTTATTGGTAATAAGTCATTCAGTTACAATGACTGCTAGAATCTGGGAGAATGAATCTGATTAATATTCTTTCTTCAGAGTTATATTCATTAAAGAAATATATTCATTCTTTTCTATTACAAGATTATGTTAATCATGACATAGAATGAATTACAACTTTCTAATTCATAGTCTTTTAAAGGAATCATTTAACTTCATACTAACAAGAAAGTTGGTAGGATGAATACTTTAATACCATTTGACCAATGTAAAGTTTGTGACATATTTTAAATAATACGCTCATTAAAAAAAACAGGTTTAGATATTATTAAATCTAAATTGGGCCCACTGCATAGTTTTTATGAAACCTAATTATATTTTCAAAGAACTCTGATATTTTAGTTTCAATGATTTCAGATATAAACTGAAGCATCTGGGTTTATTTCTACCTCCTTCCCTCTCAAATTAGATCAATTAATCAGGTAGACTAAAATCTAACAGTTCTTCTGAGGGTTTTATATGACTGAAAACTTCTTAGGAACTTCCACCCTGGGTTATGTTTCTATCCAAATAGAAATATTTGAAGAGATGCAAATATAGTAGTCTTCATTAACTACAAATGAATTTATTGTAGCACTCAATAACGCTTGCACATGAACTATTTCATTTTCATATTTGTGTTAGCATTTATATATATAAAGGTATATAACTAAAATACTTCCTTTGGATATTAAAAATTCATAGTACACACACATAAAATATATATATATACTTTATGATATTTGAGAGTTATACATATGTGTATACATGCACGTGTATGATTTTTAAATTTAAGGCATTGTTGGCTTTCCCACTTATTTAAATTCAACTTCCAATATTTAAAAATTTCAGTTGCATTGTTCCTATTGCTTTTTCATGTATTTGAAAATGATTTTATTGGCTTTTGTGGAGGACATCTCTGTCTCTCAGGTCGACTGATTTGAGAAATATATTTAAAACTGTAATTTGTTTTTAATGTTATGCATTTTTGCTATTGTCATTACTACTGTAGAAATTTAATTTGTCATTTGTTAGAGGACCTTGTGTCCCTGCTCTCTTGAGTATACATGCAACGGACATGTGAAGAATCTGGGCTGACCCGAACAGGTGTTTCCAGTGTGTATTCTTGGGCTTCCATTTTCTAAGGCTTTTTGCCAGGAATGTGACTGTAGCATCCAATTTAAGGAACCACTTCACGCCTGACATTTCTCCCATTATTTCTGTTTAAATTGGCAGATGAGAATATTCTCTTCGGATATTTTCATTCAGCAACTTTGGGTGCATGCAGATCTCAAATTACCATCTGTTTTATCAACAATTACCACTGAGTGAATCTGAGCAGCAGTCCTTTGCACCTGACACATAATGCCGTTTTATTATTACTCAGTTAAACTTATACTTCAGTCTGGTCAAGTTTTCAATAATACCAATGTTATTCTAATTGCAATTATCAGTGACCTCATATATTCCATTGACTCTGAGGAGTAATACATTGGAAATAATCCAATGTCTTCAAGTCAACAACAAAATATATATAGTGTTTTGGACATACACACTATATTTCAGATTATAAAATAGACCACCACATTAGTCATATCCCAAACAATAGTCTAACCTCATTAAAAAGGTGAATAAATAATAAGAAATAGCGAATAAAGGGAATATAATAAACAGTAAAGAGTTTACTGATATAGATTAATGAATGTTAATGTAAACTCAATTTTTTATAACACCAGCATTCAGTAGTTATATTGGTAGATGACTAGTTAATTATTTGAAACTAAAGAGCCATGAAATGATTATAAATCTAGGCAACATTATATGCAAAAATAGATTTAAATTGACAGGATTGTTCATGTTAAAAAGGAGCTAAAGAAAGTAGAAATAAGCCTACAAAAACATGTAAGGTTTTCAAAAGAAGGGAAAATAAATACATGTTCTCTAAGGTTAATGAGAAAGAAATTTCATTTAAGAATGTTTAGGCTAGGTCATTTTTAAAACTATTATTATCTGTGGTTTCTATTCCTGATTGAAGGTACATAAATGAATGGATCAGCTATGTAAGATAATCTGTATAAAAGCTCATACCACCATAGTTGCCTTTTAGTCAACAGATGAAGTATATGAATTTTTTTCTTCTGTCATACTCACTATTTTTACTATAATTTTGGAACTTAAAAAAAAGCAGAGGAGATGACATCGTGATAAAATTTGAATATATATGTGTAATGCTGCCAGAAGCCTCAAATCTCTTAATATTCATGTAACTAATATGTTGCAATTAACCTATCCAGTCAGAATCAAACATATCAGCAAAATGTAGAGTTTCAACAAATTGGTTTATTGTCTATCAAATTTATATTGTAAACAATCTAAAATATATATAGAAAATTAAGGAAAAAGCACCCATTTTCTGCCTTACTTTTTTCTTAAATATTGAAAATGATGTATATTCTTATAAGTGATGTATGAAACATACTGTATTTAACAATCTATTTTTAAATAACAAGGTTTGAGGTTTATGGACATACCATCTGAGCACAGTATGGAAAGATCAATGTAAAAATTACATTCACATATTTTATAAAAAATTGCATTTATATATTGAAATGATAAATAAATTGAAGCAAAGTAAACATTTTTCAATGACAGGTTTCAGTGACTTGGAATACATGAATGTAAACTTTTAGACAAAATATTTTATCAAATTATTAGTATATCTTGTGGATTTCAACATATCTATTAATGTTTCAAAGTTTAGGGTAAAGAAATTTATAAATGAGAATTAATGCTTCCAGAATGGTGGAATGAGGACCTTGAAAAATTCACACTACCATAAAAACAATGAGAACACTTATAAAAATCATCCAGATCAACTGTTTTCAGAAGTCTGAAATTAACCAAAAAGTTTCAAAAATTTGAGGAGCTATTATTTAAGAAAAACACCTGAATATTTGTAAGAACAGAAAGCACAGTGACATTTTAATTTGCCCCATTCCTATTCCCCTCTCCTCAGCAACATGGTGACCTTCAAAACCAGCAGCCTCATAAACTTGGTAGTTGTTAAAGTGACCAGCCTAGCAGCCACTGGGGAAGACAGAAGTGTTTGGAGTTCTCCCAGAGCCCTATGCACTAAAGGTCATCACCCCTGGACCCATCTAACATCTCCATGGAAAAGCTGCATTTACAGGATTTGTCTTTATTTGACTTGATTTAGTGCTCAAGCAGTGATACTCTTATCACAAGGGCTTTGTGGGAAACAATGAATGGTGATTGTTTAATTTCACAGCTCGCTGAGGCCCTGATACAAGCTGCAACAAATGGTATGTGGTCAAAAACTTAAGAGGAAAATATGGGGAATGAGATGCCTATAGGTAAAAAGCTTCAACACATTTCAGGAAATCCAGGAGGCCACACTAAGTGCAGGGCTGTGCTTATGCCTAGGAAAGTCTTAAAAGGATTCTGATTTTGAGGCTCTGTTCAAAAAGGAAATGAAGGCTAAGGCAGAGTTTCAAATTCCTGGAACATTAAGGACATGCCCCAACACACACAGAGAGCCACACTGCAAAGAGTGGGAAATACACTGATTCAAGGCACTTAAGGATATCTCTGTGTAATCATTAGCCAACCACTAGGCTAACAGGGAAGATAATCCAGTGGCTGCACACAACACAGATAATAAAGACTCCAGAGAAAGGGTTCAGGAAAGTCACAACAGTGACAACAATAATAAAAACCAGCAACAAAAACAACTCTGGGTGAGAGTGGGGGAATCTGATTTCCACAGTTGCCTCATTCTATAATTTAAATGCCCACTTCTCAGAAACAATTATGACATACATAGGCAAACAGAAAATTATGACTTACACAAAGGAAGGAAGAAAATACTACCTTTCTTGAGGAAGCACAGATGTTGTACTTATAAGACAGACACTTTAAGTCCATTATTGTAAGAAATAACTAAAAAATTATGCCCACAGAATGAAAAGAAAGCATGAGACTGATGGCTCACCACAGAGAGAATATCAGCAAAGATATATAAAGCTTCTTTATAACTACATATATATATATATATATATATATATATATATATATGTATACACACACACACACACATACATGCATATATACATATGTATACATATGAGGAGGGAAATATGTCAGTGATCATTTGATATTGAGAGGATCAAGCTGATAGGTTGTAAGTCACAAAGTTTAGGGCAGAGAAGAAATAGGGACTTAAATCATATTTGAGGCAGTTCACAATCTTAAGTGATTATAAGTGAATAAGATGCAGGTGTTGAGAGTTGTCATGAGAGATTCTGACACCTGAGGGAGACTGAAGCAAACTGAAAAGTAGCAGAGGATGCAATGGTCCTGAGGTCCTCTGTGGAGGTGGGGATCATCAGCTCAATGAATGGCCCCTTGGAGAGTTTGGAAGTGATTAAAGAAAGAATCTTGGGTGATATATATGGAATGAGTGCATGGTCTTCTCACCAGGAACTAAGGAGGAGTGTAGGTCTCCTGCTAATACACTCCCAAAAGCTTGGACTGCCTTAACAAAGTACCAGAGACTAAGTGGCTAAACAACAGAAATTTAGCTTTCCTCAGTTCTGGAGACCAGAAGTACAAAATCTGACTGAAAAATGAGCAAAGAAACTGAAAATGTATTTTTACAGAGAAAATATACAGGTAGCCAACAGGAACATGAAAAGACACTCATCACTAATCATCAGGGAAAGGCAAATCAAGACCTCAGTGAGACCTCAGTGAGACCTCACCTCACTCATGTGTTGGTGACGATGTAAAGAAAAGGGAACCCTTTGCCTTGTTTGTGAGAATGTAAATGGGTGCAACCACTATTGAAAACAGTAAGGAGCTCCCCCCAAAAATTAAAAATAGAATTACCATACGATACAGCAATGCCACTTCTGGGCATATGTCTGAAGGAAATGACAATATAACATTGAAAATCTGTGTTTTTTGCATGACTGTTTACAAAGCCAATATATGGAAGCAACCTAAGTGTCCATCAATTGATGAATAGAGAAAGAAGATGTGATACACACACATACATACATACACACACACAATGGAATATCATTCAGCCATGAGAAAGAAGGAAATCCTGCCAACATGGATAGACCATGAGCACATTATGGTGAATGACTTAAGTCAGACAAAGAAAGATAAATACTTTATGGCATCATATATATGTGGAATCTTTTAAAAGCCAACTCATAGTAACAGAGAGTGGAAGGTGCTTACTAAGGGCTTGGAGAGTGGGGGAAATCAGGAGATGTTTGTCAGAAGGAACAAACTTGCAGTTAAAAGATGAATAAGTCCTAGAGATCTAGTGCTTACCACTGCGATTGTAGTCAACAATACTGTATTATATACTTCAAAGTTGCTAAAAGACTAGATCTTAAATGTTCTCACCACAGGAAAAGAAATAACAGACACGATGGAGGTGTTACATAACACTATGGTGGCAACCATATTACACCCTAAACTTACACCGTGTTATATGTTAATTATTTTTTAATACAAAGATAAAGTAAGACTATATAGGAAAAAACCCTAAAAAGAAACAAAAGAAACTTGGGTTATGTCGTAACTGAAATGTAACAGTGTGCCTTCTTTAACAACGTGTTTGTATTTATAAGTATTCTTGTTCTTATAATTGCCATTATATCAAGTTTCTCAAAATGTTGAGGACTCACAAAATGTCAGAGAATATATTTGCAGAACTTCATGACTGAGAAACACTATACTAAAAACTAATGGCTTTTGTTTTAAGTCTAAACCCAAGCCAAATCTGGTCAGGAAATTAAATTACTATAGGTTATACTTTGAGTACTCTGATGGTCCAAAGTATGTTCATTTCTCATGGAGAACCAGCCCATCACAGAAAACATGTTCATTTACTCTCTAGGCTGATGTATCTTCAGGCAGATATTTCTTAGAAATTTATCATGTAAATAGCTGATCAAGTCCACAGGTATAAATAAGAATGGCTCAAGGAGTACAAGAGTCTTCAAAGAGAGAAAGAGTGAGGCGAAAAAAAGAAAGGCATGGAAGTGCGGGATCACAGCAAGAAAAGTGCAGGGAGTGGGACCTAGAAAAATGCTCTAAGCTCCTGGGACACCTTGGGTACTAATAAGACGGTAACAAGTTAGTGAGAACAAGGAATAGGAAAATGAAAGGAAATATTCTAGGTGTTCTTGCTTTTCTATTCATCACAGAGATTATTACTTGGACAGTAACTGGTTCTCCATAAAATTAGTTTGTAAAAATTTTAACATGATTTATATTTTCATAAAAATTCATTGACGTTTTAATAATGCAAGTCTTTTTGTTTTCAAGTAAAACCATCTATGTGTTTGAGTATGATAATGTTTTTGTTTATTTATTGGGTAAATCAAACATTGCTCATTAACATTCAGTATACCAATTACATACTCTTTCCCGATTTATAGCTGCTGCTCATTTAACCCGCATAATCATAGTGGTGCCTCTTCGCCTGTCTGCTGGGTAAGATATTCTCTGAATTCCCTGACAGCTTTCCCTTGGTGCAACATTTTAAAGTGTATCTCCTTATACCTTCTGCAGTTTCCTTTTCTTTTTTCCATTTCCTCATTTGCCTCTGACCCATACTAGCACTATTTGCTGCCTCAAGACTGTAACAATGAAAAAAAAAGTGTGTCTATGTGTATAAAATGAATATTTATATAACTTATTTTTCATTTTTTGTGAACTGATGAGGGAAGCCTTTTTCCCCCTTTCTGACAGTAGAAGTGGCGTTGTTGACTTCTTATTAATAGGTCAGATTGGTTGGAGAAGGTTAATTAAAGGATAGGAAACAGTGACCTTGCTCTTTAGATGGAAGTTAATTATTCAAATAAACTAATAAATGTAATTTTGTTGCAGAAAAATAGTACCTTTTACACTGAATCACAATAAATCAGATAATATAATATCTTGAGTTTTACATTTCATATTGCTTATCAGAGGTAAGAAATTCTTTAAGTACAGGCATAAAAGGTTTAGCAAAGGATGACAGAATTTCATTCCTGTTCAAAAAGCACATTGTAAATTTTTATAAAAAATGAGAAATTAAACAGTATAATCATATATGTATTGTTGCTATGTTTAGTGGATATCACTCACTTGTATTCAGTTTAGTCTAGGCTATATTTTGGGAAGAATTTTGTCCTTCCAGATACTTATTAAAAGAGAAACATGAAAAATGGTGCAGAACTAAGACATAAATGTAGCAACTTCACAAAGAGCAATGAATCATCACACATCCAACAATGGATCTCATCAAAATTGTTCTTAACATCACATACTTTACATTCAATGGTCAATCTATGAACAACTAGTGACTGAGCTATGGGTTCCCCATCTCATTTATGACAGCAGAACTATATCTTTCGCATTTCAAGAAAATTACAGAAAATAAAACTGCAATAAAACCAAAAAGCTGGAAACAGAGATGACACCCATGACAACATTAAAAAAAGGATACTGAAGATGTGCAGCCATCCACTCAACTTACAATTAATGCAGTGCAAGATCGATGTCTGACTTTCCCTGGTGCCATATCTGACTGAACCTAAAATGGGACCTAATGGGAATGCACCAAAGATAGGAAATAATGCACATCTAAATAGGTTTTATTAATAATTATAACTGATGTATATATCATATATATATATTCCATTTATCCATACATGTATGTATGTATTTCCTGTGGCTCCTTTTTAATTCAGGACAGGTATGTAAATATATAACATTTGTTGATCTGAACCTTCACTGAGATGATCTGTGACTTAGACCTGAGATAACAGAATGCATTTCTCCCAAGGTGTTTATTCTTGGCTATAATCATTCCTCATCCGGACGATTTCAACTAGGTAGACTTGCCCCTAAAGCAGCCATTGGAACTAGAAACGCGAAGGTATATGTTTGTATATGTTATATAGATAAAGGAAAAAAGGGGCAGGTAAAAACATCGTGAACAGGGAGGTATTTCATTAAAGATAAACCTAAATCATATAGAATATCCTAGTAAAGATTTTAAGTATATGGCTATTCACTCTTCAATTTTTTCAACCTTTCTAATATGTTTTAAAATGTTCACAGCAAAAAAAAAAAAAGTTGAGACTGGGGGAAGTAAGCAATAGCTGAGGCAGAGGAAGTGGGAGAATAGAGTTTTCCAGAGCTGCTCCACATGGTAGCTACTAGCCACATAGCTACTGAGCACATGAAATGTGGCTAGTCTGAGTTGAAAGGTTCTGTATGTGTAATCCAGATATCAAAAACTTAATACACAAAGGAATGGAAAATATTATTAATTTTTATTTTACATGTTGAAATGATAATTTTTTTATGTACTGGGTTAAATAAAGTACATTATTGAAATTTTTTAAAAAAAGAATATCCTAGTAATACTCTAAAAAGTAGGCTGACTTATGCTTTTGCAATTTTAAGTCAGTGGATCTTCAAAATGTGGATACGTGTAACCTAGAAAGTAAAAAAAGAAAAATTTCAAGATTTCTATTCATATTTTATCTTATGTTTTTTCAACTTACATTTTCATACACAATATATTCATCTTGTAGAAAATATAATTTTTAAACCAGGACTAATCCATCTTTTTGGCATACCCAATTATTTTTTAGTTTGGGGATCATTGCCAGACTTTACCAATTGGCCTGTTTCTGATACTACTCACTGCAGGTGAGTTGCCCAAAGGCAGAATTCCTTCCAAGAAATTATAGCAACAAGTTGTATCAGAGCACTGGATGTGGACTCACGACTCAGTGGATATGTGCTTATCACTGATACAGAGATATAGATGTAGTGACCCTGACTTGGTTACCTGCTGCTGATTTTTGAGGGCCTAGTTTCTAAATGTGTAGGACAGGCCTACATTCTAACCTAAGAGATTCAAATTACCCGATTTGTGATAATGGTGAAAGTGGTGAAAACTTTTTTTGTCTGTTTATTCTTCAGATCAGTCTAAAGTACCAAAGAAAAGAAAAATCCTGGAATGAAATCTCTGGTTCCTGCGACTACAAATTTGTGTTCTGAAAGCACATATCTTAGAAATAAACATTTCTAGCTCATTTTGAGCCACATGTCAAATAAAATTTGTGAAATTTGTACAAAAATTAATATTTAGATAAGATACATTTGTGAAACATATTGTTAACTTAAAAAAAAGAATGCAAGTTCATGGGTTCTGTTTTTACCTTAATAATTAAAATACATGTACTTAAAAAAGAAATTATAAAATGTATATAAACTATATTCCAATGAAAAGAGAATCTATAGTAAGAAAAATATGTAGGATAGGAGAAAAGCGGAGTAAAGTCTACTAAATAAAATATCAAAATATATGAACATTACAAATGTCCTCTCTGTGCTTTATCTCTTGACTCTCTTAATGGTGTCTTTGATGAACAAACATTAGTTTTAATATAGTCCTGTTTTTTTTTTTTTAGAGTAAGTGCTCGGTGCACTGTTCCAAAAATATGTATAGGTCCCAAAGTCTTAAAGAATTTTCTTTTATGTTTTGCTCTAGAAAATTTAATGTTTTACTCACATTTTGCTATAAAAATTATCTGGAATACTTTTCCTGCATGATTTGAGTAAGACCTAAGATTCGTTTTTTTTAAATGTACGGATATGCACCTGTTACTGAAAAGATCATTGTTTGAAATCTTTAGTGCAGTACCGATTTAGACTAAATCAAGACAACTCATTTTCACAATTAGATAGTAAGGTTTAAAAGGACAGGGCGTTGTTTTAGAACTTCTTTTTTTCTGAGCACATCATCAGCACAGATCAATGGGTAAAAGTCAGAAGAAGACTGGTGGTTTAGTACATGCTGTTAGCATCTTTTAAATCGTTTAATCTTTTCAGGAGAAGCAAATACTCTTCTATGCTGAAACCACATTTTATTACTCCATCTGATTATGCGATATTTTGAATAATTCATATAAACCTATAACTAAAATAAAAGTATTTCCTTCTTTATTCAGGTTTATTATGAGGTTTTTTTCTTTGTTGCTGAGCATCTATTAAATTACTTAAGCATTGATAATACTTGCATATTCACAGAACCCAGCATGGATGATACTAAAAAAAACCTTTGGAATTCATAAAAAATGGAAAAATACCATGTTCCCAATACTGCCCTCATAAAAGAGAAAGAAAGGTAATATATGAAAATCGAAAGGTGGGAAGAAAGAAATATTTCTTAATATTCTAGGATTATGTGCTAATTTATTTTTTGCTAGTTTACATGTTTCTGTGTATGTAGGTATGTCTATATATTCTGCTGTACAATCACTTCGTATTTGTTAATTAATCAAGATAAAAAAACCTGCAGGTCATGGATATATTTTAATTTGTCTGTGTAACACAATAAAATGTCACTTTGCCTGAAAGTCAATCATATAGCAAGCGTTGACATCTCTAAATGCTATATAGCTCTCCTGTGGGATATTTCTTCCTTCCAAAAGTGTCACAGTGATAATGTCTGAGAAAATTCCAAATGCCTGGTAAAGCTGTTTATCAAAATTATAAGTGGTACTTTAAATATATATCATTGAAAAATCTAGTGAGGGTATAATCCAGTGTAAGTCATTCTTTCTCTTTTTCTTTCTTTCTTTCTTTCTTTCTTTCTTCTTTCTTTTTCTTTTTCTTCTTTCTTCTTTCTTTTCATTCAAGCACAGTGTTAGGATCTGAGGATAAAACAATGCTAAATGGTTTTGATGTACTTTCTGCTCTCCCATATTATTCTCTCATGGAAAGGATCCAATTTAGGTTTCTGAGTAACAGGTGAAGAGGTAGGTGAATTCTGAGGTCAGTGATTCTAGGGGGATGCATATTTAGTTCAGGTTTCTGCTTTCAGGATAGATTCTTTTCTTTCCTTCTCTTTCTCTCTCAAATCTAATCTCTTTCCTTTAGCTCAACTTGAGAGTTATGGTGAACTACTTATGGTGAATGCATAGAAACACTAATAAAGTACATCCAGAAGTCTTTTTATTCAGTCTGTTGAATATGCATTGCCAAAACTCAGGTACCATATAGAATACAATATAATATACTTGATATATGGCCCTTCATACTCAAGGTATCCCAAAGCACTTTACAGAGCAATGACTTATATAATATAGTGCAGTGATTGTATTGGCAAACTTGAGTGTCATTACTAACTCAGCAATAGATCATACTCTAGCCTTGAACATTATAACCTGTTTGAGTGAGAGGAGCGAAGTTGGCTAAAATTTAAGAATTATACCCTGAGAGATTTTTTAAATGACTCCCTGTATTATTATTTTTCTCCTAAGTCTGATATTTTATTTAAACAACAGACTATTCCTTTTTCCATAAGGTGGCACAGGCATTTGTGTAGTAATTTTCATTAGTTATATATTCAAGGAAAAATAACCTGATATTTGGAAATTAGAATCCAATTCAAGCTTTATGGTTTTAAATCTATTTTTGTCAAAAAATTTTCCTGTTTCACAGATAAAGTTGGAAGTTTTTATTTTTCTTTCTTCAAGGGGGGTATCAAGTACTAAAAAATATATGCATGTTATAATAATTTATTTTATTGATATCTATGATACATAGTTCCAGAAATTTCATATAATTTACTTTCAATCTTCATAACAACCCTATGAGATATAGATTATTACCTTCATCTTGTGTGTGAAGAAACAGGGGCAGAGGATTAAGGAGCTCACTGGAGGTCAAACTGTTAAAAAACATGAAAGTAGTATTTAAACCCAGTTCAGTCTCCTCTCTCCAAAGTGTATAATCCTTCTACATGATGCAGTCTATGAAGTGAAGAGACAAGGAATGTTGATTATATTCCATTCAAAATTGAAATTGGAAAGTAGTTTGACAGTGAAGCAATTGTGCCCAGGTTAAGATTATACCTCCAATATAAAACATGAAACACTAGAAGAGGATGTTATAGTAACAAATGAAACTATCTTGAAGCTTCAAAAATAATATCAGATACTTCCAAGGTTCAAAAATAGTCTCTGAGACTACTTGTGGTAGAAGCAAATCTCTCCAAATGGATGTCAATCAAAGTGAGGCCAGGGACAAAGTCTAATTATCCTCTTGCATATGATTATCTGACTTCATAGAGCACATGGTCATGAAAATGAAATCACATCCTTAAACTTTTATTCATTGCCTCTTAGAAAATTCTAACCTAGGCATTGTGGAATTAAAAATATGAACTGAGTATAGATACTGGTCTCAAGAAACTAACCTGCCAGTTTATTTGTACATAACATTCAAAATACAGGAGTTAGTCAATGAAATGAAAGAACAAAGGAAAAAGTACTGAAAATGCAAAATACTGGAAGACCACCACCAGGGAAATCAGGAAGACTACTAATGTGAAGGTATATCAGTTGAACAAGTGTCCAAGTACAATTATACAAATCAAATGTGTATTAGGATAAAAAAAAACACACTTTAACTTAAAAGCAAAGTTGAATGAACACCAAAAGTACGTAATCTGAGACGTCATTTCTTTCACATTCAAAAGGCAGGCAAAATTAATTGCTTGTGATAGAAGACAGGATAATGGTTTTCTGTGGGGTGAGGGGCAGATAGTAGCTGGAAAGGAGCCCAAGGGTGATTATAGGGCTGATGGTCATGCCCTGCTGATTGATTTGGGTGCATGTGCATTTATCAAACTCTACATTTATTACCTGTGTATTTTCACTCGTGTGTTTTATATTTTAATAAAAAAGTACTTATTAAAAGACTGAATTGTTTTATATGTTGTTTTCTACAAGGTGTTCTGCTTGTGACTGGGTCTTTTTTGGGGTCTACTTGAAATGATTTCACTACTGGCAAAGTGATCTGAAATGGATATTGTGACTTAACACTTTCCTGAGATTATTTTCTGGCACAAGCAGTTTTAAGAAGGTGAAAAGGTCTATTGCTTTCCAACACTTTCAACCAGACCTTTTTATCGGATGTTCAATGTTTTGATCTACATCAATCTTATAAATGTGTACTTGAGAAGATTGAATTTATATGAGCTCTTTTATGTAAAGAATTAAATCTCTCTGTTACTATATACAAGGTAAAATAAAAAAGTGCAAAAAAAACAAAGTTTCTGTTTTTTAAGTTATTTTACACCATGGTGAAATTGACAGCTCATTATTGTGTTTATTTTTTAATTCATTTCTTTCCTTCTTTTGTTTATAGTCTATGCCAGGAGCTTTGTGTCATAGTTAGCTGAATTATAAAGAGGTGAAATAATTGGTTATTCAGTCAGTGATTCTCCTGGATTAAAAAACAAGACACGCTGGTAATGATCCAGCCAAAGTGAATAAAAAGAGAACAGGTAAAGCACATATGGCACAACAGCTGCTTTCAAACTTAGAAAATACCTTCTCTAATCCCTGAAGCTTTCTCGGCTTTTCTTCTTAATTTTCTTTCTTTGCAGAAAGCATTGTGAAAACATATCCTGACTATTTTTTACATTTATTATAATTTTTCCAAATATTAAATCACTAAAATTTCCATTTCCCAGTTTCTGATCCTATGACAAAGCTTCTGAATACTGAAGCCAATAGATTTAGAATAAACATAATACTGAATCTGAATCCCAAAAACAGTTCTCTTCTTTAAGTGGATTCAGCCTATTTTGTTCCTTATCTTTTATGATAGAAAGTACTTGATTTTTTAAAAAAGATCCATTTTAATCTTTTCTTTCCTTTCCACAATAACTTTAATTTGCTTTCCTCTTAAAAAGCTGATGAGAAAAATTAGTTTTAAAATACATTGTTTTGATTCCTAATAATTCAGAATTTCTAGTAATTTAGAAATGCAGGTTGATCTATAAAAAGTATTTTCCTGTTTGTTAAGTAAACTGGATCAGTTCTGTGATCAAGAACTTAGAAAAAAGGGATGTTTCAAATGTATAAATATTGACCATCTAATTATTCAAACAATAATTAGTCAACAATATTGACTTGTTTAGTACTCCAGCATCAACAGGCTATCTTTCACAATAATTTTACTACATTCCTACAAAGCTATTCTATCTTCTAGTGGGCATCTAACCATACTGTGGGTTTTCATGACATCTGTCACATGGACCCTCACAGCGGTCCGACATGACATTGTCTCCACCACACGGACTAGAAAGTGAGCCTCTGAGTTGGTGAAATAGTGAGTCTTATGTCATATAGGTGGTAAAGGGAAGACTGGCTCTTCATTCCAATCTCAGTATCTTTGATTCCAGAATCTGTGTATGTCTGAGTCTATGTTAATATATCACATTGTGTGTGAATTTTAATTTCTTTTGTCCTATGTGAATAAAAATTCTAAATTCTGTATGGTGCAAAGAATATTGTATTCATTCTTAGAATCAGTGCACTAACCCTCCCTTTATTAACAGCACTGGAAAAATATTGCCCATCAGGAAACTCAGGGAAATGTGATACAAACCAATGATGGAAATGATTTTGAAAAACTTAAAATATTATGTTGGATTTTTCATATTCCTAATGATTAGAATGTGTTTGGAAGATGCATTAATTCTTTGAAGTCCTGGGTTGTATAATTAGAAAATCCTCCTTTTAGTATTCTAAATGTAGATGATGTTTGGAGAGAAGTTGTTTGCATTTGTCTCTAAAACAGAACAAAAATGGTATGTTTCATATACTTCCATGTTCTTAAATGTTTCCATAGTTTTGCCTTCTTTTGCATTATGGCAGCACATGAGATAAATTCATGAAATACATTTCTGATGTGTTTATGTTGAATTAGCTATTGAACTTCTGAATGGTTTCTGTGTCTTGTCTACTGATAATCACTCAGTCATTTATTGCTGCATAATAGTTTTTATATAGTAAAGGTTAACCACTAGCTTTCTTTTACTTGTATGTCTAATTGGTTCATTGCGACCATGAGTTTTAATCAACAACTAATCTGAAAAACATACTCAAGTTCATGTTATTATTATTAATCAAACATTTCATATTATTGGCTTCTGCTTCAATATAACCCTCCGATTATTCTAATCTGACCTATTGTCTTTAGAAGATCCTCAATAAAAATGTAGTCATCCAGCATTGAAATAACAGAGGAAGGAAGAGCCTATTCAGAGAGAAATACAGTGTAAGTGAATTGGGTATTATAGCACCAGGTTCTATAACACTACCGTACTGTATTCCACACTCACACACACACACAAAAAATCAATGGCTCCTCAAGTGCATTTACTAAAGAGAAAATAGGATGAAAAAGAGAAAGGAGACAGATGGAAATAATCAGCTCTCTTCTTCTGGCAGGAAGGAGTCCTGCTAAGCAGACTCCTTAGGGAGAGAGAATATCATTTTCTTGCCTGTCCAGGACTAAAGCTGTGGCAGACCAGAAATCTATGGCTTTCCTAGGAACTGTCACTTTCGTGGTGGGAAGGATTTAGAGGACTTATCCAGCAGCCTGGGATACTATATAATACAAGAACCAGTTTTTTGTAGCAGTGGCTCAGTAGGATTCCATTCCTGCATGGCACAATCTTTACCCATAATTACAGCATCCCTGTGCCAAAAATGATTCAGGAGGGTGGAGAGGAAGGGTAGAGTCCCTCTTTCGCCTAAAGTGACTGTCTTTCCTCAAGCATTTCTTGAGTGGCCTTAAAGCAACTTATTCTCCAATGTGAATGGGATTTATCAGTAAGCCATAGAGTCAAATAAATATTTTCAAACTATGTCACACACACACACACACATATATATATGTAATAACCATAGGTATATGGTTACTTGTTTTATAATGGTTCCATCTGTCTTAGGATCAAATCAGTTATAAAAAGTTAAAATTCCTGCATGTCTAAAGAAGTAGTCTACAGGATGCACTTCAAATTGGTTTCAGAAATTGCATTACTTGAGCATGCTCAAGTCCAAAGTACATAAATGGTTTACCCAATTTCTTCTCATGAAAATAATAGATCTATGTATTAAATGTGAAACTCTGTGTCTAAATCTTATAAAAGTTTATAATTTGCTTTCTACCTAACTATGCATTTTAGCTAATTATTTAGAAATGAATTTATTCTTTAGATAAATGGGCTTGACAATTAAACTGTCTGTTAAATAAATTTGACAGTTACATAGGCCTTTCCTTGTGCAGTAGCGTAACACATTCATATGCTTCTTTTCACACACACTTAGCTTCTTCCTCAAGGTAACAAATGACCTGTAGTTACCTCGGTTACCAGATGGTGAATGTGGGTAGAGATAAGTCATTACCAGCTTTAAAGTTCTGATGAGCACAGAAGTTTTATATATACATATTATATATAAACACAAGTTATACTTTGCTTGTTTCTTTTGTTCATAATTAAGTTTTCAGCTCTTGGCATGTTCTAAGATTAATAATCATGTTTTTTTCTTTCCACATGGTTGATGGCAACTCAGAAAAGTCTTCAGAACCAGCTCTACCCATTTAGTCAGTCCCAAGTTGATATACATAATTAACAATGGACAGTCAAGTTTTCAGACTCAGCCTGAGATTAAGAGATTTAAATGTAAGTAGATTGCTATTGATTTCTTATCTTTACCATGAAGATCATTAATGAAAGAAAAGTGTATAGACAAGAATGACAAAAAGCATTACTTCTATCGATGTTTACAACTTGTAAGTCATTTAATTGCTGAATCTTAAACTGCTAAATCTCTTTTCCTTTCTTGCTTTATTTTTTTTTTCTTATTTCCATCCAAGTACACTCTATTGAGTGTATTCTAATCCTTCCTACCTTCCTTACCTCTTAGTAGCTTCCATCAGAGCTATCTCAGGACTTTGAATCTCTTGCTAAATAAATACCCCAGTCACTGACCACACTTTCACTACTTAGGTATTGATATGTAATGTCTCTTGACTTTGTATGTCTATTGATATTTTATGACCTTCTAATTGGCTGGGCTCCTTTCCATGAATGGTTTGATTCTAGCAGAGAGAATGACACTCCTAAGTAAACCCATTCCAGTTATTTAATACCACACAATTAAATTCCAATTAAAATGTACATAATCTATGAAACAACTTTTGATAAAAGTTAGTTTGGTGGAAAACCAACAACAAAAGTGTAAAAATATGTTATAAGTTTTCAAATTTTCACAGTCACTCTCTTTTCGTTGTGAAGTTAAATAAAAAAGAAAAAGTCTCTCCAGGAAGAGTGATTGGTATAACCACATTTTTCCTTTTTTAAGAGCAACCAATTTCATGAATTTTAAAAAGTACTCATTTATTCAAGTATGAAATGTAAGAGGCAAAGAAAAAGAAAGCTTATGGTTATAATATTTATTGATAAAAGTTATGCCCACTATTTCTTCAGCATATATTCAGTTAATATTGGCTGATAAGTATGATAGAAGATACTTGCTCCAAATGTGTAGCATCGTTATACATTAATTGTATTACATATTTCTGCAATGTGTCATTTGCTCCTGGGACACATAAAACAGATGATCACATCTTTGTGTTCATATACATATATATATATAAAATCATGCCAGGCTTAAAAAGTTAAGTTCTTTTTTAAAATTCTCTTTCCATATTTTGACTTGAATAAATTATCTCATTTATAGAGATAAACCTAGACCGGATTTGTTAGAAAAGTGATCATATCTATTTTTTAAAGGAATGTACCAATGCTATGTGTGTATTGTTTTTCTTACATTTATTTTCACATGGCCTGACAAGGGCTTCTCTTAGGGTAAAAGGAGATGGCTAACACCAGCCTGAAAGTGCAAAGAGAATATGTCTTGTGCAATAAAAAAAACAGTGTGATATATCTACATTTTCTATTTTTAAGTAGTTGTGTTTTTTTCCTTCTATTTCTTTCCTTTACAATAAATGATAGTTTTACAGTCCATTGGTGAGACAGAGAGGCAAAGCTGAATCTCTGAAGACCTCTGTTGTCACCTCCATCATTATTCCCACTCCAATGACAACACGGAGCATACTGTCAATGTCCTCCAGGTAATACCCTTATTACATGTGTCATTAGCGGATGTTTGCCATATCTGCTGTAACACCACGGACATTTTAAGTAGGTTATTCCATCACTTTGCCATTTTGATTATGACAACAAAATGACACCATATTGAAATGGATTTTGGAAAGAAAGGCTAACTGTCCAAAGAGGTCCATGCTCATTCTAATTAAAATCGGCTTAGGTGCCACAACCTTCATAATTCAGTGAATGACTATGAAGGATATGTATGTTGCAAACCTTCTTGGCTCATTAGTGCTCTTTCTGTCAGATACTACTACCTGCTCTTTTCTTAATGAATGCTAAGCCTTCTCTTTAGAAGACTGTGCTGCTTCCCTGAACTGAAGGAACTGTCTTATTTCCTCCCAAGTTCGTCAGGAGTAAAATCGGGGAGTCACCTCTTTGACATTTCCCAACCTCTGTACTTATTTATCTCTTTGAGACCCTGCGCTCCAGAGATATCACTGTCTTAATTAAGAAGAAGGATGTGACCATGGTAAATTGACTGATTTCATTGATTAAGGACTAGCTGTACAAGTAACATTGATTTTAACAGTGGGTCTACATAAATGTAATTGTTCGAACATGGGGCTGCATAATTATGGTGATGTACGAGAATAGTTGGTTTGTCCTTTTCAACCTTCAGTAACATTCTTTTGCATGATAATGCACCTTGTGCAATTAGCAGAAATTTTAAATGTTACAAAATGTCTTTTGTGAAGACATGAAGTAATAATTATATTCTAATTTAATTTGACATTGGACAGTTTTTCTTTTTCTTTCTTTTTATCTTTCTTCTCTTTGTACATGTAAGATCATGTGTATGGTAACATTAATACGGCTTTTTACCTTCCAATACCGACAATCAGTCCATATAAATATATACAAATAATCCACTTTTTATTTCAAAGTAAATATCCTATATACACTCTGAAACTCAATAACATTTTCTATTACATTTGTTAATGGGTTCTCCATACCAGAGCTTAAATCCAAAGAAAGTACTTATTATCTTCCTACATATATATGAAAAAATATGTAAAGGTCACTGTACTTGTAGAAGTTAGATGGTTTATTAAATTCTTTATGTTTAACAGTTCTTTAATAAAACAAACATGTATAAATCAAATATAAATAAAACAATATGAAAATTGCTTTCCTATTACTGTTTTTAAATGAGGAGAAAAAAATTAAGTTTTCTAGTATATCACTGTATTTCCATGGGAACAAGATTTCCAAGTAGATAATATTAGTCTAAAAACAGTCAAGTATTTTGATGCTTAATGAAACTGAAGAAAGAGAAAATTTCTAACCTTGCATATAGTGAAATTGAAAAAAAATTTTTAAGGGAGTCACAGCCTTGAAGAAGAAGTTACTGAAATTCACCTAGATAAAAAAATATTTTAGTGAGTCAGGAGCATTGGATTTTTGTCATAAACCTGCCACTAATTAGTTCTGTGACCTTTAGGAGTTGTGTACAGTACATAATAAAAAGTAACTCAAAATAATATAGGGCTACTTCTTCATATCTGTCTCTTGTGTACATTGATAGGCCACCTAAAAGAAGAATTCTATAAACTATTGAGAAAAATACTAAGTCTCCAGGTTGACTGTGTTTGTACGAGTGTTTGTTTGTTGATCGGTTAATTTTAAATGGTCAGTATTTGTAGCTTGAATTAGGATGGAAGGTTAACTACTGAACTGTTATTCTCATATGCCATTAGCATCCAAAGCCTCTCTACGTACTCACACATTCACCACTATATAAACTGAACTCTGTTCCACTACCTTGCATATGTATATAATGGGGACAATATTTTTGAAATGCCTTCCAATGTATGTTCCCTTATCAATAAAACAATTTCTCTTCCTGCATCTTGTCCTCCATTGAAACTAAGCCTAGCACTTTCCTCTTCCACCTCCCACTTCAGAAAGGAGACTAAATAACCATACTCAATGAATCCCAATAGCTATAAGAAGTAGATTTATAGCCTTGTAGAATATGGGAAGAATATGGGAGATGAAGGTTTTGAAAGTAAGCACCCTAACATAAATGTTCTCACTTGCTTTCACTGGGCCAGATCTCCAAGTGATGTGTATGGGGGGATGTGCGAGGGGTAGGAGGGGGGTGTAATGTGATAGGCGGTGGTAAAAGCCAAAGCAAAAGGGGCTTCCATTGGGATCCTCATTTGGCAAGCTGAGGGCAGGCTAATCTGCAGGTGACTCCATGCTAACTCAGGGGAGCTGGACTGGAGTAAAAAGTACCACTGCATCATGTTAGAAAGAACCAGCCCTCTCATTTCCTTTGGCTGCCATGAAATGGAACAAAAAGCTAGCCTATCTAACATGAGGCCACTTAACAAGGGGCAAAAGGACCCTGCCACAAAGGCTGCTTGCGGCCAACCCAGACACAGCCTTGAAGAAGTTGCTGAAACTCAGAACTGATGCTCCTATAAAAACCAAGGAGAGGCTAATTAAGCAAGGAAAGACCACAGGACTCTGATTCAAGAGAACAAGCGGCACATCTTTCAGCTGATTCTCTGATGGCAATGGAACAGTGCCAGATATCAGAACAGAAATAACAGAAGGAGAGGAGGTGCTGAGAAAGCACAGGGACACTGTGGGGACTTGAGGCTCCGTTTCCCTTTGTGATGAAACCACATAAAATCCAAAGCATCTGGGCACTTCCTTGGAGACATAGATTTAAAAGAGACTCTAACTCGAAGAAAAACAGAAACTGAGAATCTAAATTTAAAGTTGCACCTTTGCCCCCATATCCTGCCATGATTAACCACAGGGTGGGTCTACTCAGTTAAACATGTCCAAAAGCTCACATTTTCTGTACTGTGAAAAAAAATATATTTTGCTTTATGGCAAAGGCATGGTCATTTCCACTTGGTCAGAGTTTTTAATCTTTATTTTAAATTCAAATTAGTGAAGAAACCTTCCCATTGGGTGGAGGGCTTGAGTCAGGAAGAAGATGCTATTTGACAAGAGTCTGCTGTGTTTCGAGTTTTGTGTTCAGCTCTTGAGACACGTGGCCTCATAAATCTTTTCCATGCCTTTATATTTACACATCTTAATCCAGTGTTAAAGATGAGGAAATTCATCCTAAGATTTGCTGGGAATATGGGAATATAATCCTAATTAATGTTTACTTCTTTAATGCACACACACACACACACACACACACACACACACACACACACACACACCTATCCTTTTCCTAGTAAAGAATCAGTTCAGTTATATTCTAGGACGAATGCATAAAATCTAATGAAAAACATTTTCTTTCACACTCTAGAGACACATAGTCACTTTTATTAGTGCTGGAGTCAGAAAAGACATCACTGCAAAAGTTTTTTCTTGAAAAGTGAATCGTTTTTTTGCTTGTCAGAAAAGACACACAGAGAAGAGAGGAGTAGGACCAGAAATATCAAAGGAAGGTTGTAAACCTACAAATCATTTGGAAAGATCAGAGCATCGATATAAAATGGCAGTGGTGAGATATGCAGCTGGTGAGTCATCAGAGCCAAATTACGAATGATTCATGCTTTATTAGAAGGACTTGAGGTTTCATCGCAAAGTCAGTGGGAAGCCGCTGAAGGTTTTTCAGCAGGCGTGTGACATAATCAAAACTGTGTAGAAATAGTCTTCTGCCATCAATATGAAGTGTAACATAGAGAGAAAAGATTAAGAAGCAAAAACTCTAGTTCAGAGACTTCTGTAAAAAATCCTAGAGAGAAACGATGTCTATGTGAAATCATGCCGTGGCAGGTTGAAAAAGGGGTAAAATACATCAGAAAGATGAGAGTAATTCTCTTGAGGTGGGAACTCAGCTTGCTTGTTCTACCAGACTCTCTGGGGATAGGGTGAGTAATTTATTTTGTTTTACCGTGAGTTATGGCCATTTCCACTGGGTCATAGTCTTTTATCTCTATTTTGAATTCACATCAGTCAGGAAACCTTACTATTGGGTGAAGGACTTGAGAGTAAAACCAGTTTGCAGGCCACTGTAGGAACCGTTCCTAAGGCTTGAATTCCCTGGCACTCCCTGGATTCCCCCTGGGGACTCCTGAGATTGTGATTCTATACATTTTTTATAATCTTGGCTGCCATTTGAGCAATGGAGCACAGTTAATAGAGTCAAAGTCTAATTTCTACACATAGGATGTGTGTGAAGCCATAGTTAGGACATTTTGTTTTGTTTTGTTATTTCTACAGATGAAAACAAGAAAAGCTTCAATACACGATTCATACTGTGGCATATAAAATATGTGAACATTAGTTTAGGCTTATATTCTTTAAACTATTTTATATTTATTAATTGTATTGCTTTATGGATCTAAAATGGAAATATTTAGTTGCATTTCATCACTTTCTTCATAGTTTATACTAAATAAAACTCCACTGTGTAAACATGTACTTCATTCTTTGCAATTTATTTTGGACAGCTCTGTTTCTTGAACAACAATAATAACAGGTCACATTTATTAATAACTTGCTACGTATCACGAATGATACTAAGGACTCCAGATGGATTTTCTTATTTAACTGTCACAATTACACAATGACATAAGTGCTGTTGTAAGAAAACTAGACTCATGAGGTTGTCCATAAGCCACATTACTCACAGGTGGTATTTCGCACAATTCAGACCCAAGCAATTAGACTAAGCGCTCCCTGGTACAGATGGATTAATTTCCCTAGAAGCATCAGGGATAATGTAGTTGCTTAATAAATACTGTTGAATTAATAAGCAAAGAGATTTTTTTCCTTCTCTAAATATATGTCAAATTTTAATGCATAGACCTAGAATGACCTTCTCTGAGAAGAACGGGTAGGCACCAGACAATGTAATCGGGGAACTGACGTGAGTAGATTTGCCTTATAAGAGACGAAGTCTGGTTTCCAAAAGGAAAATGCATATGAACAGGATAAGATTGGAGGTAGCAAATCTTGTGAAAAGGCTATCTCAGTATTCTAATGACAGCTTCAAAAAAAATGGCTAAAAGGATGGAGAAAAGTGAATTTTATATATATTAGGGAAAGAATTAACAATTTAGTGAGTAATAAGATGATGTGGATTAGGAAGAGAAAGGAGTCTTTTTTACACAGCATTTTGCAAAGGTATCTAGAATTCACAATTGCTTTCCTTTAGTGATATTTATGGGGTCATGCCTCATCATTTTCATGACTCATAGAATTTGTCACAACAATTTTGAAATCCACATATAAGGAGAGAAATATTGTCATATTGAGGAACTACAAAGTGAGAAAAGGGGAAAAGAAACTACTGGAAGAGAAGGTTTAGGACTTGGGTGTTTAACATTTGGATACTAAGATATCCAATTACTTCTTTTTTTTGAACTCAGCTGATATCTGTGTTCTTTTCAAGTCAAGTAAAGTAAACAGGTATTGCTCAAGAGTCTATTATGTTTATTCAGATATTTATAAAAGTAAATACTAGGTGACAGGTGCTGTACCAAACACTTTACCTATTTAGTTACATTATAGTGAAATGTAGAAAATAAACTCTAATTATCAATAAATTTATGTGGGCAGGAAAAATTCATACAAACTCAAATTCTCTGTGAATTCAAAGACTGAAATGAAGCTGCATGAGTTATTGTTTAAAAAAGATGGGACTCAGAAGAAAAGCAAAGTTTGGTTGATTTTAGGTAGTTATTGTGACTATTCACACTATTCCTTCCCTAGTCACTGCAAGGGATTACAAAGAGGAGGAAAACTGTGTCTGCTTTTAGGATGCTTAGAGACTCTCTGAGGAATGCTTAAAACTTGAATTGTCAGCAAACCAGGAAAGAGTATCTCAAAAAAGGAAATGGCATTTGTAAAAGAATCCTCAGGAAACCAACATTGGGAGTGGAGAGCCATACTGGGAAAGAGGGAAAGATAATTATGGATAAATAAAATGGGACCATTTGGTGATAAGCTCTTGGGGAACATATCCAGTTCTTGGGAAAACTCATCTTTGTATAACCTATATAAAATGGGAGTGCTTGTACTTTCCTTGAATCAAGACTTTGAAACAAAGTTACAGTTAAAAAAACATTAGCCCAATTTCAAGTCTCAGAGAGTAATGTAAAGATGTATGGTAGTGTTCCTTGAAGGAACAGGCAGAAGCTTTACAGTGTAAAAGTTGGAAAATCTTGCACTCTCTTTTTTTTACTGAAGTATAACTGATAGACAGTCCTATATTCATTTCAAGTATACAACACAATGGTTCAACAGTTACCCACATTAAATCCTCACCCCAAGTGCAGTTACTATCTGTCAACATAAGAAGATGTTACAGAATCACTGGATATATTCCCATGCTGTACTACTATCTTGTGATCAACTTATATTATGACTGAGAATTTTTGTGCCCCTTTATCCCTCTCACCCTCCCCAGCCACCCATCCCCAGCCCTCCCTCTTGACATCTCTCCCTCTGCCCTATGCCCCTCACTCTTCATAGATCCCATCCCCTGGCATCGCACACTGCTTTCAGGTCATTCACTCAGGCTTAGAGGCCTTCATATCACACCCCCTGATAAAAAACTATACAGACTGCAAAGGGACCTTAATCTTTTCTTGGACTTCCTTTTCCCCCACCCTCAGAATGAGCAGCCTTTCTAGAACTCTGGTGAAGAAAAATTGTTCATCTTACTATGTCATCCTTGGAGAAAAAAAATACGCTATTCCAAAAAAAAAGCTTGATTAAATTAATTAGTTGGGAAAGATTAATTTCACAATGCAGACTAGATGGTCAGAAAAACAATTTTTTAAGTTAAAACAGAAATTGCAGACATTCCTAGATATGTTGTCCTGATTTGCTGTTGTTCTTACTGGGTTTGTTTCACGAACAACCCACTTTTTCCCCTACTTTCTTCTCTTGGGTTTGGTATTTATCCTTTCTGCTACCCTTGAGAATTCTATTGTCTGTGAACCAGGGAGAGACTGTGAAAATTTGTCCTAGAAAACACTGTAATTATTCTGGGAGTCAATGCCACTTTGGTCCCTTTACCCAAGTGTACAGTTGGCTACATGTTGCCCATTCACAATACACTGAAGATGAAGGTGAGGAAGGCAACATCCTGCACAATCCAGCTCTTGCTTGTTATTTTGTTAGTACGTTCCTCATCCCCACAACCCCCCAGTCCATGCTAAAATAATAGCATCTGAGTACCTTGCCATTTGAGAGACAGCATTTTTGCCCAGCCTTGCTGATGAAAACTAAGTAGAAAATAAGTCTCCACTCAAAGCCCTGGACTGTTGTAGTTTGGAAGTCATGCTTATCTTTACCTAGTAGAACTTTGTTCAACATCAAATCCAATGGGGAAAGCCTAGGCTGTTCAATTCTAGTTGGCAAAGTCTTAAAAAATAGGCTGTACATTTTTTCAAATGTTTGTCTGAAGGAGTAATATGCTGATACAATTTTTACACAGTAAGTCACACATCAAAAAAAATCTCCCTACAGAAGATTTTCCTTACAGAGTCATCATTAGTAAATGTGGAAGGACTAAAGGAAATAGAAAACAATATTTGGAATACCACAACAATAATTAATGTAGGCAACAAGATCTGCTAATGAGCACTAACATTAGTGGGGGAAAGTTTAAAGAGAGGTTATCTGTAAAGCCTCAAAGTATTTTCCCCCAAATATTTATTAATTACTCTGGTGATTAAGTCTACATTTTTTTCTAAGAAGTGAAACTTAGTTCCTCTTTCCTTAGATGTGGGCTGGACATAAAAGTCACTCAATGCACAGAATAAGGAAAGGGAAAAAGTAGCTTTATAGTGGTGAGCCCTGGTAGACATCATCTTAACCAAGAGTTCACCATGAATAGCGCCAATAATGAGACATAATGCTCTCATGCTCCCCTGATTTGATGGGGTAAGAAGGAAAAAAACACCTTGTGGTATTTTTTTCCCCAAATGTATAACCCCATTTGAATCATCAAAAATACGAAATGAACCCATATTAAAGGGCATTCTACAAAATACCTAACCAGAACTCCTCAAAAATGTAAAGGATATGAAAAACAATTTCTTCCATGAGTTTCTGGTAGAAATTGAAAAACACAAAGGAGACATGGTAATCAAATACAACACGACATCTTAGATGACTGTAAAACCTGGCCAAGCTGAATAATGTCTGCAATGAGTTATGGTATTGTACCAATGTTAATGTCTTAGTTTTGATAATTCAAGATATAATTATTCTCATGATAATGCAAGATATTAACACTAGATGAAACCAGGTGGTGTATACATATGGGGGCCTTTTGTACTACCTTTGAAACTTTTCTGGAAGTCTGAAAGTATTTCAAAAGTAAAAAGCAAAATTTAAGTACGAATTTATGTGAAATTATCTATCTCCCCAAACTTTGTTAAACTCAGAATTTCTCTTACATAAAAATGTCATACTTATATGAATTCTAAGAACATCTCTTTTTCTCTTCATGCACTTTTCCTCACCCCATTGACACCCTGTTTTTCCAGGTGTGATGATGTCAGAAACTTTCCAAAAAACAGAACAAAAACACAGGGTTAACAATTGACTTTATGTGGCACACAAACTTCACTGGGGCTATTTAAACCTTGAGTCTTGAGTGAGTTCTGGTTAATTTACCCCCAAATACTAATAAATAAGGTCTTTCTGTGTTTGGAGTGGGGGTTAGATAGGGGAAGATTAGAATTATGCTCTCTGATTCACTTCAGGAGCCTCCCTGAAGGGATTTTGGAAGACTTATGATGACAGACCAAGTCGCAATATCTGGGCCATAATCCTTGCTCTTTTTCTTATTGGTGTTATAATCTCAGAATAATTACTTAACCACTGTGGACCCAATTTCTTTAACTACAAAATTGTAATAATTGCCTCAGAGAGCAGTTGCTATTATCATGTATTTGAACATCTCACGTGTCGCACTTTGCATTCCCACCGGTACTCACCTGTCCGTGTGTTGACCGTTACTCCTCTGAACCAGTGTTGGAGCCTCTACAATGACTGACTTCTATCCCACTGGCCATTATCCAATACGTTCCTCCTCTTGTGATAAAAGCAAATCTGCCCCAAACACAAATCTAAACATTCCATCTTTCTCATTCAAACGTTCAAAGTCTTTTTATGACTTGTGAGATAAATAGAAAATTCCTTAAATGGCCTGGAGAACCTAAGCTCAAACTTCTCTGTGTTCCTCTAGCCCATCACATGTCATGCTCCTCTCGGCTGTCTTACCTTCAGCCACAAAATTCTTCCTTCAACATTTCATCCTCATCGTGAACCCTTTCCCCAAGTCAGGGCTTCCCAGCACTGCTCTCTCTGCCTGGAGTGCTCATGTCTTCCTCTGGTTACCTCCTCCCTCAGTAAAGACCCCTCCAGCTTCTCTTTTATCACATGTGTTTATATTTCTGTATGCATCTATTCTTTAACATGCAATTCAGTAGAAGTTGTACCTGTATGTGTGTGATTATTTGACCAATGCCTATGACTTATATCAAGTATATACCTAAGCTTTCTGAGAATAAGATCATTTTGATTTGGGCTTTATCTGTGCTTAGTAAAGTACTTGGCACATGCTAGTGCTTGAAAATGCTTATTGAATGAATGAATGATTAGTTAAAAATTTTTACCATGTATGGAACAGTATATAGATGTGTATATTTATAGACATCGATACCTTGTATCTTTGACCTGTGCAATCATGATAATTCAGACTTTAAGGATAACTCAAATTTAGAATGGAAATTCTGAGATTGTTGAAAGAAGGTTATTGTGTCAATTTAGAAAAATGATGGAAAATAAGTTACTGTGAATTCTCATTATTCTCATACAGTAGTTACGTTCTATAAAGCTGCCACAAACACTGAATTGGCAAATATTAAGTCATTGCTCTTAGGAGAGATGGAGGGTTAGGTTCCTGAGAGCCTCTAGTCAAAGCATTTTCATCAACTCGTCAATAATCTTATTGTGTGCATTTCTGTTTAAAGGAACTTTAATATCTATTCTTGATTCATTAACATTGCACTTATGGCCAATATCACTATGACTCATGCCTGAGCAAAGCTTATCTAACACATGCACTTTCTCTGTAAGGCCCATCACAGCATTCTTTCATTTAGGAACAGTAGGCAGCCCTTTAACAATGAGATTTAGGAGCCATTTATAGCTAAATCACCAACAAAATCCACAAGAATGGGAAAACCATGGCACTCAACAAACTGCCAAAGGGATACTTGTTTATAATATGAGTGCTGACCTGAGCTGAAACAAGAAATCAGCTGGGAACAGACAGAGCAGGCAACTTGAATTCCTCCCCGCTTTGCACATATCCAAGGACACCTGCACTGCTGGAGTTGATTTTGGCTTTACAAATACGTTTAGCAAGTAGCTGAATTCACAAATACGGAACCAGGGAAAAATGAAAATAGCCTTTACATGTTGCTTCCAGTTGATCTCAAGGTGATTTGTGCTTGTGTTTCCTCTTAAACTTTTGAAATTGTTCTGTAGGCTATTTCTTCTTTAATCCATCATGAAAAGGAAATGACTTTCTGAAATATATGACTCTCTCTGTTGAATTTCTACCTTTCATAACACGGAATCAAATAAAAATACTGTCCTTAGAAAGTAAAATGTTAATAAAGGTATTATTACAAAAGTTTTCTATTGTATCTTTAGATTGGTTCCAAACAGATTTAAACAAATTTGACAAACTTCCATATAAACTTGCCACTGCTAGTGTTGAAACCCGTCAGTGACATGGGTGTATCAAGGATGGCTGACAAAAAGACATATCCATAAGCAACTTGGGGAGTCAGGGAGGAGATAATGCAAAAACGTTACCTTTTTCCAAACTTAAGTCATACAAAAACCAATTAAAAATGAGAACAACTTTTGTAATTTTACATGCATGCAAATAGCTTATATGTAATGTATATTTTATTATATATGTATTATATGTGATATATGTCATATGTGTACTGGGCAATTTAAATGTTAATTCACTTAATCTAATGTATATTCTATACTATATTGCATAACTCATAGCAACATCATTTTTAAGACAAGAAACAACTGCAAAATATCCTCATGTAATTAAAAAAGTACCAGTTCAACATTTTATCTAATGTCCGTTTTTAACAGAGATTTCTGTACCAGCAGTAGAGATAAAGGAACAGATTTTTTAAAACTCAGGGTAACATACAGTTCTCCTGTTAAATGCAATTTTATATCAAAATATAAATACATCAAATTTTTACTTCAAAAAACAATAATATTGCTCATTGGGGTGTTATTTGAATGAAAGCGTGTATATATTACACTAGTATTAAGAAATAAAGGCAGCATAACAAGTTAATAGTGACATATTTGGTACTAAAGACAATCAGATCATAAATACATAGCCAATAATATAATTTGAAGCATTAGACACTTTACATGGTGCTTCTTATGTTCATATTGCACTGATAATACAACTAAAGACCTTGTAGAGTTGGGCAATGACATGAGTTCACACCGAAAGGAGAAGGGGCTTCAAGCATACAAGGTGGAGTAATGTGTACTTTTTCACTTTTTGTCTTTATTCTATTTGCATTACCTTTCTCTGACCTATACAATTTCTCTGGATTTTAGTGACGGTGGGAAAGAATTGATTTTACCAGGACTTCTAATACCAGCAGTCTTCTATTCGCTTAAGTCAGTGTTTTATTTCACCTTCTTGGGGTTAGAGTGGGAGATTAGAGAAGAAATGGAGCTGAGAGAACCACTGAAATTGTTTTACATTGCGGTTCCTGAAACTTCTTAGAATGATCTATGTCTCCTTACATTTGCCTCCTCTCTCTCTCTCTCAATATATGATACTATATGTATATGTATAAAATATGTGTTTTATATATATATATATTATATATAACACATGTGTATAATATACATGTATATCTATGTATAATATATAATGTGTGTATATATATACATATATATGTAGTGTGTGTGTGTGTGTGTATAGCAAGGAATACACACACAGACACGTACCTTTCATTCCATCTTCCCTGACATTTAAAATGATGACAGAAAGATGAGAAATTTCTTTATACCAGTATCTGCTAGAGTTACTTTGTCTTATAGACTGAAAGCTGTTTGAGGTAACTTCGAAATACAGTGTTTATCTGACTGCATATGACAAGTAAATGCTAATGAGGTGAGCAACAATTTGAAGACAACTAGTGGAATCTGGAACTCCGTATCTTCACTGGCAGAGCAGATCTAGCAAGGTGACTTTTCACACATTTGAATCGACCTGCCTCATCTGATGTTAAAGAATAGCCATCTATCTCTTAAAGTCTAAACTAGCAGCTGAGTCTGCAAGTCAAAGCACTACATTTATATTGACTTTTTGCTGTTTGTGAGTAGCTATGTTTATATGCCTATGTTGTACATAGTGCCACATGAAGATACACCAAAAAAGATTTAGTTTTGTTTATGTAGATCGCAACTGAAACACAGATATATAGGCAGCCCATAAACATACTTAAAGTGATGAAAATTAAGGCCTGAGTCAGAGACCTGGAAAATCAAAGAACTCAAACCACAATGAATTATATGAATTAAAGACATGAACAAAATTACTTCTATAACAGAAAATGAGTTTTAGAAAGCTGTAAAATATAGATGTTGCTAAATGTTGAAACAACCAAAATGAAGTTTCAGAATTGTACACTTTAGATATTTATGCAAAAAGTCAACAAGTAATATTTAGATATATTTAGATGTGCTGGTATCTAATTAAATGCTATTGATTAAAGATATTTCAGATCACTGGCTGAAAATCAAATGTGATGAACATAATCAGTAATGGCTCTGAGGATGGGTAGATAGAATCGCATCTGCTTACATGGGCAGAAACTTCGTCATAAACTGAATTAGTTTCTTCTTTTGTAGAAACATTATTTTATTTTTGTTAAAATTAATATGATCCTAAAACTTGCATTTAAAACCCAACCCAGTTATCTGTATCAAGTATTTGAGAATCATGCAAAAGCTATAAAAACAGTAAAAACAAAACAACAGCAACAAAAACATTGCACAAGGCAAAAGAAAACAGACAGAGGTTAGGAGGATTAGGTGTGCAGTATCTTTGGAAGTGATACAGAGAAATTCTCAGCTTCTCAATTTGTGCAGTTAAGAAATGAAGCAGAGTTAGTACTTCCCAAATAAATCATTTCTTTTCTCAAAGATGCTAGGGGAATGACTTCCTTTTTCTAAATCACACTATTTAATATAATAATGACCTCATATTCCTCTAATATCCCTCTCACCATTCCACTCAAGAAGTCATTGAATATTTAGAATTGAAGCACAAACTGTTGTCTGAATCTTGGTGTAGGGGGACAGGGCATGGGGAGGGCAGTATAACACAGAGAAGACAAGTAGTGATTCTATAGCATCTTACTATGCTGATGGACAGTGACTGTAATGGGGTATGTGGGGGGACTTGATAATGGGGGGAGTCTAGTAACCATAAAGATGCTCATGTAATTGTACATTAATGATACCAAAATAAAAAATACATATATATAAGGTGTACTGCTGACTTTGTCCTATTATCAATTTATTATTTTTGTATATATTAAAATAAAAATAAACACCTCTTTTCCAGTATTGACAGTTGATTCATTTTTATATTTATAGTACAAGAGTCACTGAAGATCATTGTAATGTTCTCATTCTGAATGACATTATACTGGATGCATCTACATATTAAGACACAATATATGTTTCATAATAATATGCTTTTATATCTGACTCCTCCACTAGTTTGTGAGTTTTCTGAGGAATTTATCAGCTATTCCCAAATTCCAGCTTTCTCATACAAACTCAAGCATCTCATACACAGAAGGTGCTCAATAAATATCTGCTGAATGAATGAAAATGATCAATAAAGTTTACTTTTAAATTTACTATATTTGCATTAAAAAATATTGTCCATTTGTGCTTTTCATTCAATTTAAGAACAGGAATTATCAAAATACCAATGGCATTTTTCAATAAACTAGAGAAAATTACCCTAAAATTTACATGTGACCACAAAAGACCCTGAATAGCCAAAGTAATACTGAGAAAGAACAGAGATGTGGGTATCATGCTCCCTAACTTCAAGCTGTACTATAAAACTATAGTAATCAAAAAAGGATGATACTGGCACAATAACAGACCCATAGATCAATGGAACAGAACAGAACATTCAGAAATAAACCCACACATATATAGATCAATTAATATATGAAAAAGGAGCCATAAATATACAACAGGGAAAATATAGTCTCTTCAATAAAGGGTGTTGGGAAAACTGGACAGCTACAGGCAAGAGAATGAAACTAGATTATTGTCTAACACCACACACAAAATTAAACTCAAAATGGATTGAAGACCTAAATATAAGACATGAAAGCATAAAATTCTTAGAAGAAACATAAGCAAAAATTTATTGAACATAAGCGTAAGTAACTTTTTCTGGATACATCTACCCAGGCAAAGGGAAACAAAAAATGAACAAGTGGGACTACATCAACCTAAAAAGGTTCTGTACAACAAAGGAAACCATCAACAAAACAAAAAGACTCCCTTTGGTATGGGAGAATATACTTGCAAATTATATAAGTGATAAGGGACTAACATCCAAAATATATAAAGAACTCATACAACTCAATGCCAAAAATAGGCAGAGGACCTAAATAGACATTTTCCAAAGACATACAGATGGCAACAGGCAGATGAACAGATGCTCCACATTGCTAATCATCAGGGAAATGCAAATCAAAAACCACAATAACATACCACCTCACACCAACCAGAATTGGCTACTATCTGAAAGACAAGAAATAACTAGTGTTGGCAAGGATGTGGAGAAAAGGAAGCCCTCCTACACTGCTGGTGGGAATGTAAATTAGTGTAGCCATTATGAAAAGCAGTATGAAAATTCCTCAAAAACTGAAAATAGAAACACCACATAACCCAGTAATTTCACTTTGGGATTTACCCAAAGAAAACAAAACCACTGATTCAAAAAGATATATGCACCTATATGATTATTGCTGCATTATTTACAATAGCCAAGTTATGGCAGCAACCAAAGTGTCCATCAGTAGATGAATGGATAAAGAAGAGGTGGTACATATACATAATGGAATATTATTCAGCTATTAAAAAGAAAGAAGTCTTGCCATTTGTGATATGGATGGATCTAGAGGGTATCATGCTAAGTGAAATAAGCCAAGCAGATAAAGACAAATACCATATTTCACTTATATGTGGATCTAAAAACAAAAGAGCAGTGACTCATAGATACAGAGAAGTGACTGGTGGTCACCATGGGGGAGAGCTTGAAGTTGGGGTGTGAAATAGGTGAAGGGAATGAAGAGGCACAAAATCTCAACTGTAATATAAATTAGTCACAGGGATGAAAATACAGCTTTCATGAAAGAGAATATAGTCACTAGTTCTATAACATCTTTCTATGTTGACAGATAATAATTACACTAGTTGGGGTAAGTATTTAATAATATAGATTAAAAAAATAACAGGAAATAAAAAATAAACAATACTTTTTTCTAGTTATTCCATTAATATCAGCTTTTAAATTTCTTAAGCATAAAATTCTACATTTTATGCAATTTGGAAATTTGTTATTCAACTATGAAATCAGCTGAGTGCAATATTATTGAAAAGACTATCAAATATTTACTGCATATGTAAATAAGAGAATTGAATCTTCTTAATTCTTACACTGGTAATGGCAAAATCACCAAACGAACAACAAAAAGCTTAAAAATCCAAATTTAGATGTAAGTTTCAATGTAGTGATTACAGAATATTTATGAGAAATTAGAAAGTAATTTTAGAAAAAAATCACAATTACCCTTACTTTTTATTTCACTACTACCTGATTCCATGATTATGCTTGTCTCTCCTTATTCTAAAAATAAGCAATAATATAATAATACCTCAGGAAAAGAAGGTTTCAAAACCTTTAAATATTGTAATCCTTTGCTTATAACTCCCTAGGTTCATTTTGAGTGCCTTACACTACACATGCAGACCTAAAAACATGCAAGATTGTTAAACTCCAGCAAATAAAACTTTCAATTTTTAATGGACACAAAGCAGTTTATATAGATTAGGAAAAGCTTTAAAAATATAATTTTGAAGTTTTCCCACTAATACCTATCTGAATTTTTTTTAAAAAACAGTATTTAACTTAATACAATAATGACCTTTCTCTAGTAATTTGCAATATGTATTATTACTTTAGGGGAATATCATCATGCATCCTGGTAAGATGAGCTTTCCTATGTAAATGCTACCCTTTTAAGGTCAAAAGCTGTACTCAGTTAATGATGGCAAACGAAAAATTGTCAGGTGTTCAATATAAATGCAATGAAAATCCAGAGCTTTTTGATAATCCTCTAATATATTTTAAAGTAGTTATAGCTATTTTAATATATCTACATATGTATGTATACTTACAAACATAGTTATATAGATATATACACACAAATACATTAGTTTCTACGAGTAGCATACAATTATGCTATTATTTTAAATTTCAATTTGAGCCTTAACCTATACTGACAAAATTAGTAAGACCCTTCTAAATATTATTAACATTGTACATTCAATATTTTCCTTCAAGCATTAGGAATGTATCTGTTTTAATATCATAGAAAGTCTAAAGTTCATATTGAACCACACATCCATGCAGCATAAATATTCTCTGTGGAGTTACCCTTCTAGGTTCACAATTAGAAACTTATCCTTGAAAGAAAAAGATTGAGACATTTAAATAATTATTTCTTTGCTTATAATCAAGGAATTTTTTTGCAGGCAGCCATTATTCAGAATCTGTCCCTTCTATTATTATTACCTTAGTTGAACAAGGTGTTGCAGTCTAAAAAAAACTAAATGCAAATGCATTATATTTTATTATTATTATTATTTATTTTTGGGGTAAAATCAGCTTTTGCATTTGCAAAAATTTGAAGAGTAAAATGCTCTTAAATAAAGGGAAAAATAGAACTTGTTAAGAACAAATTTAAGAACAGCAGTCACCTATAAAGCTGTCAAATGGCACTGTTAACTATAGTAATTTATTCTGTAATTTAATGTAATCTTGACCCTGTCACATGTTAATACAGCACGAAGAACAGTGGGTATAAAGCATGCTTATTAATGAATTGGGGATATAATGTGACATTGTTTTTTTGCCACATTCCTTTGAAATATCTTAATATAGGAATTAGCAGAGCCTAGACAATTTCAATATATAATTATGTCTGTCCATACCTTGCTAGTTAGTGCTGTGATTAAGAGACATTCAATTTTTAATTATGCCATAGATGGCAGGTTGATTTCAGGTATAACAAGGATAACTCTGGACATGAACTATGTAACATGGGTTATAATTTGTCTTCTAGGAAAGCCTCTGCTGGAGACTTTTAGCAGAAAGACAAACTAGAGTTAATGGGGAAGGGGTTGGTGGGGGGAAATTGCTTAGCTGATTCTCTCCACTGTTTTAATGACTTCTCTGGTTAAGATAGTGGCAACACAAATAAGGTAAGTGAAATTTGCTCAGTGTTGTGTTGGCAGATCAATGCCATGATATATTTCATTCTCTATTCTCTTTCTCCTGTCCCATTTCTCATCTCCCCATCATACGCATACATACATGCGTAAAATCACTAGCAGTGATGTGTACTGCTAGTTTCTTCATGTTTGATTCCTTTCATAAAATTACTCTTAGCTGCAAGAGAAGATTTTATAGATAGGAAGTAAAGAATTTCTTGTTCATACAATTAAAGATAGAATCTTCTGTTGGAGAAATACTTGGCGCGTGGTCCCCTTTGCCTTTCATTGTGATTTTTCTCAGCCTGTAATACTCCACTCGATCACCCTCCCAATCACCAATATATAATGAAAGTGAAATTCTTAAATTAATGTGAAAATAACGAAGGGTTCACAATTATTCCTTGGACAAGGAGAGGTTTCACAATTATTCCTTGGAAAAGGAGAGTCACTTTGGTTTACTAAATTAACCTGCAACCCCATGGTAAAAGGTCATCAAGAGCATGGGACAGTAACTTCCGATTTTGATTGGTCTGCCAGTCCTGGGCAAATTTCTGAATAGCACTCATAACACACAGCTAGGTGAGACTCAGAGACTGCTAGATTGCACAGGCTTGATTCATGCAAGCCACTCCAAAGAAATGAAAACCTGGAGTATGCAAGAACATTATTTTTAATGGAACTGAGTATAACAAGAACACTCTTCTTTATGTCTTCTTGTCATAGGGGGGATCATTGCTACCCATGTTGGGTATGGGTGGGGTGGGAAGCAATCAGCAAGTAGCACTTTACTCAATGTGGGAGTCTCTGATTTCTCTAACACTTCCCAAGAAATGGGTTTTTCAGCTAAAGGTGAAGGATATTATGTCCTAATCTGCTGAAATGAGCCATTACCCTCCCAGCTCTTCTTGCAAAAGCTCACAGGGAGACTCAGTGTCTTGCCTGCTCACCAACCACTGCCAGATGGGCACTCTAAGCTGTAATGTAGATACAAGATGCTCTAAATAAAGCCTTGACGAATCTCAAAAAAAATTATCACTGTATCACAGTACAGGACAATTGAAAATTTACATGCAAATTTGAACTTCTCCTTGGGATGCATAACGGAACATGTAGACTTACAAGGTGGGGTCTCCTGTGCATACTTGCTTAGAACCTGACTTGTCTTTTCCTCCCTTGGATCTTCCCAATGCATTGCAGTCTCTCTCAAGAATCTTAGTCTGGGGACCACCCTAAAGAGCTTGGAATTCATAGTTAGTGTTTATACTTCACACTGTAGACCTGGGGAAGTTCTTGAAAATCTACAGCCCCACGGCTTATATTTCTTTTCATTTCTTAGGAGTCTAACACTTACCCAGCCTGGATATGCTGATATTTGACATTATCGGAAGTTATAGGTTTAGTAACCAAAAGGGAAAGTGGTGGCAGATCCTGCGGAATGTGAGCATTTACTTATAAGATCTCTACTCATTTGAAGTTCTTTGTAGTCTCCTACCAATGAAGTCAGGATCTCTTTTTCACAAAGCATAGTTTAGAATACTTCAGCACGCCCAAAGGTCTAGTGAAATTGGTAAATTCAGTGTTCTCCAGTACACCAAGACGGATATACTATCCCAAGTTCCATTTCTTCCCTATTATGTCCCTGACTTTGGTACATGACATTACCAGGGATGGGAATCTAGTCTTCTATGAATCTATGCTACTGTTAAATTAAATCATGGGCTTAATCATCAGCTGAGTCTGTTTTCCTGCTCTGGGAGAAAAGGTCTCTTTATATGGCACCATGGAGGCCCTCTGACACTGACATTTTATTTAAATTGTTAATTAGTAGATCTGAATCTGTCATTTTTCTGTCTTTAATGAATTGACGACACTTATTAAAGCCACCAATTCCTCAGTCCTTACAGCCGCATGTTCCTCTTTATCTCTCAAATGCTCTAGACCCGGGTTTGGCGAACTTTGGTCTATGGATCAAATTCAAAATGTCACTAGTTTTCATAAATATGCTTTTATTGGAAAACAAGCACCCCCATTTATGTATGTATTGTCTGTGGCTGCTTTTGCAGCGCAACAGCAAAGCTGAGTAGTTGACAAAGAACACACGGTCTGCACAGCCTGTAATATTTACTGTTTGATCTTTACCAAACCTTTGCCAAGTCCTGAGGCAGATCGTGTTCCTGCTAGTGCCCCCTTTCCACACTCATTCGTATTACATCACTATCACTTGGTCATCAGAGGCATGCTCCTTAATTTTTCTGAGCTTCACTGTGCTTATCTCTGTGTAACTTTTAAAAGAGCCAGGTCATGTTTTTCTGGCTCATTTTAGCAGGAGGAAACATGAAGAATAACTCAAATACAGTATCAAAAACAAAGAAAGTTTACATCTCTACTGAACTCTTTCAAACATATACCAAACATGTGGCATTTTATTGCATGCCCCCAAACAACAACTTTTTCCCATTTTTTTATTCACACACAAGAATGCTCGCTTTGTTTCATCAGAAGTCTTAACTATCATCTCTTCCCATCATATTCCCCTCAAACTAACTTCCAACAGTGACTTTCTATGTGTTTCACTGATTCAATTTCTGTTCCTCCCTTTCTTCCAAGCTTCCTATTCTTTCTATAGTGAGCTGTGCTGTTTATGTTATAATAATAAATCAATCATTGCCTCTGATTTATTTTAGCTCCACAGTCTTGCCAGTTAAGTAAGTCAAAACAACTCAGATGTGAGAGATTCTGCATACGTATGTGAAAAAATGTTTTTGTTCTTATCACCCATTTCTCCTAGTAAAAAATTGCTCATTCCTCTGTCATGGACACACATACTCAAATTCTATTCAAAGCCTTTCTTCCTTCTCCAACTAACTGGATTACTCTGAGATGTCCTAAAGAGTATTTTAATTTCAGCCTACTGCATCCAGAGACATGGTGCTAGTAATATTAAAAGTGCTTTCAACTTTGAAATTATTCTAGAATCAAAACCAAAAATAACAGAATTTGATTCCCACTTCCTTAAGAGGCTATAAGATAAGAAAGCTGATGTTTTCACCAAATCCTTTTTTTCATGGGGTCAAGCCTCAATAAAAATGAAAGACACATAGTCTGTTGATTACAGACTTCCCAAAAAGGCCATTAAGGTACCCTGGTGATCATGAAAAGCCAAATGTATTGTTTACTTCAGTAAAGAAGACCAATCTTAGTTGAGTCTCTGAATTCAGAAGTGAAAGCTAGGTGGATTATTTATAAGATTATGCGGGCGTGGTTTTCATGGAGAGGCCCTAATTGGAAGAAGGCAAAATTTGTAAAACAATAAGTTTGAGGGACACAAGAAAGGGGTAGTTTGAAACAGTGAGACAGTTTAAAAAATCCAGTTGACCAATCTATTACGAGAAGGGTGGTATTTTTCAGTGTTAGTTGAGTAACGTGTTTTTCACATGAATAGATAATCACTAAGTCTTTGAGGAAAAAGAAAATTTTAACGTTACTCTGGATTTGCTAAGCAAAATGCTGAAGATGTTCCCCAAGATTTTTATCCCATGATATTCAATAAAACATAAATAAGTACCTCCGTGAAGGAATTTTTCAGATATGAACAAGGTTATGAACATTAAAATGTGTGAGTGTGGTAGGGGGTACTATCCAGCTGGGCACAATATAATTACATCAGCCCTTAAAAACAGAAATTTCTCCAGCTAATGCCAGAGAGATATGGTAGAAAAAAAGAGAGGAGAGGTGAAGCCAAAGGGGAGGTCACAGAAATGTAACCTGGGTCTTGAGAAAGACTTGACCCACCACTGCTAGATTTAAAGATGGAGGAAGAAAGAGGTCAATAAACCATGAGATATGAACATCCTCTAGAAGCTGAGAAAGATCCAGGAAGGAAATACTGGGGACCCCAGTCTTACCTCTGCTTGGTACTGAATTCCAAAAACAACCTGAATGAGCTCAGCAATAAATTCTCCCTACAAGCCTCAATAAAGAAATGTAATCCTATGCATACCTTACTTCAGCTTTGTCAGACTCTGAAGAGAAACCGTTTGAGCCACAGTATACTTGGATTTGTGACCAGTAGAACTATGAGGTAATAAATTTATGTTGTGTTAAGCCATTAACTCTGTGATAATTTGTTACGGCAGCAATAGAAACTAATATCATGGGCTAAACTATCTAGCATAGTAAACTTGTGTTAATGCAGACTGTGGACTGTCAAAAAATTAAGCCATATTAGAATTAAATAAGATTTTTAATCCTTTAATATTTCACGTATACAGTTAATTTTCCTTTAGAATGAATAACTTGCAAACACAAGAATTCCCAATTTTTCTGTTCCTCTAGACAGCTTGAGATTGGTGAGTAATGGTTCATAAAATGCACAACTTTTGGAAATCTCTGTTTCAGACAGGAACCAGCAGCTAGCATTTGATTAGATTTAATTTTAAGAAAAAATAAATATTATAAAATATAAACATGTCCTGAACAGAAACTTGTAAATATTTTAGTTATATTTATCCTGATACAGATATTCAACTTCAAATAAACTTCTAAAAAATTACTTCACATACAATATCTATCGCTTTCTCGAAATGTTTTAGCTCACAGTCTTAACAACTAGGTAGATTTACACAACAGCTTAGGAAGTCTCTTGATACTTAATATTAACAGTTTTGTTTCTGTCACCCATTTATCCTTGTAAAAATCTGCTCTTTCTTCTATTAGTGGACTCATCCAATTCCCAGCTAGTCCCTTTTTTCTTCTTCACCACTGGTTTGATTAAAAAGTTACAGATATAGATTCTATGGCTGCCAGATATTATAGGAATGAAACTAAATATTTAATTTCCTCTGACATATATTTGACTGGTTTGGGGATACCAGAAATATTTGTTACCCCTGTTCCCCTTTGAAAAACCAGATAGGATAATCCACATGTCTAAGATGCAAATTCTTATATTTCTGTGAAAATGCAGCTGTAGATGTCATCATGAGTAGGGACTTTTATAGTGTCATAAAAATTCAGTGTCACTATAAATTTATGCTGTTGAAAATGTCGACATTTATGGCAACTTCTACAAGGACATATTTTAAAATGATACTAAAATGATGCAGCAACTTTTATTTAGTTAAAAAGTAAGGCAATAGAACAAAAACATTTGCTCTAATTTTTTAAACTATCAATATGGATGATTAATTTTTAAAGTTATCAAATCATGTCATGGTTTGATGGGTACTTAAAAATCAGATTGCTCAAAATTAAAAAGCATGGAAGCATGATCATGTATTATTCAAATTAACAGTTAATTGCTGCATGTAATTAATATTCATTTACAATGCATTTAATACTGACTTTTAGTACCTTATAAAATTATTCAAGATACAAGCATACAATGAAGCTTATTTAAGAATTATATATAATCACAAATTTATATGAGCAATCCATTTTCCCTCATTTCATATCTTAGGACAAGAACAGTTACTATTTTAATTAATAAAAAAGAAAATAAATTCATAATAGGATTAATAGGATTGCCCAAGTCCACCAATTCATGCAGAAGTACTTTCTCCTTTTTAGCAATAAAATCTCCTTTGCAATGAGGAAGAGTAGCTTCATTAACTGGTCTATTTTTGGCAACTGCAGTAGAACGACAGAAACTTCACATTCAAACCCAGTAACTAAATCACAAAAACTGCTGTGGACTTTTTGGACATATTGTGACAGTGCTGGTGGTAGATGGGAACTTTTGGCAAAGATTTAAGAAAGCTCGCTCAGAATCTCTCAGCTTTTTGCAGTAGCTCGGGAACTTGACACCCACCAGGAGGGTCAGCCTTATATGGGCAAGTCTTATGTGGCCTGTCTTCAGATTTAGGGCTTCAAAGAGCTACAGTTCAGCCCTCAGAGGCAATCTTGCTGCCCCTTGGATTCGGACACCAAGTTACAGTTCCTAGTTATGAGATATTGCTATGTGAGCTTTTCCTGAGGTTAAGGGTTTACATTTAAGTTGTGGCACTGCGTCATTTTATTGTTCCTAAGTTTCTGTCTTGAAAACGTACCACTGTGAAGTTTAAGTGAAAGTTTTTGGAAATAGGATGCCTGGACCACAAACCATTATAATGCTATGAATGTGACATACATTTTTACATGATTTGCTATGTATCCTCATATTTGAATGTGTTCAGAGGTGATCTGTCAAGTAAGTAGGGACCTGAGCTCTCTGGAAAGAATAGAGTCTCAAGTTGAAGGACAACTTGTCAGAGCTTACAGAGATGCTTAGACTTTCAGCAACTGATTGCTATCTCTCTATGTAATAAAAAGAAATAAGGGACTACTACTTCCAGGAAAATGGCATAAGCATAGTTTTCTTTCTTACTAAGTAGAGCTAAAAACTTAAATATGAAATAAAAATAAGATTAAAAGGTGGGTTGAAGAAAGTAGACTGGCTAGGGGTTTTAGAGTACAAGAAACAAGCTGTGAGTTCCCTGTGTTTCCTTTTTGCCCTACAGAATCTAGACTTGGTTCTGATGAAATTGCAACCTGGCATTATTAGGGATATAACAAAAAAAGCTCCAGTAAAAACCTGCTTTCTCTAACCAAAGGACTAGAAAAGGGGCAGCCTAGTAAGACAGAAAACTTTTAAACAATAATTACCCTGTTCCTGCCACATTAAAAAAAATGGTGGCCCTATACCATCCATGACAGCACAATCCAATTAAATGGTTTAAATGGTGCATATTTTGTCCATTTTACCATAATAAAATAATCAAATAGCATACTTATGCCCCAATATTAATAATTACATTAAATTTAAGTGGTCTAATTACTCCAATTAATAGACAGTGATCAAAAAGCAAGACCCTACTACATGTGTTCATAAGTAATTCAATTTAATATAATGATATGAGCAGTGTGAAAAAAAAGAATGGGGAAAATTATATAATACAAACATTAATTACAGGAACTCAGGAGTGGCTATATTAACATCAGATAGCAGTACACTTTAAGACAAAGAAAATGATCAGAGACAAAGAGGGAAAATATATAATAGTAACAGCAGTTGTTGAAAAAGCTGTATTTTCTTATGGGATCACCCTGATATCTTCAAAAAATACCTTCTAATCAAAAATATAAGGGTTTATTTTTTGTACTCTCTGTTCTGTTCCATTGGTCTGTATGTCTGTCATTATCCTAGTACAACATACAGTTGTATAGATATAACACTTCTGTCGTTTTTCTTTTCCATTTGCCTTTGACAGACATTTAAATTGTTTCCACTTTTTGGCTATGACATATAATCATGCTATGAACATTCATGTGCAAGTCTTAGTGTGGATGTATGTTTTCATTTCTCTTGTGTGCATACCTAGAAGTGGAATTGCTGCACTATATAGTGACTGTATTTAACCTTCTCAGATACTTCCAGACTATTTTCCAACTTGTCAGTACCATTTTACAACCTCACCAGCAATGTCTGAGGGTTTCAATTTCTCCATATCCCTGCCAACACTTGTTTTCTGTGCTTTTTATTATAGCCAATCTACTGGATAAAAAGAGATATCTCTTAGTGATGTTAATTTTCACTTCCCTAATGACTAGGTGGGCATTTTTTGATGTGCTTATTAACCATTTATGTGTCTTCTTCAAATCATTTGCTCATTTAAAAACAATGCCTTCTTATTGTGGAATATTAAGTGTTCCTTGTATCTTCTAGCTACAAGTCCTTTATCAGATATAGTGATTCTCAAATGTGTTCTCCAAGATTGCAACTGTTTTTTTGCTTTTTTTATTACTTACGTAGAGATCACCATTTCTTCTTTTTTGTGTCATGCTTTTGTTATATCTAAGAACTCTGCCTAACCCAAGATCATGAAGACGCTTAAGTTCTATTCTAAAAGTTGAATAATTTTTATTTTTCCTTTGAGACCTATGATCCACTATGAGTTCATCTTTGTAGGTGTTGTAATTGAAGAGTCTAAATTCACATTTATTGCATGTATATATCCTATTGTACCAGTACTATTGAAAACACTGTAACTTTTGCATGGAATAATCTTGACATCTTTGTAAAATATCAACTACTCATAAATATTATGATTTATAAGACTTTATTTGGGGGCCCTCAATTCTGTTCCATTGGTTGTACATCCAACATTATGTTATTACCACATTGTCTTGATTCCTGAAACTCTACAATATTTTGAAACCGGGAAATGTAGTCTTCCAAATTTTTTCTTCTTATTGTCAATTGTTTTGACTAATTTGGCCAAATCTGGCCAATTTGGTTGGCTATTTTAGATACTTTTCATTTCCAAATAAAACTTAGAATTAGTTTGTCAATTTCTATCAAAGGGCCAACTGGTATTTTGATGATGGTTGCATTGAATCTATAAATCAATTTAGGGGAATTGTCATCTTTTGAATATTGAGTCTTGTAATCCATAAAATGTAGTGTCTCTCCTTTTGCTTAAATCTTCCTTAATATCGCTCAACACTATACTGTAGTTTTTGGTGTATAAATATTGAACTTAATTTTGTTAAGCTCAATAGTTTAATACTTTATTCCTAAGTGTTTTATTATTTTCCATTCTACTCTGAATGGTATTACTTTCTTGATTTCATTTTGTAGAGTTCATTGCTAGTATATAGAAGTACAATTGATTTTTGTATATTGATCTTGTATCCCACTACATTTATGAAGTAGTTTATTAGTTATATTAGTTGTATATAACTTTTTCTATATATAGAATCACATCATTTGTGAATAAAGGCAGATTTTATTCTTCCTTTCCATTCTAGATGCCTTTTGTTCCTTTTTTTTCCAGACTACACTTACTTGAACTTCCAGTACACTGGCAAATAGAACCGGTGAGAGTGGAGAACTTTGCCTTACTCCTGATCTTAGAGTGAAAGATCACTATTGTGTGTGATGTTAGCTATAGGTTTTTCACAGATGACCTTAATAAAGTTGAATAAATTCTCTTTTCTTAGTTTATTAATAGGTTTTGTTTTTTTATCATGAATGAGTGTTGGATTTTGTGAAATGTTTTCTCTACATTTAGTATAATAGTGAAAAGTTATTAAGAATTGTAGAGTTTTTTGCATACAAGAGAGGTTTAACTGGTAGAGCACTAAAAAAAAAGAAATTAAAAGGTTGACAATGCAGATGAGTTCTTGAAGTTAAAGTCATATATTTGCATGATTTAGTTAAGCCTTAATTCTAAGCTTCAGCCCTATCAGAGGAGCTGGGACTTTTTAAACTCATTCTGATTACATATATTTGTATTGTGATTTCTGGGGTTGCTTAAAACAAGAACTAAAAACTGTTTTTATTAATAAAGAATATCATATTCTTAACAATGAGCAGAATCATCCTTATTTTATTACTGATCTTGAACAGTTCTTTTCTTCTCACTGAGGGAATTGTTTACAGCATGAAATGATTTTTAAAATTTTACTTTATATTTAAAAACTCTGAAATGTAACAGTATCATCTTATTTCCATTGTATTCATCATATGGTCGTGGTTTATGGCTAGTAATAATGGATTTCTGTGTATGATAGTGACACATATTTGTCTTTAAATAAATGTGTTAGAATAATTGTGAATGGATGTGAAGAATAAAATGAGTAAAAAAAAGGTCCATGTTCTAAGGGAGGTGGTGATGGATATGGCCAAACTTTCAGATGGTATGACAAATGACCCATGTTTGGCTAACAGTGTAAGAAAATACAAATGTTGGTGGTAGCCTTAAAAAATTAATAAATAATAGTAGCAGTAAATGATGTTGAGAGAAACACTGGATTAAAAAAATGATCTGAGCCTTAATTAAAACTAATGTAGGTTGAATAATACAAAGATAAAAGCTAACACACGCACATATATGCACACTAAATGGAAACATATGGCTCTTTAACTATCAATATAACTTGAATTTTTTCTGTATCCAAACATACAAAATCATGTTTTTGTTTTCCTTCCATAGACCTCAGGTGCAGATTGTTGAGTTAATCACATTCTTCAGTTCATAGCATATCTTCATCAGTTTGTCAAGCCTCTTGCATTTTCAAATATTTTCCCCTGTATCTTCAGTTTTCACAGAATTTCTACCACTCCCCAAGTAACATTTACTCTGATGTATTTAAAATACATTCTGGATATGCATATAACCATGTGAAATAGCTTTATATCCTGTATATGCATGCACTTCTTTAATTTACAAAATTTGTTTACTGTACATTTCATGCTGATTAGTTTTTTCCCTCCACACTGAATTTTTAAGATAAATTGTTCTTGCTCTGAAATGCTTTGGAGTATTTCCTTTTCTCTCAAAAAATTGAAACATAGTTAAGATCTTTGTACAAGTCATATTCTCCATTTATCTCAGTTGAAGGTCAGTTCTTCCTTCAAAAATTCTAGACGATGGAAAGTTAGGTTTTTATGAATTTAGTAATATTATCTCAATGCCATTTAACTAATGAATTATGGATTGTTCTGAAAATAATGAACTTTAAAATTACTAAGTTTGATACATATTTATTCCAAACAGTCTGTTTTACTTAATCAAGTAACATGCAAATGAATTTCTTTAATATATTAGTTTCTGTATAATTTACCAATGAATATTATACTTCTTAAGTATTTTTTATATCTACTTGGACTTGGAAGACTTCTGGTGCACGTGGAGGAATATTTCTAAGTGTCTGTCTCCATGTGCTATTTTCTCTTTGAAGTTAATTAGTTTATAGAAACTACAATGTCTTAATGCAAATATCATTTGCACTATAATATAAATACATATGTACATATAATATAAATACATAATATAAAAATTATGTTTGCATTAAAATATTTAATGCACATAATTTAGAACTGTGTTTTAAAAGAATTAAAGTGATAAAATGTAGACCAGTGTAGGCAGTAACACCTTTTTTATAACTATTATGTTCATTTATACACATTTATTCTGCATTAATTATTTGACATTTTAGTATAGAAAGCTTATTTACTTTTTATAGTGTAGCATACCAGATTTTTATTAACATAACTGTTAAATAAGCAAGTTATTAACTGAATTATTAAGATATTTCATCTTTTTTTCCCTAATAAGTCCCTGGCTCTAGAGTGTAGACTTTAAAGCATAGGTCACAAGCTTTAGCCTATAGCAACTTAGCCTAAAGAATTGATTATTCCTTATCAAATATTCAAACCAGGAAAAACACTTAATGTGTCTTTGTGCTAATTTTCCCATCTAGAAAATAGGGGTGAGTAACAATATACTCCTTAAAGGACTGCAAAGAGGTTATAACAGTGACACATAATATGAGCACAGCAAATTAATATATGGATACACACTTACAAATGTACAAATACTATGCTTATTATTTCTCTTTATTATTTTACGCTGAATGATTTACATATGATAAATGACTAAAACTTTTCTGTTTTACTTTTACCTCAAGCACATCTAAAAACTTGGCATTCATCTAATTCCTACTTTCCTATTGGAACTTTTAAACATTTAGGACTTTTAATTTTAAAGGCTATATATGGAAAATCCCTCACATTGTTTTTAAATTATCAGCTATTTGTCCAATCATTATACAACCTAAAGGCCTAGGTTAATTTGAGTCAAGTGATGAGGTTAAGAAGAATTGTTAACTTCCCAGATAGGGAAATAATAATTATCCAAATATTGCAGTTATAGTTATAGCTAATGCCACATCTTTGGAACTCCTATTTTCATTAATATTTTATCCTGCATTTTTAAACTGGCCATTATTCTGATAAGATTATTATTTCAGATTTAATAGAGGATGAAATTCATAAAGAAATTTGATACACCAAAGAACAAATTACACTAATTTGTGATCACAATCTCATATGGACCACAATGAACACACAGCCTCTGCTCTTTCTGTCACATGCAAGAGGCTGTGACCATATGTGCAATTATGTAGGAGTGCCACAGAAACATTCGCTAACATCCACATGAATGCCAGTCTGTAACCTTACTTAGAGCTGTCATTACCTGAAAGAGGTATTTTCCTCATCAGCACCTGGTCCACATATAACAGGAGTTCCCGAGCAGAGACTTGTACGTCTGTTAAAATTAGACATTTTAACATAATTTCTAATAAACGTGCTTAATTGAGCACAGCCCCAGGTCTAGGACAAAAATTATTGAAATGTTCTTACCAGACCTGACCAAAAGTTCAAAAAGCATATATATCCTCTTTTTCCTTTCATAGGTCCCACTTTTAGCAATGGTGGGCTACTTGTTCCACACAGCTCTCCTACTGAGAATAATAAAATTTACCAAATATATATCTGTGTAATTTTATATAATATGCATTTGTACTGTAATTATATATATGCACTGTATTATATTAAATAATTATACTATATTTTATACATGTATCTGCACTTAATATATATGTGCAAATTAGTGTATATACATATATATATATGTGTGTGTGTATGTGGTGTCTATATATACATATATATATGTATGTGTGTGTATATATATATATATGTTTGACAATTACATGGATATATTTAAAGGCATCAGAGAGCTATCTGAGTAGCAATGCACTGCAGGTAAAGATAAAATTCTGGAAATAAGAGAAGCCCAATAAAAAGGGCCAAACATTAGCATCACTTTTTCTATAATGGTTATGGATGAATTCAAAATTGTAGTCGAGAGATTGAGAAGTTTTTGACAGTTTCATGGGGCCAGAGGTGCGAAAACTGGAGTCCAAGATTCATTTAGGAGTGGGACCCTGGTAAATTCTGGACTTTAGAATGGGATCCTAAAGGGCTACTTTGTAAGAGGAAGGTCAACAGGATATAGAACTGTCCTCACAAGCACTGAAGTCCATTTTTTAATCAGCTCAGTATCTGACTAGGGAAAGGTGGCGTGTTTCCAACTTGGCCTCCTGCCAAAATAGAAAGATGATCTTCTGTGAAGGAACTTAATACAATCCAGAGATTTATATGATTCTTAAATATTTTCATTCTCAGTGGCCACCATTCAATAAAAAAAAAAACACATATGCACAAAACAAGGAGTAAAACAAACCAACCATAGATCAAAAGACTGAAATTAGTAAAGACATATTTACAAAATTGTGATTACTATGTGCAAGATAATACAGAGGTTTTACAGATAATTCAAAACAATAAAATAAGAAATTCTATGAAAAATACAGTAACAAATTCAGAACTCAATGAATGGGTTTAATAACCATTAGTGACAACTGGAAAGAGAATTAGTGATTAGAACAAAATGTAGAGACTGAAGTATGAAAGAACAAGGGAATGTAAATACAAACATGAGTGCAAAAGACTTATGCATTGCGAAGAGATCGAAACTTGAGTGTAACTCATACCTCAAAGTGAAAGTAGCAAGACAACAGAACCAACACTTAAAGAGAAAAGGGCTAAAATTTTTCAAATGATAAAACATTTCAAGCACAGATTCAAGAAACTCTAAGAAAATGAAGAACACCTCATGAAGGTACATCACACAAAACTGGCTTTTAGTAAATAACAGATTTTCAACGTAGCCAAGGAAAAGGGAGTATATTGATGCTACATTGGCAACAACAATGATAACTGAGTTCTCACAGGAAACAAAAAAATCCAAAGAGCACCAGAATTTTATCTGAAAAATTCTGGGAAAAAATTGCTGATATGTATTTCTGTACTCAACAAAAATGTTCTTCAAAATGAAGGCAGAAACAAATGTATTTACAGAGAAACAAATGTGTTATATGAGGCCTCTTTTCCCTAGCCTGGATAAAATTTGCTGGATATTAGTAACTACAGATAAAAACCATGATACATGTTTGTGCTCTTAAAAAAGAAATTTAAAAAAATGTTATTCACTTGAACATTGAAATACAAATGCTCTAACTTTCATCTTTTGACACACTATCATGGAATGGTCCTAGATGACATGCCATAGCTACATTTCCTTTCATTAAGTCTTTATTTGATTCAGCATTAAATATATTCCCTCTCTACACAGCCAGGATCTGACTGTTTAGATTAGAACCCCATTAGTAGAGGGGCACTTAATTTTTCCCCAGTTCTCCACCTCATGCTTCTTTTTATAACCCTACCCCATCCCCATACACTGCTTTGCTGGACATTTTGGAACACTTGATATGTCATTCTCTGCAATTTTTGTGTATCCCTTAACTGATTTTGTGTATAGTTGATTTTACTACTTTTTTTTAACTTCATACTAGCTTAGTAAATAATTGCTCTACTACCTTTACTGTGGGTTTATTTTCACTGATAAAAAAAATATTTAGGCTTAAGAGCATTTCCATCTACAGAAGTTCCTTTAACATATCCTGTAGGGCTAGTTTAGTGGGGGTGAATTCTTTTAACCTTCATTTATCTGGGAAACTTTTAATGTCTCCTTTAATTCTGAATGATAACTTGGCTGGGTAAAGGATTCTTGGTTGAAGGTTCTTCTGTCTTAATACATTAAATATTTCATGGCACTCTCTTCTACCCTGTAAAGTTTCTGCTGATAAATCTGCTAATAGCCTTGGTGGGGTTGCCCTTATAAGTAATTTTTACCTCTTTCTAGTGGCTTTCAATATCCTTTCTTTATCCTGAATCTTTGTCATTTTAATTATTATATTTCTTGGTGTAGTCTTTCTGGGGTTCCCTTTATTAGGGATTCCTTTTGCTTCCAGGACCTGGCTATTTCCTTCCCTAGATTTGGGGAAGTTTTAGGCAATTATATCTTCAAAGAGACTTTCTATTCCTTTGTCTCTGTCTTCTCCTTCTAGTACCCCTATTATGTGAATATTGTTTCCTTTGGAGTTGTCACGCAGCTCTCTCAGCAGCCTTTCATTTCTAGAGATTGTTTTATCTCTCTGTTCCTCAGCCTTGTTGTTCCCCTGTTTTCCATCCATCTCATTCATTGCCTCTTCTATTTGCAGCAATCTGTTATTCATTCCCTCCATTGTGTTTTTCATTTTAGTTTCTGTATTCTTTCTTCAGCTCTGAGTGGCTCTTTTCCAAATCTGTCTCTTTGTTGAAGTCCTTCCTGAGATCATCAATACTTTTCCGTAGATCAGTGAGCATATTTATGACTGTTGTTTTGAAATCTTTATCGAGAAGATCAGTGATCTCTGTTTCATTCAGCACTTTCTGGTGTCTTATTCTGTTCTTTTGTTTGGAACGTATTCCTCTGCCTTCTCATTTTGTCAGCGTGTCTGTGTTTCTTCCTTTGTATTAGATAGATGTGCTGTGCCTCCTGGTCTAGAGATTAGTGGCTTTATGAAGAAGTTGAAGGCATCCTATGGTGCCCAGAAGCTCGAGACTCTTTGCTCACTTATGTCTGGTTCTCCTTTGTTGCTGTTGGTGGGCTATGGGTGGGGCTGTCTTTCTGCCTCTCTGACAGCAGTTGCTGATCTCTGTCAACAGAGGGCCCTACAGCAGAGCTTCTGCTGGGATCACTGTGAGCAGGCCCACCCTCTGCCTGTCCAGCAGTGATAGCAGCTCTGCTGAACTGATGGGGTTGGCAGGGTGGGTGTACAGAAGAACAAGGCATGGGGCTAGTCCTCCAGCAAGGAGTAAGGAGCATTAGGAACTGGATCTTTCAGGCCTACAAGTGCTTCCCCTGTTGGGCTTACGGAGGGCCAAGAAAAATGGTAAAGCCTCCCTCCACCTGCCAGGCAGCAAAGACTGACCATTGCTGCTGGGCTGACGGACCAGGTGGTGGGTGGACAGGTGCACAGAGAAGCACCTTAGGGATGAGCTGCCAGAAAGGCGATTGGATCATCTGAGGCTGGCTCCTTTGAATGCCTGGCCAGTTGGACTGAAGAAGGACTCAGGAAGAATCAACTGCCTGCCCTTTCTCCTGTGGAGATAGTTCTGTTCAACCCCCACCTCTCCTGCACCCTTCCTGCTGCTGATAAATCTTTCAAACTGCCACCTCTATGCTGGGTCTCAGTGGGACCAAAGGAGTATGCCTGTCCTCCACAAGTGGAAGTAGTCTCAACCTCCCAGAGTGCTCCAGCTCTACTTGGTGTCCAGCCCTGTTAGTCACCAGCCCAATGCAATGTGGACTTGTGCTCCCAGAGCAAATATCCAGGGCCAGGTGTTCATACTTACTGAGCACTTATCCCCTTCCCTGCTCCATTCACCTCCCTCCTCTTTGTGGGCTGGGATGAGGGAAGGGCTTGAGTCCCACTTGATCATGGCTCTGCTGCTTTACCCTCCTCTGTGAGGTCTTTTCTTCACCAGCTGTAGATGGTGAAGTCTATTCTTCAGTCTTCAGGTCATTTCCAGGGTTAGTTGTTTTTGCTACAGTTGCTTCCCTGGCATGTATTTTGGAAAAGGTTTCTTCCCTCCCTTCCTACTCTGCATTCTTTTTCACCAGAACTCCTTCCTGTATATTTTTTGAATGAGTAAATAATTATTTTAATTTTGATGCAAGGAGTTCTAAACACTTGCTTTCTATATTAAATATAGATGATTTTATCTTTAAATTCTGACACCATGCAACATAATCAATGTAACTAAATTTAAGTATGGGAAGATGCTCATTTTAAGACTCAGAAAAGAAAACATTACGGTTATCAATTTCACTTACATTCAAAGTAAATATTATTCCTACTTCAAAATAACAGTCAAGGAATAGTGAAAATGGCTGGGTGAAACTGAATTCCAGGTCCTATCAGTTATAATAGAAAGTTTATCAGAGAATCTTTACTGGAGAAACAAGGAGAAAGGAGTTTGGCAAAGTGGAATAGTGTAGCCATGTATCCCAACTTGTGATGCTTACCCAAAGTAAAGCTATTTTGAGTTTTGTCTATCATTATAGCCAATTCAGCTTTGAGTACAGTAAACCTATTTTACACATCAATGCATTAAAGAGCATACCTCTATAAAATATGATTGTCATGGTTGTCATCATATCAGTGAACAAAAGTGGAGAAAGCCATAAAGGAAAATTTACTGAGCATATCACTAGGGGTGGGAGAAGGGGAAATGCTTTCGTACACCTGAAGGTATATCCTATAGCTACATATTCAGGCCTTACCTTATGATCATTTCATGTACTCGCCTTACACAATTTTGCTTACACCAACTAATTTGAAGGAAACAAATGAATCTTACAAGAAGTCCCTGTACATCTAATGTGTGTATACTCACATTCATAGTTATAAGAGAGCTTTGTAATCTGGGGATTCCTGAATGGCTGATAAAATTATGATTTATACATTTACTGCTACTTTTAAAAGCCAGAAATCAAGTGTCTCTACATTATACACTCATTCAAGTTTGTACTTTTAGAATGTAATTCCTTTTTCTACCCCCAGCCTAATACTTCTCTGAAGGAATGAGAGGTATATGAAATATTTTACATTAAGAAAATTCCCTTGTAATTTTCCAGTCATATGCATTGTCTTTGGTGTGTATTATGAACTTATTTCAAATGGGTAAGGACATTTGCATAATGAGGTAAGGCTTTTAAACAAGATGATATTGTGTATAAGGCATTGTTCTATTTTTGAGAGCTTAGCTCTGTCTTAGTTACACAAAATGCAAGATTTAGAAGCATGTAAACCAATAATAGTTATTCAATCTAAGCTGTAAGGGTAACTTACTATGGGCACTGGAGGTTGAGATGGGATATTGTATTTGCATATATACAGTATATGGAAAACTATTCTACCATTTTATGGAGGAGCAATCATATTTAGTTTAATGTCTTTTAAGTCCCATAAAATGATATTAGGAAATTTTGCTATTTGGATGGTGAGCAATCAAAGCTGTGGTGTTAACTCATCATAACACTACTAGTTTGACTCTTCAAGCTTCATTAAATTAGGGATATAAATATGCCAGATCAACCAAATGAAATTAGAATGCTCCTGTTTCAAGGTTTAGAGTAAGCTGAATGAGTTTGGTACCTTTTTATATTTGTTGTTAGGTCCTGTGCTTGCCTACCTTGGGATTGCATGACCACTTCAACAAGAATCAGGATTAATATAGATCAGCAACTCTCTGCTTCACACCAGGTCTTTCTTAAGAATTCTATAAAATAGGCGTGACCCAAATCATTTTCTTCACCAATTTCCTCATCCTTCTTCTCTTGTGCACCTAACGCAAGCTTGAAGTGTGTTTTGTGGCTATTCTAAGCAAAAGCATTTGGAGCTGTAGGCAAGTTTGAATTAGTCTAGGAATAATAATAGAACAAGTCACCCAACTTTTATCATCTATATTTTACCAACTGAATATTTGGAATTTGGAAATTCTGTCCCTGCCACTTCTCTTAAAACTTGCTCATTTCTCCTACAGATGAGGAATAGTGATTTACAATGCAGTGAAAAATATTTAAATGACTTATACATAGAGACCAGAAACAAAATAAATTGTCTTTTACAATTTTTAATGGGTTTTAAAAATACTTACTTAAATATTGGGGAGAATAATGTTATAAAAATGGACAATATTTCTGTTATTTTTCTGGGGCCTCTATATAACTTTCATTTTAATTTTCTGTATCTACTTATGACAGAGAAACACAGTCATTTTGAACTTATGTATAATTCTTTATCCTTAAAAAGTTATCTCTCTATATATAATGAATTGAGATTTTTGTCTTATTTTGTTCTAACAGAGAAGTCCCTCAGAGGCAATCATATGGTTTACACATAACCCCTATACATTCAAAAGTAACAGTGTATCTTAAGCATCTGTGGAATAATTTGAAGGAGAGTTGAATATGAAAGGTAAGCTCCTTACAAAGAATGTGGAATGTAATATATGTATCCCTGAATCCAAAATTGGACCCTGACACAACTTAAAAAAGAAAAAAAGCAAACATAAATGCTACTAAGCTTATAGCTGCAATACCATATATTGTTTCACAGTAATATTTATGGCTATACTTTTTATTGCAAATACTCACCTGTTCAATTTTAAGTTAAAAAATATTTTGTCAGTCTAGAGTAGAAATCTGATATTTGTAAAATCATTCATTGAAAGAGTGTGTTCTGAGTTCTAAATACATTTATAAATTACCATTTGAAAGATAATTCACTTATACATTGACTATCTGCTGGAACCCATTCAACAAAATGGTATTGTAATCCTGATCTCAGTAAATTGTTTTACATTCTAAACTATTTGCAATCATCTATTAGTCCATTGCCAAGCTGCTTGCAGAGGACATTGACCAGTATCACTGAATAAGAGTTATTTTGCAGAATTTTTTTTATATTCTGATTCCTTACAAATATTTTGAGCCTATTTCCAAGTATAATTAAAAAAAAATCAAATGGAGAAAAACACAATTGCCAAATTATTTACTTTGTAGAAAACAAACAATAATTAAAATTTATGAATAGAAATTTAGATTAGTCTAGTTCACTGAAGAGTTTTAATAATTTCTGGATTTTCCAGAATCCGAAGTTCATATTCAGTTTGCATGAATCAGATTACGATTAGCTGTGCAATTGTTGCTTCATTTTTTTAATTGAAATATAATTGATATATAATGGTTTCAAGTGTACAACACAGTGATTTGACAATTATATATATATTTCTAAATGCTCACCACAGTAAGTGTAGATACTGTCTGTCGACAAATAAAGACATTACAATATTATTGACTATATTCCCTATGCTGTCCTTTGATCCGTGCTACTGATTTATTTTATAACTGGGAAACTTGTACCTCTTTATCCCTCTCACCTATTTTATTCATACCCCCACCCCATGGCAAGTACCAGTCTGTTCTCTGTGTTTATGAGTTTAATTCTGTTTTGTATTTCACTCTAAATGATTCAAAGTTATATGCAAGTATTGAGAAGTAAAAATAGTCTACTACTGCAATATAATATCAGATTGGACTTTTTACCATATTATTCCTTTTAGAGCTTACTAAAGAATATTGCCACCTCTTTCTTCAACAGACAGAGAGTTCAAAACCATATATTTGCAGAGAATATACCTCACCCTTATTTGCTTACTAGGAACATTGTTAGAAGACTCTTTTCATAGCTCAGATCCATTATGTCCTGGAATGTCAATTGAAAGTTGTTTGCTTGGTTTCCAGTAGAGAGTTAGTTATTGTGTATCTGTCTGCAGTATTCTCATTGTGAGTGACAATCATGGACTATTCTGCTGAATACCACCCCTGTCATTGTTGGAGTTTGCTGCTTGACGATTTGTCTTTTTTCACCTTACTCTTTACAAGTGGATAGAAAAATTGAGTGATTCATCAGAAGGAATACAAAGTTAACTCCGCTTTCAAAAACCTGCCTGCTGTTATTTTCTATAGTTAAGACTTTTACCGGAAGCATTGAATGTCTCACCCTGACATCAAACTGCAGTAATTAATCATTAAATAGTGATTGAGGCAGTGGACCCCAGAAAATATCTCCATACACTACCATATGCCAGAGCCAGCTGTAAGCTTGTATTTAGAGAGAAGCAGCGCAGAGAACAGTACCTGACAGTTTCCTGCTGTGAAGTCCAAGTACAGTGTGCTTCTAACAGGGGCCAAAAACAGAGTGCTTGTTTGTGTTGACCTTCATTACCTGATACGGTTTAAAAGATAAAATGTCAATGTTAATGTACTGGAAGTTTAAACATTTAATCACATTTTAATGAGTACATAAGCATTTTTCTCAGTTCAACATTTATTATTTTTCTATTTTTCCTTAACAACAAATTACTTTAGTAACATATATCTCTTCTCAAAAAAAAGGAAATTTAAAATTGACTACTCACTCGCAAACCAAATAAAACAAATCTAATATGTTTAATTTTTTTAATTGAGGAAAAACTAGATGGTGAAGTGGATGCTGTCTTCAAATATTTAAAGGGCTATTCTATCAAAAAGAAAGTAAATCTGTTGTCTGTTTCTCCACAAGCAGTTAAAAACACTCATGAGTGCAAGTTATTAAAAGATATATCTGAACTCAATTTAAAGTAGAATTTATTAACAATTAAAGCTCTCTAATAATGTCACAGCCTCTGTCATGAGGTAATGAGCTTCCCATCACTTATGAGGACTCACATTTGATTGAAATGTAGTGAGGATGTAGTAGAAGTCCCTTGAAAAGTGGGATGGTAAGATCACATAGTCTTATCAAATGTTTTAAATTCAAGTTTATATGCAATATTGACCAACTTCTATATACTTATCTCACTCTAGATATCTTATTGATTTCTACAATTTAAAAATGTATCCAAAATAAAAATATCAGCCTTTTTACTTATTGAGTATAGAGGATAACTTGTTTGCAACAGGAATATATTTTATTTATTTTTATTTTATTTTTTCTGGAATAAAAATGAAAATTTGCTTTGCTTTCATTCAGTTATATATACTGTCTCTATTCTAATAACTTGCATATATAACTAACATTCGTGGATTTTCTTTCTAACACAATCGATTACCAAATTTACACCTAGAACTTTCAAATCTGAGCTATTTATAACTTAGGGTAACATTAAATAAAAAAGGATACAAAAAAGTATATGATTCAGAACTTCTGACTTTAGGTATTATTTTTCCCCATTACATTGATGAAACAACTCACATATCGGAATAGATAAAGAATAGTCCCCAAGTTAGTAGATAGAATGTCTGAAAATGGAGTTGAAATATTTGAATGTGACAAATTTCCCACAGACTTCAGTATAGAATTTTTCTACCAACATATGGAGGTCAATCTTTGTTCTTAGGTAAGAGCAGATGCACAGATCAAAGATAGGGAGTTTGTTTGCAAAAAAAAAGAAAAAAGAGGAAGGAAGAATTTTTAATATGTTAGATCATAAAAAGTTTCTTGGTTTAGTTTTTGTTTCATTTAGATATTGTTGTTTTTCTTTCTTTCTTTATTTACTTCTGATACTATACCAGATATGTTTATAGAATGAAAAACTATATGTGAATTAATGTGTTTTACAGCTCTAGTTGGTGGTACTTTTTATTAGTTTGTGCATACGCATTTAGTGCATTATGCTTTGATTTGGGTGCACAATCCTTTAAGCAGAACTAAAGGATTTAGGTTAAAGGGAGACATGAGGCTGCTTTTGAGTTGCTGTAATTTTGTAGTTTCTCTTTCTATTGTAATGGAATGAGAATTCAAGTCAAGGATGGTTCACAAATAGAAATATCTGAAAAGATGTCTGAAAACAAGCTTTCTGCCATTTAAATGCTCTAGTCATATGACTTTTAATATTTTGTTCCTTTTTCTTAAGGATTCAAATATGTTAATTCTTTATGCCCAATTTTAGATCTCCGTTTCAATTGAGTTACTAGTGCTCTGTTTTTCCTGTTTGCTTTGTAAAGTAACAACTGCTTATTTGAGGACTGCACTGAGTTTGGTAGTCACTGTCTGTCATTAGTATATAGCTTACATGCCTTTCTTGATGGGCAGGTGTCTCCCGTTTCCTTCTGATTTTCCTCTAAGAGTCTGTTTTAATGCCTGACACCATAGAATGAAAAGAATAAAGGGATATTTCTCAAGGCTTAGATTTCCAAGTGTGTAATTCCTTTAATTTTTTCTCAACTTGATCCAAATTTATATTTCATTTGCATGCATCTAATTTTAGGTTATGTCTTTGCTCATAGAACCTTAAAATACTGAATGTTGAAAAAAAATCTCCTAAATTAATAGAATTTAATTTTAAGAAAGTGTTAAAAAAAATCTCTGTTTTTCCATGAGGAATTAATGCTTCTGTCAAACTTCAAAATAGTAAAATTACCTGGTTAGGACTGAAACATCTCTTTTTATCTTATTCTAAACAAAAGTTTCTTAAAGTTCGAGTTATCAGTAGCAGCAATTCTTTTTATAAAATTGTTCTCATTGTTTATAATATACAGTTAAAAGTATATGTGGATATGTGTTAAAAAACAAGAAAACAAAAACAAAACCCTCAGAAGATCTCTGCTTTTAGAAAGGCAGTTTGAAGAAAATTGAGCAAATTTGGAGAAATACATATTAGTGTTATGAATAAGATAATATAGGAGGTAAAACAAAAGCTGCCATTCTGCACCCATGCCAGCTCCTTTGGCAAACTCTTGAAACAATAGGGCCTTTTGCAAACTTAGAGTAACACATATGGCCTAACGTGGGCATATGCCACTAATGGGCACACAAATTCAAGGCCTTTGTGTGACATAAATCCAAATAAATACCAATAAAAAAATAAAATGCAAATTGAATGAAATTAAGCTACTTGAGAGGCACTGTACATCTATCTAACTTAATTTCATGTGAAAAACAGTTTCTTGGAAAACACTGTATGTCTTTCACAGTATAAATGTGAAGCAATCAAAATCACTTTCGATTAAAGCTCTTTCTCAGTTCACTAAAGGAATATGGAGAGAATGCCAGACTACATTCATGTACTCCATTATGACTTTAACTATATTTTACAACTTGAAAATTTTTCATTTTTATAGTGCTATCATCATCCTGCTACTTAATAGAAAATGTTTTATTGACATTTATGTTCTTTATCTAATGATGTGTATTTAAATGATGGCTGTCATCTTCATTAGAAGTGTGACTGCTGAAACAGTAATAAGTGAGTAAGGGAACCTGGTCTCATTCTAATTGTGCAAACTGAGAATGTAACCTTGGGCTAAGTATTTTACCAATTTGGCTACAGGGTTTAATTAAAAATACCATAGTGCTCCAACATTGTATGATTGTTTTTATTGTGATTTATTATTTTTACTCATCCATGAAATATATATGTATGCATGTATACACATATATATTTATTGTTTTCTATTTGATCTTGAAAATAAATGTACAAGTTATTTCAAACTTTTTTTAATCCAAACCCTTAATACTGTCAATGAGGTTTAGGATATAGAAGTCATCTCATAGCTACAATACACTAATTTATACACTCAAAGACACAATATGCTACTACCCAGTATTGATGAGCATGTCCCAGTGAGGGTCATCTAGACTTGCTATTGATGCCCACAGATATTCTGATCCTTGAAACAAAACAATTGGTTAATTGTAACTTACATGTAGCCTTGATTGTATTCATTCTGATTAGCCTTAATCAAGATAGTATGAACATTTTTCATTCTAATCACCATTTTGTTCCCTGTCTTACAATTTTTGGGTTTTTTTGCTCTTAAAGATTATTCAGTACCATGTCCCTAAATAAAAATCTGTCAATTAGGCTTTTATTACCCAGGATAAAGAATCTGAAGAACAAATGTATTTAACATAATCTAAGATATATTCAAGTTTTCCTCTAAATTTGGCAATATTGTACATTTAACATTTTTCTGGTGAAAATACAGATTTAGATATTTGTAATATATTGAGTAGGAAACAAATTATTAATATTTGCTTCTAAAAACTGATCTTTATATACTCTATTTCATCTTAATGAAGAAATGTATGTTTTCTCAGCCTAATTCCAAATTGGAATTTGTATTATTTCTTCAAATATAATTATGACTTTATTATTATTTTCTGTATTGTATATCTACCTTGTATATAATGTCACCATTGCACTGATATACTGTTTTGTAACTGTTATTTATTTTTGTAGCTAACCTCCAAGATGGCTCCAGTGATCTTTGGTTCCTGGGTAGCCCACTCCTATATTGAATCACGGTAATGCCTGTGTGACAAAACAATACAAAGTAAGTGATGGTGTTTGGCTTCCTAGGCTAGTTCATACAAGCCAATGAAGCTTCTGTGCTGTTTTGTTGAGTTACTACTGGAGAAATAAACCGTCATGCTGGGAGGAAACAAGCAGCCCAGTAGGGAGGTCCAGGTGGAGACAAACCAAATCCCCCAGCCAATAGTCATCATCAAATTTCCAGCAATACAAGTGGGCCCTGTGAGTCACCATAGCCAACATTTGTGAATTCATGACACACCCCACACCAGGTCCATTTACGACAGCCATTTTTGACTTTCTGACCCACAGAATCCGTGAGATGCAAAAAATGAGCATTGCTATTTTAAGTTATTATATTTTTGGAGAGAGCTGTAAAACAGTCATAAATAATTAATACAATTTCCTACTCCCTATAGTTTCTTGGATATATTGCCTGTGATTTTCTTTTTCCACATCTATATTGTAGATATTTAGCACAATGCTAGTCTAAGCAAAGGGGATGCTCAATTAACATCAGTTGAATTTAAGTGAACAAATTTAAATGTGATTCCCCCCACTGATGTTGTAAGTTCAGAAGGAGCTTAAAAGGCATGAACACCTATTGTTCAAATATTGTAAGAAAGAAATGCTCAACCTTAACATGGCCTAAAAAACAAAATACTATATTAGGCAAGTATAATATTAAATAATTTGACAGAGCAATTTGTCTAGTCTTTCTTAATGACAATTAGTTAACTTATACCAGCAACCTAACCATAAAAAGGTTTGCTCAAAATTAGGTAGTTCTTAATAATCATCTAAAATCTAGAGATGGTCAAGGAAGTTAATTTATAATACCCACACTTCAACCTTTCCAGGTTCATATACTTTTTCTATATTCTATGACTCAACAGTTTGGATCTCAACTTCCCAGACATATCAACAGAGCAAAACTCTTCCCTATCCCCTAAAAAGAAAACTTTGTGAAGATCACTTTAGTTTTGCTCACTGTAAACCTGAATATGCAAAACTGAATCTCAGGCTTTTGCCTCAGAGTTAAGGCTTGAATTAATTCTGCCCAGCTGTCAACTCTTTTTCTACATGATTAGATCCTCAGAAAACTGAGTCAAGTTACTTTCACTTACACCTCTTCATTAATTATAGTTTTAGAATATTTTCTTGTCTTTTATTGAGAGATGTCGTAAGAAGTGGTCACAGGTAGAGAGCTCGTGTGTCATGATATTTTTGGATAGAGACATTTACCGAAGTATCTCAATTTATCAGAATTGATTCTAGAAATGAAGAATTCATTATGGATCAAAGAAAAACCAAAGAATTTTTCCACATTTAAATAAGATTAAAAAAAAGATGTGACTCAGAACCAAGATTAGACCTAGCTTCTGAACTTTACTCTAAAACTTTTTGAAAATCCTTTATTAATAAACTAATGAAAAAAAAACTGGAATATAATACCAAAATACCTAATATACCACATATATTTTTATCAACTATTTAAACCACAGAAAACTTTATCTCTCATGTTGCTTGGCTTTCAACACATGATTTATGTTGTCTGTCTAAATTCTTGTGTTATAAAATGATTTTGAGTATCTTTTACTCAAAATGACTCCAGTGACATGTCATTGTACTGATGCTCTAGCAAGAACAAGCCCAGATGAGACATGAGACTTAAATAATCATTGGCATAAACATGGAACAACCTTCTTGTCAACTGTATATAAATATGTTGTAGACTTGTAGAATACTAGTTACAGTTTCTCATTTTGAACATGTCTGAATGCGCCTTTTTTACAAATTAAATTTGGTCCATTTGATAATATAATTTGATTATTTCATGATCAATACAAATGGGAATAAGGTAATAAAGTAATGGTTTCTGTAAAGGAGCAATTTGCTTAATGCTTGCATAGAAAGAAAGACTACAAGGGCAGTGCTATAAAAGAAAAACAACTCACCAATTCATTTTATTGACTTTAAGCAGATGTGGTTAGAAATAAAGAGAATACCATACTGAGAAAATAATTAAATTTGAAAAAAAAAGCAGAAAGACTCAGAGCATGATCCATATTGGGAATATTTCCTAACTTTCTAAAACCAGCTTTTAGCTTTGCCAGTTTTGACATCATTTTTCTGCTTGCCTTTTCTCAGCCATCATAAAGAATGACTAATTGTCTGAAGGATTTCATGTACAGTAAAAATGAATGAGTCCCTTCATTTCAGTCCCTTTATTGTTCAGATGACAATATGCAAACTACAGGTAAACATTCAGGTAATTAAAGAATGAACCCATACCCTGAAACATTTTTTCAATCAAGTTTATTTTGATTGAGAATAATCTTTCTCATTTGTCCTGTCTTGCTCTTTATAATAGATAAATATACTCCTAAAGTCATGTTTCTTCCCTTTCTAATTCACTATGTTTATTTTCAGGAGATTTTTCTCTTCCTTATTTTCTTGGTAGAGGGTATAACTTGAACCCGTTATTTAATATCTTTCATGACTTCCATGTGAAAGCTACTACTTGTCAGTTTTAGTTGGCTTTGCCAGCTACCTTCCACTTCAAGATATACTTATTTACTTTATAATTATTGTCTTCTTTTATTATTGAATATCTGTCATTTTCCCATTATGTCAGATACATGAGATAAGAAGCCTTATCCCAAAGCTTAAGTGTCAACCTCACAGTAGGTACTTAATAAAGATTTGTTGAATAAATGAATGGACAGTGAAAATGATTTTTAAAAACCTTAAAAAAGATTTGGTAGTACAATTTTTAGAGTATTGGCAAAACTAAGCATTTTAAGAATGGTTCATATTGATGGAAACCATGCTGTACAATATTTGACATTTATACCCTTGCCAAACTATTGACCAGAAACTTAACTCATATGAAATGACAAAGGTGACCTCCAAACCCTGAGTCTAATTCTGGGTAGCCTCAGCCTGGAGGTATTTCTTGTTGGTCTTTTTATCTAATTTAACTTCTTCTCTTGGAAAATGAGTAGAAGTAACATATCAACAATCAATATAACTGATTGAGCTGTCCCTGTTTTATTTTTCAGGTTTAGGGTTGAAAATTATCTAAATTATCATCTGATTTCATTTTTTTTTAATGGGAGCAGGGGTCTCAGAGGTTCTTAACAGGCAGCAGTACTGGGCTTGAATAAGCTTTTGTGTAATTCTAATGTTATGTACATATTGAACAATAGTTTTCAATTCTAACATGAGATATATTAAAGATGTCTAGAAACAATAGGAACCAAAAATGCTACATCTTTATTTTCATACAAATCCATATATATCTTTGAAAAAAGTATTTAATGAAGAGTTATAGGAAATAAAGGTTTATTTAGTAACATAAAGCATTTTTATACATTTGAGAGAGGACAGAAAGAAGCAGGAGGTATTGATCACACAATAAACTACAGCATATTATATGAATATAATGAAACATATATTAAGATATTTTAAAATAAAATATATTTTAAAAAATACATTAAAGAAATGCACACCTATTTCTAAGACATTTGCTTAATATGTCCCACATGTTGCCCCTTTAATATAACACAGAAGACAGGAAAATTTCTATAATGTTCATAGACTTTTGCAGTATTGAGTACCATTAAGGTAGAAGAATACAATTTTCCCTCAGTCTTAAACCTCATGTTTCTGCTTTCTGGTAGTTTTAAGAAAAGAAAAACATAATTAATAATATATTTTAATATATAAAATATGAGAAAATGTACTATGCATAGCCATATATAATGCATTGTGTAGATATGAGTAAATATCTGTATAGTTTTAGTAAAGGATATAAACTAAAAATAGTATTTCATACTTAAAGCAATTCTACTCAAATCTTTTTATGAATGATACAAGAACAAACCTAATTTTGTTTTGGAATTTAAAAGGTAGAACGTAATAATTTTAAGTATTTAAATTTTTAATTATACATAATTTATTATCATACAGTTTCAAAATAATCTAAAGTCTCTGAAACCCTTGAAGATTCATAAAATGGGCCTCTCAGCATTTTGAGAAACTGACAAGTACTGGAGAAAGTATATTGAATCAGGTAGTTGCTTTCTAAAATCTTCAAATCAAAATAGATTAAAAGCCAGAGTAGTTTATTTTCTAGGGGTCAAAGACAAACACCCCTCTCAGTCTCAAAAACACATAATGGAGCTACAAACAAATAGTCACAGCAAATTAATAGTGTAGGGTACTTATCAGTCACTGGGGTTGTAGTTTCATAATACTTAACTTAAAAGAACATAAATATAATGAAAGAAACATGCAGGCATATGTTTTGGCAAAATTACTAACATGTGGGGGGTCTGGAAGAAGGAATTCTTGCCATGTATGTTTAATATCAACCTTTTCTACCCTTATCCACCTGCTACTCTCCTCATTCTACAAACTCTTATCTAAAGCAAGAAAGACAAAGACGTCAAGGTTTGACATTGTAATAGAATTACGGACAATGGAAATTAAAAGAAGCAAAATACTCTTTATTGGGCTGAATAAAGTGTTGAATATATCTACTTGGAAGTCTTCCATGGGTTTAGAAATATAGGACAGGGAAGAAGAAACAGACAAATGGGACAAATAAAAGAATAAGAGTAGGACACCTGCATTGAAAGCAATTATTTATAGGAGAAATATGAACCTTCTAGGAATCTCTGACGGTAAGAGGCTATGTGGTAATAGGTGATTAAAAATCTGTTTTAATTCACAGTGTACTTGGAGCACCTACAGTATTTGAAAGATATTTAAAATGAAAATATTAGAATTCCTATTGCTTTTTTGGCTCCTATGAATATAACATTGTTCTAAGACTCAACTAAATAGATCACTGCTTTTTAAGCATCGGACAAATAGAAAAATTATCAAAATTACTAACTTAGGGAAAACTCAAAGAGATCTTATTTTAGAAAGAAAGGTGATGAATTTGAACTAGAAATCTGAATTTGGGAAACCTTTGAAACATCAATGAGGTTTCATGTAGGCTGTAGAGCCTGACTTGAAGCTCAGAAGAGGTGTCTGGAGTGATCAACAGGCTTATCAATAAGATTTGAGGCCAAGAGAAGACCACCCCATGACAGAAATGCATAATATTTGCAAAATTGATATGTAACATAGAGAATACTTAATTGGCTCCTGGATTACGATTGATCTATAGTCATCCTTAATCATTATACACAAACTTCAGTTAAAGCCTGCTACATGAAACAACCTTTAGAAAATAAAGAAGTGATAAATTTCATGAGAAAAGTAAAAAAGAAAGAGGACAGGAGACACATAATTTGATACAAAGATATACACTGAGAATTGAGGAAAAACTAATTTGAAACAAGAGGCAACCATAGAAATTTAAGGTTCCAAATATTCTAAAAAATCTTTGGGGAAAGGATGCACATTGTACTTCCCATAATCTATAGGATTATATCAATTATTATGAAAACTGAGCTATTTTATTTTAATATTTAAAAGAATGTCACTTAATATAAATAGAGAACTGGGGGCATTTTATTTAGATATTTAAAAGGAGGAGGAGTGACATAAGCAAGATGGCAGAAAAGGAAGTCCCCATGGACCTTGTTCCCCCACAGAAACATGGGTTTAAAAACCATGTAAGGCACAAATTCCTTCAGGAGAGGTCTAAATTCCAACTAAGAAGTTACAGTATCCCTTTTGAGCACAAAATCAAGATTAGCCACACTGCAGAGGGTAAAAAAGAGCAATTTCACTCTACTTAGGTCAGCCCTTCTCTCAGGCCAACACAGCCCAGCACTGAGAGAATCACAACTTTTACCTGGTGAGGAAGGAAAAGGAAAGAAGTTGAGGTGAATGTCCAATGTCCTTGGCCTTTCCTTGGGCTCCCTGAGAAGCTGGCTTCTTGTTATGTTTGCAGGTGACTCTCAGCAATAACCATTAGGAAACTTTGAAGGAAAAAAGAGTTTATTACTGACAGGCTCTGGGGTGGACAAGGCATGCCAGTGGGCACACAGTGAGGTGTCAAGGGGAGAGAGAGGTGGTGGGGGAAGGGAGAGAGAGAACAAGGGCCTATGGTTCTGCCTTTATTGGGGTTGAGAATGAGGGCCTAGAGTTTTGTGGGCTCATTCTTTATTGGTGCAGTGAAACATATTTTTAAAATTTATTTTAAGACATAAAAGCAGGAATTTGAAACATGGGAAGAAAAAGACAAGTTGAGTTATTGAAGTCAACTAAAATCTCTAAAACAAAAGAAACTAAGTGGGGAAAGGCAGCCTGGATTTTTATCTAGTGTGTGGCTGGCAATGTATTTATTCAAGATAGCCTTGTTGAAGCAGATGCCTTTTTGAAATGAATCCCTGTTTGAAGAGGATGCTTGGTAATCAAAGCTTAAATCAGGCACTTGCATTACAGAAAGAAAAGCCTACTGTCAGGTCTTACACCACACATGCCAAATTAACAGAATGACAGACAAAAAACACATGCTCATCCAAAAAGATACAATAAAAGCATAAGGCAAAATTCAACATCCTTTCATGATAAAACTCTTAATAAGCTATAGAAGGAAAATACCTCAATGTAATAAAGGCCATATCTATGAAAAGCCCACAGCTAACATCATACTTAGTGATAAAAACCTAAATGCTTTTCCCTTAAAATCCGGCACAAGGTAAGGATTCCATTTCTGCCACTTCATTTGACATAGTTATGAAAATCTTTGCCAGAGCAATTAGGCAAGAAAAAGATATAAGCACATCCAGTTCAAAAGGAAGAAGCAAAATTATCTCTATTTTCAGATGACATAATTTTATATGTAGACCAGCCAGTCTAAAGAAAAACTGCTAGAACTAATAGAAAACCTGCATGATATAGATTTAACATACAAATATGAGTTGCCTTTCTTTAAACAACGAACTACTGAAAATGAAATTGAGAATACAATCCCATATAAAATAACATCCCCAAAATAACATACTTAGGAATAAATAAAAACCAAAGAAGTGAAGGACTGGTATATTGAAAATAATAAATCATTGATGAATAAAAATGAAGACACAAAAAATGGAACATACTGTGTTTCTGGATTGGAGGAATTAATATTGTTAAAATGTCCACACTACACAGAGTAATATACAGATTCAATTCCATCCTTATCAAAATCCCATTGAATTTTTTTTTTGGTACAAAAATGTGTTAGCTATTATTTTTTTATTTATAATTTATTTTGGTATCATTAATCTACAATTACATGTGCAATATTATGATTATTAAACTACCCCCTTCATCAGGTCCCCCCCCACCAACCCCATTACAGTCACTGTCCATCAGCATAGTGAGATGCTATAGAATCATTACTTGTCTTCTCTGAGTTGTACAGCCCTCCCCGCGTCCCCCTGACATTACGTCTGTTAATCGTAATGCCCCCTTTTCCCTCTTATCCCTCCCTTCCCACCCATCTTCCCCAGTCCCTTTCCCTTTGGTAACTATTAGTCCGTTCTTGGGTTCTGTAAGTTTGCTGCTGTTTTGTTCCTTCAGTTTTTTTCTTTGTTCTTATACTCCACATATGAGTGAAATCATTTGATACTTGTCTTTTCGGCTTGGCTTATTTCACTGAGCATAATACCCTCTAGCTCCATCCATGTTGTTGCAAATGGTAGGATTTGTTTTCTTCTTATGGTGGAATAATATTCCATTGTGTATATGTACCACATCTTCTTTATCCATTCATCTACTGATGGACACTTAGGTTGCTTTCATTTCTTGGCTATTGTAAATAGTGCTGCAATAAACATAGGGGTGCATCTGTCTTTTTCAAATTGGGCTGCTGCATTCTTAGGGTAAATTCCTAGGACCCATGGAATTTTTAACAGAATAGAAAAAATAATCTTAAAACTCATATGGAACCAAAAAAGACCATGAATTACCAAAACAATCCTGAGATGAACAAAACTGGAGGCATTACAATTTCTGATTTCAAATTATTGGGTGAAACTACAGGAATCAAAACAGTATGATACTGTTATAAAAATAGACATAGACCAATGAAACAGAACAGAGAACCCCCCTCAAAAACCCATACTTAAAGGATCAACTGATCTTTGATAAGGGTACCACACAAGGAGGAAGGACAGTCTCTTCAACTAATGATACCGGGAAAACTGGATATTCACATGCAATAGAATGAAAATGGACACTCATCTTATACCATATACAAATCCCAACTCCAAATGGACTAAATATTTAAATATAAGATCTAAAACTGTAAAACTCCTAGAAGAAAGCATAAGAGGAATAGATTCATAGCATCAGACTTGGCAATGATTCTTTGGATACAACACCAAAACCCAATCAACAAAAGCAAAACTTTACAAGTGGGACTACATCAAACTTAATAACTTTTGCACAGAAAAGGAAACCATCAACAGGGTGAAAAAGCACCCTACAAAATAGGAGGAAATGTTTGCAAATCATGTATCTGGTTAAAACATTAATATCCAAATCATATTAGGAAATCCTACAACTCAATAGCAAACAAATAATCTAATTAAAATGGGAAAATAACTTGAATAGACATTTCTCCAAAAAGGCATACAAATGGCCAACAGGAATAGAGAATATGCTCTATATCACTAATCATCAGGAAAATGCAAATCAAAACCAAAGGAGATATCACTTCATAGCTATTGGGATGGTTATTTTCAAAACAAAAAGAAAAAACACTAAGTGTTGGTGAGGATGTAGAAAAATGAGAACTCTGTGTACTGTGGGTGAGAATGCAAAATGATGCAGCTGTTATGGAAAACAATACAGTGATTCATTAAAAATTTTTAAAATAAAGCTTACCATATGATCCAGCAATCTTGCTCCTTGTTCTTTACCCAAAAGAATTGAAATCAGAATTCCAAAAACTATATGAACTGCCATGCTCATTGCAACACTATTCACACTATTCCAAAATATGTAAAAAACTTAACTGTCTTTTGACAGATAAATGGATAAAGAAAATGTAATACACACACACACACACACACACACACACACACACACACACACACACACACACAGGAATAGTATTCAACCTTAAGAAAAAAAAGGAAAATCTTGCCACATGTGACAATATGGATGAACCTGGGAAACATTATGGTAAGTGAAATGAGCCAGCCAGAGAAGGAATGACACTGCGTTCCATTTATATGAGGTATCTACTATAGTCAAGCTTATAGAAACAGAATGGTGGTTCCTAGTGCCTGGAGGGAGGAGGAAATGGGGAGTTGCTGTTCAAAGGGTTTTAAATGTCAGTCATACAAGATGAGTGAATTCTAGAGATCTGCTGTACAGCTTTGTTTTTGTAGCTGTATATATTTACAATACTGTATTGTGTACTTACAAATTTATGAGAATATATCTCACATGTCATGTTTTTATATAAATAACAATATAACAATAACAATAACAATATAAAAATAAGGTAATAAAAAGGAGGAAAAGGCAATCCAGATAGCAGAGAGCAAATTAGAAAGGCACCAAGAGGTGAAGGTGTGTGCCATGGAAAGAAATAGTTGCTCATGCTGAAAGCCTGGATCCAAAGGTGCAAGTAGAGGTCTAGGCTAGCAAAGAAAGGCAACAAAAATTGCCAATTAAGTAATTAAAGTATTCTTTCACTAATATCAAATGTAACATTCTATCTAGTTCAGCTGCAGAAGGGAGATCTTGTTTGAAACATTCTTAATGCTTATAATACTGACAGGTTAGGTAATTGGTATTCAGTAAATGCTTCTTGAACTAATGTATGAATGCATGGATTAATGGATGAACACACAAACACACATACAGAAATATATAAAGAGAGAGAGAAGTTAAATTCCCTTGGTCCTGCCTTAGATTACTTCAAATAAAGTTTTAAAGTACTAGAAGCAGCCATGTGGGAAGGAAAGCAGAGGAAAGAAGAAATCCTATGAGTGGGAATATATGAAAACCATGTAAGTAGTATATTGTCTTGACTAGAACAAATATTTAAGTACATTGTTAGTAGCCAATAAATTCACTATTGATTTTAAGAGATTGGTACCAAAAGCTATAACTAAACTTATAATCACTTGACGATGCTGAAAGAGCCAGTAAGTAAAACCCATCTTCTAAATGTGCTGGTGCTGACCTGTGAATTGAGTAGGTCTCTATGTTCAAGCAAGATTTTATTTATTTTTTATTGCTTCTGCATTCTGCTGAAGACAGGGATGCCAATAGAGAATTAATCATATATTCTGATACATAACATTGAAACTTTATTTTTTAATTAAAATTCAAGCAGCTAAAAGTGGATACAGTAGACAGTTGGACAGCCTTTTTGGCAGAAGCTATTCTAGAAAAAAAAAAACAATTTCTTTACATGACTGCTTTGGATCTCTCTTTTCTCAGCCTTTCTTGGTGCATAAAGTGAAACTTTACCCCAAATGCATACTATTTGGAAACAGAAAAAGCTTTTTTTGTTGAAGGATACAATGGAAAATGCATAAATCAACCTTCTCAATTTGGATGACTTTAGTAATTTGCATTCATCTGTTTAAAAAGAGATGTCTTTGGAGACTTCCTATTTTTACATAAAAATTATACTCAGCATCTCCCAGCCTCTTTTGTTCACTAAAATTAGATTTGCTCCCTTAAACAATTCAGAAGGCCTAATTTGTTCAGAGGGAAGTTACACACTATTTACAGCATGGCCTCTTCTCAGGTACCACCTTCAAAAAACATATGTATGTATGGACTGCAGCCCCCCCACCACAGCATTGTAAATGATCCAGTGATTCATGGAGTCACTTCTGTAGGTAAAAGGCCACCTCTCTATCACAAATCAGAAAAGAAACATGGGCAGAAAAATAAGGTCTGCAAGTAACATAGGACTGTGTGAGAGTAATTGCCCTGGACTTCAATATTAAAGAGCAGTCAGAGGACCGACCATCCACGGAGCAGTCCACTGAACCTGTAACTTCAACAATTCTATCCCTGTGGCTTTGCCAATAATGGAGTTCTAGGTCCATACTGATGCTGAAAAGCTCTGATTGCTGTGGCTATATTATTATGGCTGTATTGCAGTCTTCTTCTTGTTGGATATATAATTCTAACTGGGAAAGTTATTAGCAGGGTAGTTGCAGAGAGAAGTGTACAGTACTTAACAGGAAAGGGTCATATCATGAGACAGTGAAAAAGAACTTTTATGTATATATATATATATATATATATATATATATATATATAAATACATACATATAAATGCTTATATACTCTTATTTATTATATATATTTAAACGGTGTGTATAATACCAGTACTCTGCTCTGTAAGCCTTTAAAAGAACAAATCGCGTGGTAAAATGAAAAGAGCTAGACTTTTAAAGCCACATATATGTCTATTTTTGCCCTTTACCAGGTGTATAAAATTGGGCAACCAGTTAAACCTTTCTGAACCCCAGTTTTTGACTGTGGAATAGGGATAATATGTACTACATTCCTGAAGGTACTGGTGTCAAATTAGCAAGGCCAGCTTTTTGGGCATATTATCTGTGTTCAGGGGGCCCCACTGTCAGTTATGTGCTCTGCTACTGCTGTGTTGACATTCTTAATCCTTTTTGTGAAGGAGCCTCCTATTCTCATTTGGTATTAGGTCTTGCAGTTATGGAGCTTGTCCTGCAAATTAAAAAATCACCTGACTCAATGATGGCTATATGTTAGGTGCTCAGTATATATTAATCTTCTCTTTGTCTTCTTCCTTTTCTTCCTGAACATACAGTACCTAATAAACAGTTCCCTAGTTTCACATGCCCCCTTCTCCTTGCTTATAAAACACCTCATGTAAAGCCTTAGGGAATAACCACTTGATCACAAGTAATAAGGAATTTGCCCAAATTACTTTTCTATTTGTTGTTTTTTGTTCTTTTTTCCTATTTTTATCTTCTTCTCTTTTTCTATCTTTTAACTGTGGTTTCTACCTTTAAAAGTGGTTTTAACTGCACGTTTTTTGTTTATGATTCCCTTTTCTCTCCTTTATTAGTCTATCAGTTTAGGGTTTTTTGGGGGCAGCGGTGTTTCTTTTTAGTGGTAGTCCTAGACTTTGCAATATAGGTTTACAACGAATCCAAGTCCACTTTCAAATACATATAAATGCTTATATACTCTTATATATATATATAAGAGTATATAAGCACTTTGAATCTGTAGAGCAATTTTGAAAGTATTGCCATCATAAAAATACTGAGTCTTCCAATTAATGAAAATGAGGTGACTTTGATTTGTTTAGGTATTCTTTAATTACTTTCAACAATGTTTTGTAGTTTTCAAAGTATAAGTTTTGCCCTTCATTTGTTCAATTTATCCCTAAATGTTTTTAGTTTTGGAAACCATTGTATTACAGAATTACTTTCTCAATTTCATTTTCAGATTGTTCCTTGAATATGTATAGACTTAAAACAGATTTTTCTGTGTCAGTCTTTTATTCTTCAGTCTGTTGAACTTCTTTATTTATTTTAAAAGTCTTTTGGCAGATATCTTAGATTTTCCATATATATTTTCATGTCATCTACAAGGAGAAAATTCATATTATCTATAAGTAGAAAGAGCTTACTTCTTTCTTTCCAATCTGAATATCTTTCATTTTTATATTTGTCATATTTCTCTGGCTAAGAGATCCGGGACACTGTTGAAATGGTGAGAGTAAAGTGTTGAGATAAATCATTTAGCTTTTCAATATTAAGCATGATGTTAGCTGTGTGGTATTTTTGTTGTTTTTATAGATATCCTTCATGATGTTAAGAGAGTTCCTTTCTATCCTGGTTTGTTGAGTGTCTTTATCATGAAGGGCTGTTAAATTCTGTCAAATGCTTTTTCTTCTTCTATTGAGAACATCATGTGGATTTTGTCCTTTATTTTGTTATGGTGTATTATATTAATTGACTTGTGGAAGTTAAATCAACATTGAATTTCTGATATCGATCACACTGGGTCATGATATGTAATCCTTTGTAAGTTGAAGGATTCAGTTTGGTAATATTTTGTTGAGATTTTTATGTCTAAGTGTAAAAGGGGTATTGATCTGTAGCTTTCTTGTGATGTTGTTTTTTTATTTTATTTTTTGGTACCAGGGTAATGCCAGCCTTATAGACTAATTTGAAAAATATTTCCCACTTTTCCATTTTATGGAAGGGTTTATAAAGAATTGCTATTAACTCTTCTTTAAATGTTTGGTAGAATTCACCAGTTAAATCACTTTATTTGTGGTTATTTTTTTGACTACTGGTTTAATCTCTTTAATTATTGTAAGACTAAATGATTTTTATATTTCTTCTTGAGTCAATTTAAATAATTTGTGCTTTCTAGGAACTTATACTATCATGTGAATTATCTAATTTGTCAGCATACAGATATTCATAATATTCCCTTATAGTCCTTTGTGTTTCTGTAAGGTTGTTGTCAATGTCCCCTTCTTAATTCCTGAGTTTATAAATTTGAAGCTTCTTTACATTTTATTATTGCTCAATCTATCTAACTAAATTTACTTTGAAAAAAATTTACAAATTTACTTTGTAAAATTGGTTGATCCTTTTAAAGAACTAATTTTTATTTCATTGATTTTTCTCTACTGTTTTTCTATTTTAGACTTTATTATTTTTGTATGCAAATTTATCTGCTTAAAATATACTGCTATAAGATATAACATCATGACAACCACAGAGAAAAACCTATAGTAGATAAACAAAAGATAAATGGAAAGTAATCAGCAGTTCTAAATATATGTACCCAGCATTAGAACACCTAAATATATTAAGAAAATACTAATAGGTCTAAAGGGAGAATAGACAGCAATGCAATAATAATAGAAGACTCAATATTCCACTTCCAGCAATGGATATATCTAGGCAGAAAATCAATAAGGAAATACTGGACTTGGATAAATAAAAGATATATATAATGGAATACTTTTCAGCCACGAAGAAGAAGGAAATCCTATCATTTGCAACAACATGGATGAACCCAGACAACATTATTTTAAGTGAAATAAACCAGACAGAGAAAAACAAATACTGTATTATCTCATTTACGTGTGGAATCTAAAGGAAAAAAGAATCAAATTCATAGAAACAGGGAGTAGAATGGTGGTTACCAGGAGTTGGGGATCGAGGAAATGAGATTTTGATCAAAGGGTACATGACTTCAGCTATAAGATGAGTAAGTTCTGGGGTTCTAATGTGTAGCATGTTAACTATAGTTAATAATACAGTTGTATACTTGAAGCATCCACTGGCTTGACCTTCCCAGAGACTGGGCTTAAAACAAAGTAAGTTTCTTTGGGGATATCTTCAGAGTTCTCTATTTTTATGGACTGCTTCTCCTTCTGGACAGTATCTCTGAGCCACTGCTTCAGAACTGGAGGCAAGTCCCATGACCTGCTTTTCATGGATGGATTACCCCTAATAATGAGCAGAGTGCTAAATATTTGCTCTGCTTTTGAAAACTTACTTCTAGAGTGGAGCCTCTGAACTATGAGTGAGTGGGGCAAAGCAGAGCTGGGTACCAGTATCTTAGCCTGCCTACTTACAAGTTGAGCACCTCATATGTGTGTGGGCTCAGTGAATAAAATAACTTCCCGATATCCTGGCATTTGCCAAGAATTTAGCCTTTGGAACTTGTTGTTGGTAGAAATGCTTCTCACTTTCTCTTCCCAATAAGAACATATCCCATGACTGGGAGCTGAGGAAAGGCATCCTGTTTTCTAGGTCATAACCAGATTTGAGCATCGAGGCACTGAGATGGGAGAGGAGGCAGGTTGTGCCTCAAATGACACAGACTTTTTACCCTTACCAAGATTTGGTAGATTTTCTTGCATAAGCATTTCCTTATTTGCTTTCATAGAGTTCAAATGGTTGAATTTTTAAAAAATGATTTTCATGAGTTATGTTTGTTTCTTGGGCAGCAGGTTAGTGATGCTTTTTATACTACCATGCTAGAAATCTCTTAATGTTTTTTATCATGATTTGAACAGGTTCGGAAAAGAACTTAAAATGACTTCTATTTCTACAATTGTTGTTAAAACTAAACTTCCAGGTTTTCAGCCACAGCATTTATTTCAGAGTGTAGGATCATTAGAAGAAAAAGTAATAGAGCGGAAATATGTCTATGATTCTACATATGTCTGTGTAGGTTGAAACAATTCAAATTGTGCCTGTTTTTACTCTTTGATATTGAGTAATTATGATAAAAATAATGTGAAAAGTAATCACAAATAAAATTATTTCAGAGAGCATTTTGGATTAGACAAAGAAAAATACAAGAATGAGATTTAGAGATGAAACAAATAAATACTTTATATTAATAAATGTTAGGATAAACGTTACCATTAAGTAGCAAAGAAATATTAAAGAAGGTATGATATAAATTATATAATAAGTTCAAGGCATATAAGTTATAACCTAACTTTCTAGTGTTTCAAACTATAAAATTTTAAATTGTCATGTTCTAGCATAGTTTTTTGCAGTTGATGTACTATTCTTAATGACCCATGTGACACTACCCCACAGAAGCATCTTTGATCTTCTGCTAGAAAGTTGCCCTTTGCTATCATAAAGAATGCTGAGTTTATTTCTTTACTTAAACATGTGATACTATTTTCTTTTGACTTAGTCAAACTCTTTTACCTGTGAAGCAATTTTTAATTTACAAATCTACTCTCTTACTAAAATTTTCCTATATTCTACACTACTAGATATTTAAACTAGATAATAAGCCATAAATAATACCTCCTATGTCACCCTATTTAATCCCACTATCTTTGACCTGAGAAGGAATCAATTATATTTCATATGCTCAAAAAGTTGAACTAAAAACTCATGGTTAACATCATTTTTGTAACATGATGTCAAATCCGTTATTTTTTCAAATCAGACATGAAATACCCTATGTCAGATTAAATTTTAAAAATGATTGACTTATCCTATGCTTGTGTTTACAATATCTTGCCAAAGTTTATATGTAAAATGAAGCACAGCTAACTACTATTTTAGGATACATAAGAGTTGGAGGGAAGAGAGTACATCAAAATACAAATCCCACAACAAATATACATCTATTTCTGCCTACAGGCTGTGATTCTTTTCCAATAAAGAATGTTTGAACAATTTCACTGGTGGCGTGCTGTCGCTCTCTGTTCAAGGATTAATTAAAACATGTTCCAATAAAAAACTCCAGCATGAATACATGGAACCAGAGCATGTTCTGTGTGTTGCTCCTTCTTCTGTGATAAGCCATACTTTCCTTCAATGGATGCACATTGCTTACGTTTTTAGAACTATTAAGCTGGGATAATTACGGAACAATCTAGGTAATGTTCAGTAGCCCATGCAGATGCCTGACAGGGCATGTTTGCTCTTAATTAGGAATGTGAATGCCTAATGCTTGTATATTAACTGAAATAATTGAATAGATGTTTTACGTTTCTTTCACTTTTACTGACATCAAAGACAGACTAGCTAGAATTAAGTGTTTTAAAAAGAAAAGGATTTTATTATGTTACATAGGGATTAAAGATATTGTTGAGTATTATATTTAGCAGATGTTATTTTAATTATTTTGTTTGCATTTTTTTAGCCCAATATTCAAGATAACATGTTACAGATTCTGTTACATCCTATATCACCTTCCATTACTACTGGAAATAAAAATTAAATGTCTTATTCTTTTTCTAAATATCTGTTCTAATTAGGTTAAATAAATACTGTACATTTATGCAAGAAGTGTGTCAGTAATACAGTATAAACATATGTATTGCTTATATTTAAAATGCTAGATAATTTGCTGTTTATGCATAAGTATTAATACAAAAGCTGTTTTTTTAAACATAACAAATTGCTCTCTATTAGAAATACATGTAATGACCTATTTCCATAAACATTTTTAGTAAGAGATATCTTGATGTGCAAAACCCTGCAGACATTCTATGGAAATTAGACAATAGTGTGGAAAAATACATCAAAACCATATGTTTTTGCTTAATATTCTGAGTGGTGGATTTTTTTTATATATGATGCAAAATAAAGAACCCTATATAGAGGTGAAATGAGCCTTTGTATGTTTCAATGTATTTCTCCCTTTGTTTTGCTCTTGCACCTGGTGTATTTGCAAAATTTTATGCATAAAACAACAACAAAAAAAGACATCATTTGGGAACTATGTGCTGTGTGTTTGTTTATATGTACAATCAGATTAATGTTGATTATATACAGAAACAATTGCCTTCATGGACTCGAAGACTCTTAAGAGACATAAGTTTTGGTAAAAAATATTTAACAATCAAAATGGTCTATATTATTTAGTACTTTTTGTTTTGAAGAAAAATATGGAGTTTGTCTTATACCAGAGAGTTGAGGGATTTAGAAATGTTGAATGTCAAACAAAAATATGCATATCAGCTTTTCTCCTAAATAATACAAATTATTCCACATTAGATTAATGTGATAGTCATGCAAAGCATAGAGAATAGATGCTGTGTGGGAAAACAAAGCTATAATTTAGAAGAAGATTAACTCTTCTTGAAAGAAAGGGTTGAAAATCATAAACTATCCTAATTTGGCATTATAATTCAGAAATGTGACACCCTCCATTTTCAAGAAACCATTCAGCATCTCCTTTTTTTGCATTTTATTTTGCCATTTTAAAGTCAGAGAACCTATATTAATACATTATATTGACTTAAATAATATATCAACTCTTCTCTTGTCATTTTTGTTAGACTATATATGATAAATAATGCACATATTAGCCCACACTTGATAGAGAAAGATATATACTGTAGTGAAAAAAATAATAGCAAAATTATTAATAGAACAGGAAATGCTCAATGCCCAACAGCCATTCCCTCTAAACAACAAAAACAAAAAATTGAGTCATATTAATGTATTCAACAGTGCCTTGGTGACACATCAGATGCCATCTGTCATTGTATGCCTATGTTGCTGAAATAGAATTATGAGGTTTTGCTGACAATTAGTATGTCACATTCTTCTTATTTTTTAGGGGAGAGGTGGTGTATTTCATTTCCACTTAGTCTACCGACAGGTTAAAAAAACCAAACAAACATGTGAGTCATATTGAGATGGAACTAAGAAATCATATCCCGTGACTTGTTAAATATACAACTAGAAATGGAAACATTCTTTTCATTGATCCTGTGTTCTTCCTTTCTCAATATTCTTTTTGATAGATACCATTTTATTTATACACATTTTTAACTCAGAACATCCTTTTCTACCAAGTAATAAATCCTTGTGGAATGGAAATTTACAGAAAGAAGTATTTACAGGAATAAAGTATAATTACATATAATTCATGCTGCAGCTGCTTATAATTGTAGTTTTCCCCAGGACCTTTCCTTACTTAAAACAACCTGAGAATTGCTTCTTTGCAAATGGTTAATCAGAATAATAATATTTCTATAACTAGATGCAATGGCATTAAACAGTCAGTGAGAAACCATTTTCCCCCATAATCAATTGAAAATATAAATTAGGTTTGACAGAAAAAATGTGATAAATACCTACTATGTGTAGAAAATTGAACAAGGGGCCTCAAGCTAGTAGGCAGGATAAATGGAACTCATAGTCTCTACCTTAGAAGAATGAAAATGGAGGATTAAATATGTGACCAGACATAAAAACCAGGAAAAAATATTTAGAATAGATAATATTGAGAAAGTACAAAATATAGAATTACCATGTTCTTATTTTCCTTAGTACAAGATCCATTTCTTTCACTGAAAAGTAAAGGTTAAAAATTTCTTCACATCAAATTTACCTATGAGACAAATGCTATGCTGGATCTTTGCTGTGTATATTTGCATTGTTGAAGCACCCAAGACCATGTGATTCAATGAAAATACATGAAATATGGGACTAACCAGAATGGAGTTCAATATCCAGCACTTGCACTTTGTGGCTGGAAAAACTATTTAACTCACTGAAGCAAATTATTTAAACTTTTTGAGTTTTCCCCTAGTTAAAAATAAGGATAAATATCTATCCCTTGATTCTTATAAAAATTTATTCAGCTACTACTGCACATGAAAGTCTAACGTGTAGCACACCCAGGAAAAACAGGCTATTATGATAGCAGAATATCATAAACAGCATTGTGGATACACCTTTTTCATGTTTTCTCGGCACTAGAATCTTTTCTTATAACTATAATCATAGGATGAATATTGTCGACTGATATGCAATACCTAGGCATGCCCTTTATTTAGTAATTTATGAAGAAAACAAAAGTTTCTGGAGAGTGACTGAACCCGTATTATATAATTAAATCTATGTATATTCTAATAAATCCTATAGAATCTATTCAGATTAGGTCACTGTCTGTGTGCGTAGGTAGGGGATTCTTATGGTTTCTAAATGTGTTCAGTCAAATGACAGACTAGATGTACTGAGTCTTTCAGTAAACTACAGCTCCGATATGTTCCCTCCTTAAACGTGGGCTGGCTCTGTGATCCATTTTGAACAATAGAATGCAATGAAGTAATTCCCTGAGACTTCCAAGGACAGGTCATTAAAAAAATCCTTGTAGCTTCCCCCTGGGTGGCAGGAAAACATTGTTCTGTGAGTGGATGGAGAACCATATAAAGGATCCAAATACTTTAAGACAAGGACATCCCAGATGTGGCATTACTGCCTTGGAGAGACTTCCATGCCTTCATTGGGACGTCACTGTTGCCTAGAGGCTCCAACATCAGTTCCTATGGGCAGCAAAGTTTAGACTCCATGAGTCTTATGTTGACCAGTAAGAGACAGGAGACAGTAAGAAACCAGCAGATAAACCATTTGCTCTTTTTTTAATGGGGTATTCCAAGATGCAGCAATTTTACATTGCCTCCAAGAAAGTATCCCAAGAGACTAAGAAACTAACTAGCTGTATTTATTGAGAATTTATGGCTTACTTAGTAATAAGCCTCATGTTGCTTTGTCCACCTACTACCATTTTCTCACTTCTCTCTTTTACTCACTATTATTTTTCTGACTTGTCCTCACCAGTAAGTGCTAGTATAAAAGCCTTCAGCACACTCTATTTTCTAAAAAATCCAGGCATGACAACCAAGAAAGGAACATTATAAAATACTTACACTGACATGTGTAAGGATTGATTAAGAACAGAATAGACTGGAATCCCAGGCATTACGTGATCTTAAAATTTCTTTTGGAAATTATTTATTTTCCAAAATATTTTGAAAGCATAAGGTTTTCTAAGTTGAAATGTTTTAGCTTAGTTATGTAGTAGCCACTAAGCCCTGTTCTGATACAGGCATACCTACTTCTCTTGCACCTCATTTTATTGTTCTTCACAGGTAGTGTGTTTTTTACAAATTGAAGGTTTGTGGAAACCCTGCATTACCAAGTCTACTGGTACCATTTTTCCAACAATATTTGCTCACTTAATGTCTCTATGGCATGTTTTGGTAATTCCTGCAATATTTCAAACTATTTCATTATTATTATACTGGTTGCGATTAGTGATCTTTGATGTTAACTATTGTAATTGTTTTGAGGCACCATGAACAGGCCCACATAAAATGGTAAACTTGATCTATAAATGTTATATGTTTTCTGACGGCTCGGCGGACTGGCCATTCCCCCACTTGTCTCCCCCTCCTTGGGCCTACCTATTCCCTGACACACAATATTGAAATTAGGCCAATGAATAACCCTCCAATGGCTTAAAAGTGTTCAAGTGAAAGGAAGAATCACACATCTCTCACTTTAAATCAAAAGCTAGAAATAAAGTTTTCATGAGGAAGGCATGTAGAAAGCTGAGGTAGACTGAAAGCTAGGTCTCTTGTGCTAGTTATCCAAGTTGCGAATGCAAAGGAAAAGTTCTTACAGGAAATTAAAAGTGCTACTACAGTGACACACAAATGACAGGAAAGCAAAACAGTTTTATTGTTGATATGAAAAAAGTTTTAGTGGTCTGGATAGATGATCAAACCAGTCACAACATTTCCTTATGCCAAGACCTAATTTAGAGCAAGGCCCTAACTGTTTAATTTTATGAAGGTTGAAAGAGGTGAGGAAGCTGAAGATGAAAAGTTTAAAGCTAACAGATGTTGGTTGATGAGGTTTAAGGAAAGAAGCCATCTCTATAACATAAAAGTTCAAGATGAACCAGCAGGTGCTGATTCAGAAGTTAAAGCATGTTGTCTAGGTCTTGCTAAGATAGTGAATGAGGCTGGCTACACTAAACACAGATTTTCAATGGAGAGGAAATAGCCCTCTATCGGAGGAAGATGTCATCTAGCACTTTCATAGCTAGAGAGAAGGTAATATCTGGCTTCAAAACTTCACAGGACAGGCTGACTCTCTTGCTAGGGGCTGACGCAATTGGTGACTTTCACTTGAAGCCAGTGTTTATTCACTATTTGGAATGCTAGTGACCTTCAGAATCATGCTAAATCTATGCTGCCTATGCTCTGTAAATGGAACAACAAAGCCCGAATTACAGCATATGTGTTTATGACAGCAAATGGTTTACTGAATATCTTAAGCCCACTGTTAAGACCTACTGCTCAGAGAAAAAGATTCCTTCCAAAATTTCACTGCTTACTGACAAGGCACCTGGTCACACAATAGCTCTGATGGAGATGTACAGTGAGATTAATGTTGTTTTCATGCCTGCTCACTCAGCATCTGTTCTGTAGCCCATGCATCAAGGAGTCATTTTGGCTTTTAAGTCTTATTATTTAAGAAACATATTTCCTAAGGCTAAAGCTGCCATAGATAAAGATTCCTTTGATGGATCTGGGCAAAGTGAATTGAAAACCTTCTGGAAAGGATTCAACATTCTAGATGGCATTAAGAACATTTGAGATTTATGGGAAGACGTTAACATTTCAACATTAACAGGAATTTGGAAGAAATTAATTCTAATCTTCGTGGATGACATTGACAGTTCAAGACTTCAGTGGAGGAAGTCACTGCACATGTGGTGGGACTAACAGGAGAAGCAGAATTAGAAGTAGAGCCTGAAGATAAGACTGAATTGCTGCATCTCAGGATAAATCTCAAATGGATGAGTAGTTGCTTCTTAGGGATGAGCAAACAAAGTGGTGTCTTGAGATGGAATCTACTCCTGGTGAAGACTGTTGAAATGACCACAAAGGCTATTCATAAACTTAGTTGATGAAGCAGCAGCAGTGTTTGAGAAGAATTGATTCCAATTTTGAAAGAAGTTCTGTGGATAAAATGCTATCAAACAGCATCTCATGCTGCAGAGAAATTGTTCATGAAAGGAGGAGTCAGTCTATGCGGCAAACTTCATTGCTGTCTTATTGTAAGAGATTGCCACACCCATGCCAACCTTTAGCAACCACCATCCTGATCAGTCAGCAGCCGTGAACATTAAGGCAGACCCTCCACCAGCAAAGAGATCATGACTTGCTGGAAACTCAGATGAGGGTTAGCATGTTTTCACAATAACTTATTTTATAAATTAAGGTATGTGCATTTTTTAGACAATGTTGTTGCTCACTTAACAGACTACAGTATAATATAACCATAACTTTTATATGCACTGAGCAACAAAAAAATTCATTTGACTCATTTTATTGTGGTATTTGGTTTATTGTGATGGTCAGGAACTGAACTTACAATACCTCCAAAATATGCTAGTACCTGAGTATCACCACTGTCTACACTGGGTTTGATTCTAAGGATCCAAGAGGCAATATGCTCTGTGTGTAAGTAGGCTAAATTTAGACACTGCTTTTAATATTAACATGAATTCAAAGTTAAATGTTAGTTGTTACTAAAGCAGTGGAAGTTCTCATATGAAAAGAACTTGTTGTGAACACTGTTAGGAGTTCTTACCACCTGTATTAAAAAGGAAATGAGATATTGTGTAAGAGAAGCCACTTTCTTCTGAAAGTGCAAGCATTTTATAAGGTAGGAAAAGTGCAGCTACAGAGTCTGTACTTGAGCATATCCCAGACCATGGCTGGACGTCAGGAGAATTAGCTGCAGGTGCTTAGGATTTAGAAAGTGCCGAAGGGATGAAAGGCCAATGTGTTGGTTCTTATGATCAACTATTCTTTTTATCTTTCCATAAGACCACCTCTCTTGGTTGTTGCAGGAAGGGTGAGATAGGAGGAGGGGGCAAGGAGGAGTCCGAATGTTTGATTTCAAATACAAAATAGAATTCCTCAGATGATGGCCCTCTAGCAATGAGAAAAGGCACATTAGCTTAAGCAGGCTGGGGAGGGCCGTGGGGTTGAAGTATGAGAATCATTCACGTAATTTAAAGCATCAAAAGTAAATCAAGACAATGGCCTATTCAGTGTTTAGACCTGTGCAATTTCTGGCCCCTTTCCACACATTTTTCTTTTGTTTATCTCCTGAGAGATGCCCACATGTGTACAATACAAAGAACTGAGTCATAAAAGCAGAGGCCTGTTAGCCTCCCTGAGGACCAATTAATGGTGCTCCAAATCTTGTGGGCAGGCAGATAAAAAGGATAGAGAGAGCGAAGGAGAAGAGGATGAATACTCAACAAGAGGAGGATTTTTTTTTCAGATGTTGGGAGGGACTTCTTTAGCTATTCTTATCTAACTTCTTTGGGGTTTGTGGGAGTTTTTTTCTTTCTTATTTTTTCTCTCAGCTGCATCTGTAGTCTCCCTAGCAGTAATGTGAACAGAGAGGAAAGTAGTACTTCAAAATATCAACAGGCTTTCATCTGAACTGATGACAGCATGAGCCTGGTGGAAAAAAAAGAGAAAAGGGCCATTTAGAATGTTTCTGTTCCTCCTTTCATATATTGGCAGTTTTATTGATAGGTGCTTGAGTTTGTATTACCATTTGTATCTCCAAGCTGGATATTACTGTGAATGCAAGGAGCTTTGTAGTTCAACCTTTAACTCCAATCTCACCCCCTACGAGTCCACGGGCCTTTGAACGGCAACGAGATGGCACTTTGAAATCAGGAGTTGAAAGTGTTTGACATGGAAAGGGGAGCTTGAAAGTCTTGCTCTTTGAACCTTTTCTTTTCAAAGTCCCACAGAAAGTACAGGCAGGACAATAATGGGCAGGCTGGGGGCTCTCTGGGTGAAGAGCGGATATGTGATAATGAGGTTTTAAGTGTTTCCATCGCTCCATCCTACTCTGTTTTCTCCCTGCTAGGGAATTAAAACTGCCTTAAGATAACTCAGTCGCCTGTGGGTGGCAGTAGTTGGATATATTTTTTTAACATGTTAATTCATTGCTTAATGACATTATGAGAAAAATCCAGCCAGCCAGGGCAAATTAGAAAGTAGACGTCAGAATCCTCCTTGCTTGTAAAAGTTGGAAGAATGTGGAATGATGTTCAGAAACTGTCCGCTGACCTGGCAGGGGTGATTTCTGAAGCTAATCTACTGAAAGGAAAAGGTGCTGCTTAGCATGACCTGGAAAGGGCCTTGATCATTCCTACGGCATTGCCTCTGCTTGACCACAAAGCAGATTAAATTCTAAATCCACCATTGTTTAAACCAAATTCAGAACATTGGTGAGTATGGTGAGCTAAAACGACAGCTTAATTCTGGGGAAGTGTAATTCTGCATCAACAGAATGAAAAGATGAAGTTGCAAGGACAACAATTCTACAAGCATATTCTGTTTTATTAACAGTTCTTTGGGTGTGAAGATACTCTGACTTACTAGCACAGCAGTTTTTAAAAGAATATTTTCCGGTACTGATGCATCCAATCTTTCATGAAATCTGTCTTTTGATCAGTGCACACTCCTTCTGTACCAAATCCAGTTATAAATAATGAGGAAGTACAGGAAGCAAAACAGATCACAAGGCCAAGAAATGGATGCCGTTGAGTTTGGTTTGATGCTTTCAAAATAATGATTTACAAATACTTTTGGTCTGTTGGTTAGAATATTTAATTAACAGTCATATCATAACAGATTTAAACACTTGATTGTTAAGTTTTTAAAATGTATTTTCACATCAGTGTTAAATTTGATAAAGGAAAAGTGGCCAGAATATTTATTTGGCACCTATTTTGTGACAGACGTAGTACTTACTTGACAACCTGCCTTACAGATCTTTTCCCATTAATCTTCTCTATAACTCAGAGATAAGACACAGTTGGTTATCCTAATCGTACAGCTGATCTTGAGATTTACAGAAGTTAAGTGGCTAAAACATGATCACAAGGCTCAAAAGTCATGAAATTAAAATATATATCCAATCATTCTGATTCCAAAATCCATGCTTTGAATTGTATGAAAAATGAGTATCAGGGATTTTTTTGCAAGATAGACATATTTAAAGTAAACAACAGTAAGTATCTAGATAATTTCTTACAACAATGACAATGTTACTATTATGATATCAGTGAACTGCTTTCTTAAATAAAATATATTGAAACATATTAAGTCCAGTTTCAAGGATTTGGGGGTAAGGGCATATCCCAGGCCATAAGTGTGGACCCTTTCAAAGATTCTGATTAAATAACAGTATATGTAACTTAGTTGTTGAGAATGATTGAAATGCACAAGATCTGGAATTAGTTACTTAAATTCCTTATGTAGATACCTTTTAACCGTAAATTATGTAATTATTATGAATCTCAAAGCAAATTTTCATCAAAGCACGACGTGCTGTGCTCCAATACAAAGTAATTTGTCCCCCTTTTGTAGCCATTTCCTGAAGGACAAAAAAAATTTGGACCAAAATATCAGAAACTCTCTAGGCTGCTATGGCTTATTGATTGGATAAAGAGTACTTTGTCACCTTGAACTTTGAAATTCAAAAATAGATTTATTTCCTCTCATGAAATGGGGTTTTGTTTGCATAACTAACATTTACTATATTGTAACTACATAATGGTGGGTTAAAAAGAATGACTTACTCAAATGAGCATAGATCCTTGCACAATCCCTCCTGGCAATAGAATGTTTCATAACTCCTTTCATACAGATTTCTTGGATAACTGATTTGTGGTTCAGTGTTTTCTATTTTTTGACCTATTTGAAATGAAAATAATTTGTCACAGTAAAAATATTTTTATTGTTTAGTTTAACTACAAATATTTACAAACATGTGCACATAAACTCATTGAACAATAGTTACATATACATACATGTGACAGTGTATCGAATGAGCAAGGGTCCTGGAGACAGACTGACTTGGGCCTGGATCCTGGCTCACACATTTCTTAATTATACAACTTTGGGCAAATTACTTAAGCTCTCTGTGTCCCTCTTTATTCCACTACAAAGCAGTGATTACCAGTATAACAAATTCACAGGGATGTTCTGAGCATAAATGAGAAAATGAAAATAGTGCCAATAAAAGTTAGCTACTATTGTTATTAAAGTTACCATGTCTTTATTAAAGGTTTTAGTGACCCAGTAACCATAGAGACCAAAAGTTTGAATGTAGCTTAAAAAACATGAATGTCTTACATCTCCATTTTTTTTTGTCTTGGTAACACTGAATAATTGTAATCATGCTATTTTAATCCATTATTGTTATTGTTATCATTATTACCTGTAAATAACTAGACAAAAAATTTAGGGAGCCCAAGGGCAATCATACAAATGTAATACTATTAGAATATACATTTTCTCACTAAATTTTATCATATTACAATACTTATAAAAAGAAAGACAAGCAAAAAATGATGGGACCGATTTTGGAATGGGTAGGAAACATACCAAGAAGCCCCTTGATAAGAATTCTGCATTGCAGTGTAACTAAGAGTGTGCACGCGTCTTCATTTAAAATAATTAACTTTAGATTAGCAATATTGAAGCCTATATACAAAAAAAATTCAAGTTTTTTTTTCCCTTCCCAAATGGAGAAATACAGATGATGATGTGTTAAAGCAAAGGGGAAGGTTTGGAAAACAGAAAAAGAAAACTACAATAAGAAGTCCATGTGGGTGAAAGATTATGTCATAGTATATCCTAGGCAAATAGTTTTGAAAATTAACTAAAAAAGAGTATGGCTCCTTTACAATAAAATTGTTTTAGTTTATTCAAAGTCTTCAAAGCCTAATGATAACACATTATTTATTTGCCATTATATCTTAATCTGAAGCTATATGTATAGATACTGGTAATTCTTTACACAAAGAATCTTTTCCAGAGTCTAGAGTTAAAAAAATGCTTTAAACAGTCACTACTTATTCAAAATGTCTTCCTAAGATCTTGTCATCATTTTACAACTTTAAATCACTTATTTTATAAAAAATATCCAATTGTTAAAGAGGTTGGAAAGTTTATGACACTTTAAAATATTTTATTTTAAATATGAAGTGTAAAATCTTTTATTTTCTTCTACTATTCTACTATTTACTGAAAGGTTTCATGCTTTCCTAAATTTAAAACTAATTATGTAAGCTGGTATACAGTCCATGTATAGCAATAGCTATAGATACAAATATTAATATAGATATTGACATGTGAAGTTGTTATACAAGCACTTCTGATTCTGAAATATTTGTCTCTTCCTGATTGACCTCGTGAACTACTTGATTGATAAATGTTTCATCGATGTTTTATTTTAACACTGAAGTTAAAAAAAAATGTTTTCCTATCAAACCAATTAGAGACCTTTATAACTAAACCCAAGAGATACTTTATATAACCAAAGGATTAAATATTATTGAGAAAACAGCACAAAATATCACACCATATGCAAATTTCTTTACCCATGTTTAATTGTTTATATGTCCACCTCCAAGAAAAATCTAAGTAACTACTGGACTGATCCGACTCCATCACCTAGATTTAACCTTTTCAGGAGTTGGTGAGTAAGTCTGACTTTTTTCTTACTGGGTCTCATTTTTTTCTAGATAAGATGAGGTTTCCTAAAATTACATTTTAGGAAGTAATTTGGGATTTATGAAACAAAGTATTAATGGATTATACAACAGGATTCTGAGATTTTCAAAATGAATCCTTTAGACCAAGTCTTAAAAATTTCTGAGCATTACCCATGAAATTTGTTAAAAATAAAAATTTCCTAACTCATTCCTATAGTTTTTGATTCTTTAGACCATGGATATGGACAAAAGAATCAGTATATCTAACCACGTCTTTAAGATTTAAAGTGTTCCTAAGGTTTAAGAAACATATCTATAAACCTTTCCTTTAAAACATTAATATTGTGTATACATAATAAATTATTATTTTTATTTTGCTATTATTAATATACAATTACATGAGCAACATCATGGTTACTAGACTCCCTGTATTATCAACTCGCCACCATATACCTCATTGCAGTCACGGTCCATCAGCGTAGAAGGATGTTATGGAATCACTACTTGTCTTCTCTGTGTTATACTGCCTTCTCCATATCCCCCCACCCCACCCCACACCCGCTACATTATGTGTGCTAATTGTAATTGCCCTTTTTCCCCCTTATCCCTCCCTTCCCACCCATCTTCCCTAGTCCCTTTCCCCTTGGTAACTGTTATTCCATTCTTGGGTTCTATGAGTCTGCTGCTGTTATATTCCTTCAGTTTTTTCTTTGTTCTTATACTCCACAGATGAGTTAAATCATTTGGTAATTGTCTTTCTCCGCCTGGCTTATTTCACTGAGCATAATACCCTTTAGCTCCATCCATGTTGTTGCAAATAGTAGATTTTGTTTTCTTCTTATGGCTGAATAATATTCCATTGTGTACATATACCACCTCTTCTTTATCCATTCATCTACTGATGGACACTTAGGTTGCTTCCATTTCTTGGCTATTGTAAATAGTGCTGTGATAAAGAGAGGGGTGCATCTGTCTTTTTCAAATTGAGCTGCTGCATTCTTAGGGTAAATTCCTAGGAGCGGAATTCCTGGGTCAAATGGTATTTCTATTTTGAGTGTTTTGAGGAACCTCCATACTGCTTTCCACAATGGCTGTACTAATTTTCATTCCCACCAGCAGTGTGAGGGTTCCCCTTTCTCCACGTCCTCGCCAACATTTGTTGTTTGTCTTTTGGGTGTTGGCCATCCTAACTGGTGTGAGGTGATATCTCATTGTGGTTTTAATTTGCATTTCTCTGATGACTACTGATGTGGAGGATCTTTTCATGTGCCTGTTGGCCATCTGAATTCCTTCTTTGGAGAAGTGTCTGTTCAGCAACTCTGCCCATTTTTTAATTGGCTTATTTGCTTTTTGTTTGTTGAGGTGTGTGAGCTCTTTATATAATTTGGATATCAACCCCTTATTGGATATGTCATTTATGAATATATTCTCCCATACAGTAGGAAGTCTTTTTGTTCTACTGATAGTATCCCTTGCTATACAGATGCTTTTTAGTTGGATATAGTCCCATTCATTCATTTTTGCTTTTGTATCCCTTGCCTGGGGAGACATGTTCATGAAGAAGTTGCTCATGTATATATCTAAGAGATTTTTGCCTATATTTTTTTCTAAGAGTTTTATGGCTTAATGACTTACATGCAGGTCTTTGATCCATTTTGAGTTTACTTTTGTGTATGGGGTTAGACACTAATCCAGTTTCATTCTCTTACATGTAGCTGTCCAGTTTTGCCAACACCAGCTGTTGAAGAGGCTGTCATTTCCTCATTGTATATCCATGGCTCCTTTATCGTATATTAATTGACCATATATGCTTGGGTTTATATCTGGGCTCTCTATTCTGTTCCACTGGTCTATGGGTCTCTTCTTGTGCCAGTACCAAATTGTCTTGATTATTGTGGCTTTGTAGTAGAGCTTGAAGTCAGGGAGCATAATTACCTCCACTTTATTCTTCCTTCTCAGGATTTCTTTGGCTATTTGGGGTCTTTTGTGATTCCATATGAATTTTAGAACTATTTGTTCCAGTTCATTGAAGAATGCTGTTGGTAATTTGATAGGGATTGCATTGAATCTGTAGATTGACTTAGGCAGAATGGCCATTTTGACAATATTAATTCTTCCTAACCAAGAGCATGGGATGAATTTCCATTTATTATTGTCCTCTTTAATTTCTCTTAAGAGTGTCTTGTAGTTTTCAGGGTATAGGTTTTCACATCCTTGGTTAGGTTTATTCCTAGGTATTGTATTCTTTTTGATGCAATTTTGAATGGAATTGTTTTCCTGATGTCTCATTCTGCTAGTTCATCATTAGTGTATAGGAATGCAACAGATTTCTGTGTATTAATTTTGTATCCCGCAACTTTGCTGAATTCAGATATTAGATCTAATAGCTTTGGAGTGGATACTTTAGGGTTTTTCTGTGCAATATTATGTCATCAGCAAACAAGGACAGTTTGAGTTCTTCCTTACTGATCTGGATGCCTTTTATTTCTTTGTGTTGTCTGGTTGCTGTGGCTAGGACCTCAAGTACTATGTTGAATAAAAGTGGGAAGAGTGCGCATCCTTGTCTTGTTCCCGATCTTAAAGGAAAAGCTTTCAGATTCTCGCTGTTAAGTATAATGTTGGCTGTGGGTTTGTCATATACAGCCTTTATTATGTTGAGGTACTTGCCCTCTATACCCATTTTGTTGAGAGTTTTTATCATGAATGGATGTTGAATTTTGTCAAATGCTTTTTCAGCATCTATGGAGATGATCATGTGGTTTTTGTCCTTTTTTTATTGATGTAGTGGAAGATCTTGATGGATTTTCGAATGTTGTACCATCCTTGCATCCCTGGGATGAATGCCACTTGATCATGATGGATAATCTTTTTGATGTATTTTTAAATTCAGTTTGCTAATATTTTGTTGACTATTTTTGCATCTACGTTCATCAGGGATATTGTTCTGTAATTTTCTTTTTTTGTGGTGTCTTTGCCTGGTTTGGGTATTAGAGTGATGTTGGCCTCATAAAATGAATTTGGAAGTATTCCCTCTTCTTCTACTTTTTGGAAAACTTTAAGGAGGATGGGTATTAGGTCTTCACTAAATGTTTGATAAAATTCAGTAGTGAAATCATCTACTACAGGCATTTTGTTCTTAGGTAGTTTTTTGATTACCAATTCAATTTCTTTGCTGGTAATTGGTCTATTCAGATCTTCTGTTTCTTCCTGGGTCAGACTTGGAAGGTTGTATTTTTCTAGAAAGTTGTCCATTTTCTAGGTTTTCCAGTTTGTTAGCATATAATTTTTCATAGATTTCTCTCATAATTCTTTGTATTTCTGTGGTATCCAGAGTGATTTTCCTTTCTCATTTCTGATTTTGTTTATGTGTGTAGTCTCTCTTTTTTTCTTGATAAGTCTGGTGAGGGGGTTATCTATTTTGTTTATTTTCTCAAAGAACCAGCTCCTGCTTTCATTGATTCTTTCTATTGTTTTATTCTTCTCAATTTTATTTATTTCTCCTTTAATCTTTATTATGTCCCTCCTTCTACTGACTTTGGCCCTCATCTGTTCTTCCTTTTCTAGTTTCATTAATTTTGAGTTTAGACTGTTCATTTGGGATTGTTCTTCTTTCCTGAGGTAGGCCTGTATTGCAATATATTTCCCTCTTAGCACAGCTTTCACTGCATCCCACAGATTTTGTGGTGTTGAATTATTGTTGTCATTTGTCTCCATATATTGCTTGATCTCTGTTTTTATTTGGTCACTGATCCATTGATTATTTAGGAGCATGTTGTTTAGCCTCCATGTGTTTGTGGGCTTTTTCATTTTCTTTGTGTAATTTATTTCCAGTTTCATACCTTTGTGATCTGAGAAGCTGGTTGGTACAATTTCAATCTTTTTGAATTTACTGAGGTTCTTTTTTGTGACCTAATATATGATCTATTCTTGAAAATGTTCCATGTGCTCTTGAGAAGAATGTGTATCCTGTTGCTTTTGGATGGAGTGTTCTGTGGATGTCTATTAGGTCCATCTGTTCTAATATGTTGTTCAGTGCCTCTGTATCTTTATTTATTTTCTGTCTGGTTGATCTGTCTTTTGAAGTGAGTGGTGTGTTGAAGTCTCCTAAAATGAATGCATTGCATTCTAATTCCCCCTTTAATTTTGTTAGTATTTGTTTCACATATGTAGGGGATCCTGTGTTGGGTGCATAAATATTTATAATAGTTATATCCTCTTGTTGGACTGACCCTTTTATCATTATGTAATGTCCTTCTTTGTCTCTTGTGACTTTCTCTGTTTTGAAGTCTATTTTTTCTGATAAAAGTACTACAACTGCTTTTTTCTTACTATTACTTCCATGAAATATCTTTTTCCATCCGTTTACTTTCAGTCTGTGTATGTCTTTGGGTTTGAAGTGAGTCTCTTGTAGGCAGCGTATAGATGGGTCTTGTTTTTTTATCCATTCAGTAACTCTATGTCTTTTGATTGGTTCATTTAGACCATTTACATTTAGGGTGATTATTGATAGGTATGTACTTATTGCCATTGTAGGTTTAAATGTGTGGTTACCAAAGGTTCAAGGGCAATTCCCTTACTGTCTGTCTAATTTAATTTATTTTGTATACTATTACAAATGCAACCTAAAGGTTCTTTTTTTTTCCTCCTTTTTCTTCCTCCTCTATTCTCTGTATGTTATGAATCATATTCTGTACTCTCTCTTCCCTTCAATGATATCTTTTTAGCCTTCGGAATACTTCCATCTATAGGAGTCCCTCCAAAATGCCCTGTGGAGGTGGTTTGTGGGAGATAAATTCTCTCAGCTTTTGCTTATCTGAAAATTGTTTAATCCCTCCTTCAAATTTAAATGATAACCTTCCCGGTAGAGTATTTTTGGTCATGGCCCCTCTGCTTCATTGCATTAAATACATCATGCCACTCTCTTCTGGCCTGTAAGGTTTCTGTTGAGAAGTCTGATTGATGATAGCTTGATGGGTTTTCCTTTTTATGTGATCTTTTTTCTCTCTCTAGCTGCTTTTAAAAGTCTGTCTTTATCCTTGATCTTTGCCATTTTAATTATTATATGTCTTGATGTTGTCTTCCTTGGGTCCCTTGTGTTGGCAGATATGTGCACCTCCATGGCCTGAGAGACTATCTCTTTCTCCAGATTGGGGAAGTTTTCAGCAATTACCTCCTCAATGGCACTTTCTATCCCTTTTTCTCTCTCTTCTTCTGGCACCCCTATAATGGGAATATTGTACCATTTGGACAGGTCACACAGTTCTCTCAATATTCTTTCATTCTTATAGATCCTTTTTTCTTTCTGTGCCTCAGCTTCTTTGTATTCCTCTTCTCTAATTTCTATTCTATTTACTGTCTCTTCTAAGACATCTAATCTGCTTTTAAATCCCTCCATTGTATGTTGCATTTCAGATATGATATTTCTTAATGATTAAATTTCCATCTTAAATTTGTTCCTGAGTTCTTGAATATTTTTCTGTACCTCCATAAGCATGTTTATAATTTTTATTTTGACCTCTCTTTCTGGAAGATTTGTGAGTTCGGTTTCATTTGACCCTCTTTCTGGGGTTTGTGATATTTTGGTCTGAACCATGTTCTTTTGACATTTCATATTTCTGTGTGGTGCCCAGTAGTGTGTAGAAACTCCAGTCTCTGGAGCTGATCAGCCCCTAGGGTGAGGTTGGGTGACGTAAGGGAGCAGAGCTGGTGCCTGGGGGGAGGAAGATCAGTTTTCTGCTTTCCGTCTGCGGTGCCTGTCTCCAGTGTCAGAGGCAGTGGTCCAATCACACACAGGTAATCTTCTGTGCTTTGCGTCTCTAGCTGTTGTAGGCAGGGCCTCCCTTTAGCTGGCCTGACACTTGCTCAGTGCTTATGGGTTTGTGAGCAGGTACCTGCAGACCAGTACGAAGGCTAGGCAGGCTGTGTGTCACAGTGGCAGACCTCGGAGCTGAGTAGGCAGTCAGGGGGATGGAGCACCTGAAGCTCCTCAAAATTCCCAACCACCTGGGTAGGGCATGCCCAGTCAACCTTTTCCAGCTCTCCATTCTCCTGCACAGCAAGCTCTGTGCAAACCCCGCCCCTTTAGCAGTCCTCTGGCTGCTAGGAAGCCTCTCAGACTCCCTGCCTTTCCTCTAACACAGAGTGGCCGGGTATGGATCCCCTCCTCCACAAATAGCCAGAATGTCAATTCCTCGAGCACTCCACCTGTCCGAGCTCCCCAACGCCCAGGGCACACCACAAAGCAGATATCCAGGGCCAGGTGTCCAGCAGTCCCAGGTTTCCAACCCTCCCCTGCTCCGTTTCTCTTCCTCCCACTGGTGAGCTAAGGTGGGGGAAGGGCTTGGGTCCGGCCGGGTTAAGGCTTTTGTACATTACCCTGTTTCTTGAGGTCTGCTCTGTTCATGAGGCCTGTATGCAGTCTGGTTCAGGCTTCTTTCTTGTTGCTGTCTGAAGATTAGTTGTATTTATTAACTATATTTTTGTACTGTTTGTGGTTTTGGGAGGAGCTCCCCATCTCACCTCTCATGCTGCCATCTTGAATCTCCATAATAAATTATTTTTAAGCAGCAAACTACACAGAATTTGAGTTTTCATTTGAGAATCAACCATTTTTCTACCTTCCTGCTTTATTGTTGATTGGTAGGTTGGAAGATAAACTGAAAGTACATCAAAAAGAAGTGGATAACTCTTTCTCAAAAGAATTTATTTTTAGCATAGACTGAAATAAGTAACCTTATTAGAAAGAGTTGAAAGGACCCCTCTCCCCCACCATGCCAGGGGCTCTCAGGTTTTATAAATGAAGTGAAATGGATGAGCTACTAAATGAAAATTTTAAGTATGCTGATGGACTTAACCATCAATGTAGTTTATTTACTATTGTTGCTGTCATACAGATGAGCACTTTACAATGGCCATCATCATGTTCAGCAACAATTGCATGGGATCATAACCTAAAAGATTAACAGGAAGGTTTCTGAAGGTATATTTCTATTTCTGATATTTTTAATCCTGGCTCTACCTCAAATTTGCCCTGTGACATTGGTACTATTAAACCATTCATTTTCTTTTTTATTAAAGTATTGATATACAATCTTACATTGGTTTCAAATATACAACACAGTCGTTCAGCAGTTACCCATACTATTAAGTCCTCACCCCCTCTAGTGAGGTCACTATATGTCAATGTAGTAAGATGTTACAGAACCATTAACTGTATTCTCCATGCTGTACTACCATCTTAGTGGCCAACCTATATTGTGATTGCAAATTATTGTGTCCCTTAATCCCCTTTTCCAACCAGCTCCTCCCTCTTGGTAACCACTAGTCCCTTCTCGGTGTCTGTGAGTCTACTGCTATTTTGTTAGTTCTGTTTTGCTTTGTTTTTACACTCCACAAATGAGTGAAATCATTTGGTACTTGACTTTCTCCACCTGTTCCATTGAGTATAATACCCTCTAGATCCATCCATGTTGTTGCAAATGGGAGGATTTTCTTCTTATGGCTGAATAATATTCCATTGTGTATATGTACCATATCTTCTTTATCCATTCAACTACTGATGGACACTTAGGTTGCTTCCATATCTTGGCTATTGCAAATAGTGCAGCAATAAACATAGGGGTGCATATCTCTTTGAATTAGGGATCTTGTTTTCTTTGGGTGAATTCTTAGGAGTGGAATTACTGGGTCAAATGGTATTTCTGTTTTTATAAACCATTCATTTTTCAGTTGAAAAAAGTAAGTATAATAATATCTACCTCATAAAGTGGTAGTGAGGATCACATTGAAATTTGTATCTTATTGTCTGGCACATCAAAACTTTCAATAAATGTTAGACATTATGATTAAAATTATTATTATGAAATGAATTACATTAAGGAAATGTCAACGAAGCTGAAATACATTCTATGACACTGATGTACAGCTAATTCATTCACTCTTTCATTTAAAAGGCAATGCCTACAGAAGATCCTATCTTCTCTGTTGTCCCAAGAATATTTTACCTTAGGCTTTCATGATAATTGTTCAAAAGTTTTATTTTTTCACATTTAGATTTTTATCAAAATTATACATGCTATTAATTTAAAAAATCACATTACAAAGAGCAGTTCTCTACCTGCTAATTTCACAATTCCTCAGTGGAATAATTTTCGATTTCAGGCAATTCTCATAGAGCATGGAAGTACTGGACAATAAAAGTGAATGTGCAAGGTGAAACTATTCAAATCCATCCTAATAAACAATGGGAAAATGGCATTGTTCTCTGACCTTTAACACTGTGTCAAAACATTGAAGATTCTTACTGTCAGAGTTAAGTATATAGGAAAATGAAAACAAAAGCAAGACTAATATTTATTTACAACATTGTAATTAAAACATTAGAAATATTAAAAATACAATTTATTTCACTAAAAAAACTCAAATTGTTTAAACAATGCTTGTCTTCTTGTAAAATACATGATGCAGGAGTGAACATCAATTCAGCTTTCTGAATTGTCATCCCCCTTTCTAATCTTGGTCAGCTTTGTACATTTCACTCTTTATACTTTGAAGATTGTGAAATATCTCCAAGGGTCCCTTTAATCTTAAGATTTTACCAGCATTACTTTCTCTGGCTTATCCTTTTAATCACAGCCACTTTCTTCATTTATGTCAATAAATTCTCTTTTGCTACATTCCTGTGACTGCATAACTAGAATCTCTTAAACAACAAAAATGTCAACATTCTCACAGTCAGCTATTTTTTTCTATTATCCATTTATATTTGATTCAGAGTTTACCTCCAGGTTTATCGCTTTCCATTTACTTGTACTCTTTCTTCTTTGCTAGCCAATTACCTATTTGATTGGTCATTTTTATAAACTGTCACATGGGTTGAGAATTGGAAGACAAGGAAGCAAGACGATTACACACTTTTGTGTGTGCATAAGCTGAATAACAGGTGTGCACTGATGGATTGCCAACAGAATTTGAAAGTTGATGTGATTGGTCATTGATCATTATGCACATCTATTATTTACATAATTGACTTTGTACGGAAGAGATTGCAGTGGGTTTTTTACATTAAACAGTTAATCATGCTTAGCATAACTTGGTAACTGAAATTTGAACCATGTCTTAGGGAAATGGTGCCATTTAACGAAAAATGGTGGTTACTGAAATTTGTGCATATTGGGAACCTGCAAATGTGAGGCCTGCTTATATTTTGACTGGATGTTCTGGATCTTACGTCCACACATCTGAATAACATGGTTCTATCTGTACTTTTTATGTTTCGGTTTTCGTCATTTCCTTTTGACCCTCCATTGTGGAAGAGGACAATTTAACTTTCTATAACCACTGCTTCACTGCTGCTCTATGTATGTCCATGCATGCATGTGCTCACATACACACAAACACACATATTTTCTGTCCCCATATTTTCCCATTAAAATATATCATACTTTTGGGTTTGTCAGTTAGATTAAATTAGATTATGCTGCAGTAACAAATAGCCTCCAAATCTTCATGGCTTAAAAGAAAAACTCAAATGTTTTAAAACACTGGATTCTAGCAAAACCTGATGCTCATCCAGAAACTCTCTAGAGTCACTGTCATGAAGACAGTGACTTAACAGTTAAGGCTCATGGAGGTTCCATAACTCCATATTTGCATTTTATGGAAAGTGTGTACATTTTAGTCAGTTCAACAGAGAAAGGGAGTGCTAAATGGCTCACCCAGGCCATGGTCTTCAAACCAGAAATGACACTGGTAATTTATGTCCTTAACCTCCTGGCTAGAACTTATCATAATGATTTTCCTATCTACAAGGAGCCAGGGAAGTATAATTTTCCTTTATGTCCAGTAGAAGAGGAGAACTCATCATACCTAAGTAACACAAGCCTCTACTAGTTGGTTTATTACTCAGTGTTTATTTACATTATTTGAACTACGTAAATATTTTTCTTATCAGAGAAAAACACTATGCTGTAATACATTTCTGTCCTGAATAGTTTTTCCTATCCTGTGATTGAAAACTGTATTTTCCCCTTATTTTTCTAGGTATTTTCAACAATTCAATCCTTAACACCTTTTAATTGTCTGAATCTCAATACATTCATATGCAACAGTTATTCTTAAAACGTCATCTCATTTGTGAAAACGCTCTCAGAGATGTCTGCTCTAATTTGTGCTGATTCTACTATATGCCTGTTGCACAATTCCCCATATGCAATCTCCCACTCCATCTCCCATATTATTCTTTTAATTTCTCTCTTAAGTTGTGCCTCTGTTTCCTGTATTCTGTGTTTTTACTCTTTGTGAATTCTCTCACATAAATCTTTACTTGCTTTAGAGGAAGGAAACCTGGAAAATAATTTTTTGATGAGTAGAATATGTGAAATGTCTTAATTCTGCCTTGGATTTGACTCAGATATTCACCTTATAAAACTCAAGAGTAGAAGCCACTTTCCCTTACAGTCGTGAAGCCCTTGTCCTATATTATCTTGTTTTCTTTGCTGTTGCTGAATAGTCATTATGATTTAATGTGAAATATTTTTTGTCTTCTCTTTCAAGCACCTTTTCTTTGTTCCTTATATGATGAAATTCTGGCATTTTCCTTGCAGTTGGCCAATTTTCAACCATTATTCCATGCCTTAAGAGGGCCTTTTAACTGAGAAACATAAATTTTTTTATTCTAAAATTTTAACATTTCTCATTAATTTTCTCCCCTCCAATATTGTTCTACATTTTATTGGAACTGCATTTATTGAAATATTGGATGCTTTTAATAGTTCTCTAATTTTTCCTCTAATTTTTCTTCATCTGATTTATGGAAGGAGAAGATGCAATGTGACTGGGCTCTCTAAGGCCAGTGCAGATAATAGGGTACCAGGGCAGCAAGAGGTCATGTGGTGGGGATTTACAATTAGAAGCCAAGAGAAGGTAATGACTGTAATGAGTCCCAAGCTTGAATGATTACCATAGAATACTTACTTGCAGATATTTGGTGATGGCACTAACAGACGAAGATATCTGTAGGGGCGTGAATGCTGGGTAATCCGTGATGGTATTGCTTGCCTTATATAGCAAAAAGATCAAGAACTGTGATGTGAAGGCTGATGTCAGCTGCTGCAATAGAAAGTTGTGAAATTTTCTTCAGTTTCCAGATCTGGGGTAGTTCTCAAATTCAGATCCCATTTATGGAGAGAGCAGATCCTTTTAAAGAAAAATATAATAAAGCCCTTGCCTGAATACTATCCATATACATATATATGCACACATACACATTATATTATATATAATAAAACATGTTATAAAATACATGTATTATAAAAAATATATAATATGTATAAAATATTCTCCCTAATCATTCCCCAAAAGGATTCTCAGCTATTTACCAGAGTTAAATGACACTGAAGAAAGGGAAATACATCTTTTGAGAGCTGATAGTATAGAGTCTGAGATACAATATTATGAAGGAATTCCCAAAGCCCTTTTAGCTAGTTGTGTTACAGGTGTATAAACGGAATCCTGGCTCAAGTCTGCTTCACAATGGTTCCAATTGCTCTGCAGGAAGATTTTTGGGCCTGTCTTCTTGTCCTTGTGTACTAATTTATTCTTTGATCTTTTGAGTGATCACCATTGTTTTAGAAAAGGCCAAGTAGAAGCTACTTGGACTTTTCTGTTTGGGCCAGATAGTAAATATATAACAAAATCATACACTTTCTGGGTGATTAGCAGAGATTAACACTATGCTTAAAGACAAATATGGAGGGTGGTGAATTTAATAATATTCCTATTCAACTCACTGGTAGGGTCCCTACCCCCCAAGATAGAAATACAATATATAGATTAATCATAACAAAAAGCTGTATACTATCATAAACATAACTGTCATAATCCCGATCTCAACTGATGTGCTGAATTTTAAGTTTATTCTAACAATTCAACACAGCCTATGCCAACTGGTATGTTAGTATTGATCTGGTGAATGTTGTTCCCAGTCTTCATGTAGAAAGATCACTACTACTTTGTACTTACATGGATAAGGTAGTAGTACACATTCACTTTGCCAGAGCTACATAAAATATCCTGTTCTCAGCACAAATGTAGTTCAAAGAGACTTTTACTATCTTGCCTACTTACAGAATATCTCTTGGTTCTCAATGGTAATCACACCATATTAACTTTACCATGAGCAAGATGTGGCAATTTCCTCAGAGGCCATGGAAAGACACATATGTGTGAAATAGTGGATGATAAACCTTACAAAATTAAGGCGTTTGCCTACTTCATGGAAAATACAGGAGTCCAGTGGTTTGGTGCATGCTGGGACATTTCCTCTATGGAAAGAACAAGTTTTTGTAACTTACACTCCATCAGTAATTAAGAAGCACATTGCTTATCAGGCCTCTTGGATGTCAGATCAGTATATACCTTACTTGTGAATTTTGCTCTGTCCTTCAATCAAGTGACTCACAGGTTGCTAATTGTTCAGTGGAAACTGATCTTCTTGGAAAACATGATCTGACAGAGCCAGTGGTTCAGGGATGCACTGCTTAACACATCCTCCATGCTGGTGTCACAGCTCAGTCCCTTACTGTGTGGAAAATCAACACTGAAATCATTAATTGTTCATCATCAGCTGTGTGTTTTTATATACCAAGTTTGGGAGGGACAGAAACAATGATGATGGAATGGTATATTTTAGGTCTGCCCCGATCAGGTCCAGACTGGGAAACAATGTCCCTCTCTCAGCTCACAGCTATTGCTTCTCAGTAAGTTCCCTATGAGCCACTGATGGAGGTGAAAAACATTTGGTCTTGATCCAAGTGTGGATTAGCTTGTTGGAGTGATACAAGCTGAAATTGGTTTCCTGTTACAGTATATATGGAAATCAACCCAGTGGGAAGAGCTTCAGTCAGTATACCTGGTTATCGAGTTTGAATGGTGGGGCAATAATCAAAGAGAGAATATGCAGAGACTTTTGGATAATGGCCAAAAGGTTGGCTGTCTTATCAGGACGATTATACAATGAAGATGAGGATGTCTAGAGAAAAGGCATGCTTTTTAATAAGAAACAAGGAGCCATTCTGGTAAGAATCTTTAAAAAACTGAATTTCTGCCTACATCTTCTTGTTCTACATAGAAACATCCCAAGGACTCTGGCCAGCTTCTTCAACTCATGAGAAATTTAGCATCATGCAGCCCAGTCAGAGTAATGTAAATGCTAGTAGAATCAATAAGTTCCATAAGGAATGCATTAGTCACAATAGGCTAAATAACAAAATTTTTAATATTTAATGTGTTTTTCCTAGAACAATGGAAAAGTTCAGCACCAACATAAGATTCTGGATGACGTGGGGAATTACAGCAACATCTTATGCCCCCTACAAAGAGTCCAGCGCAGCATATGTTCCTTTGTTCATCACCAGCACCACAGAGAATAATATCAAATATCCAATAAATGTAGAGTTTTCAAGGCCCACAAAAATGTCAGCACAGCATGTTGTTAGATCTCTAAAAAAAAGCACATATTTAAAACAACTCCAGTACAAATTAATGCTTGAAATATTCATCACAGAATAGTGAGCTTTGTAGTATATAGGGAAGTAAGAGAAGAATGTTTCAGCTAAATGAGATTGCAACTTTAATGAGATACTCAGTGTTGGATGAAAATAGTTCCAAATATATTTTTTATTTATCCCTCATCAGCTTTGTAGAATTTTTATTCAGAACACATAGAAAACATGAAAACTGGGCTCATTTCTGAGGATCATGCTTTATTTAGGATTCCCTTCACAAATGCAATCTTAAAACAAAAATATATTCGTTCAGTTCAAAACAAAAGCCCTCATTTCATTGATCCCCTATTTTGTGCGAACATCTTGTTAGATATTGTATGGAAAAGATTAGTAAAAAACAATCCTTGCATTAAAAGTGTTTGTATTATACTGAAAGAAAACCACATAGTTTTAATATAATCTGGTAAATGGAATGTTAATTTAAAAAATGGAAGAGTAAAACAGGTAAAGCACCAAAATTAATCTATGTACTTAGTGTGGAAAAGGTTCTTCTGGAGGAGATTCCCCATTGAGTTCAACAGTCAAGAATAAATTCAAGTAAAGAAAGGTTGGTAGAACAGTTGAAGCAGAGGCAAAAATACAGTATGTCACACAAGAGGAAACCTTGCAAATACACTGTGTTAGCAGTTCAAAGTGGGAGGCAATTTTGTTCTCATCAAAGCCCAATAAATAAAAAGTGCATCTGTATACCATGCAGGACTTACCCAAATGTAATTAAATCTCACTGAAGAAACAAAGCTGAAGACAATTTTCAGTTATTCTTAAAGTTGTGCTGTATCTTTTAGATCATACTGTCAAGTTAGATTGCTTACCTAGGAGTAAAAAAAAATATTAAGGGCTTAGCAGCATCTTTGGAAGTAGCATATAGTTTAATAATTAAAGATCTTTCCTTTTATACTCTCCTCTATATTTTCTACATTTCAAAATGGAGTACCCTTTAAGGAAGTTGAATGTATATTTTTAACATTTACTTCAGATTCTTTGACCTAACTCTTAACTTTGCATACAGAGTATACCTCAATATCTGATATATAAGCATTTTTGTGACTTTTTCACTAAAATTAGTGGAAACTAAATGGATTAATGAAACTTCTTTGACCTTGTTATCACGTTCATCCTCACAACACCCACAGGGAGCTTTTTCCTAAGAAATATTAAACACATTGAATATACATTCAGGCTCTCTTCTAATCACTGTACAAATAACTCATGCAATATTCACCACAACTCCAGCAAATAAGTGTCATTTTGTCTTCATTTTTAAAACAGGGAATCTGAGTCATAGAGAGGTTAAGTAATTTGCCCAAATTCGCACCAGTCGTAAGTAACACAACAGTCTGCTCTAAACCCTAGAACTGGAAATACTGAATTATATTGCCTCTGAGTATCTAGTATGATCTATCTTATAAAGAGAATAAAGTAATGCAGAATAAAAAAGAGCTTATATAAAGACTTCCAAATTGTTTATCAATGCCATTGTTGGACTAAACTTAATAGATTTGTTATATTTTTGAGTGCCATTAAATTACCTAAAAGTTTTCTGAGGACTAATTGCTATTTATCAAGGAAATAATACCAGCTAAAACTGCATTCTATGACCAAGCAAGAGGATAATTTTGTAAATGTTTTCCACATATTCAGAAGACTTGAAGGCAAGCAGAATTACTGCAATGGGTTCTGTAGGAAAGACATATTTTTACTTACACTTTATCCCTAAACATGAGATTTTCATTGAGGACTCTAGCCTGGTCATGAATTTAACCAAGGGTATAACAATGGTTCATTTCTATAACAGAGGAGAAAGTATAAGTCAATAAAACCAAAAATACCAGCATTTTAAAATGAATGATGGTAGCTGGTGAATCAGTTCTGCCTATTACCATGTTACAGTAATAAGAGAGGAAAAAGACACTTAGAGCTGAAGGACACTAAATATGGAGCAAGTAAACTAAAATGCTATAACAAAGAGCAAATCAACCTGTAGGATATACTACTACAGAACGCAATATCATTGACTAATGTGGATGGGTTCTTCAAACATTCAAGCAATTTTATGACCATAGACCACATTTATCTTCATATAAGTTAAAAAGATGGTAATCAAATCTCATGCTTCTGGAAGGAAAGTGATTGCCTATTAGACATTACTTTGGATAATGTTTTTATTTGTTTTCTTCTGAATTATAAGTTGGTGTAGGGAGGATAAAAGATTGCTTTTTATTCTTTGTTATTTTGGGCTTATTCTACTCATGTGGCATTTATGTTATATTTATTTCTATTTTAACTACTTGTGCACATATCTAAGTCTTTTATATCCTCAAATTGTTAAATCCTCAATGGGAAGAAATACATTTATTCAACCTATGTCTTCCAAATAGCTAATGAAGTCAATTACATAGAATAAGGGATAAGAAGTATATGCTATGCATTCTTCTCTCTTAGGGAAAGAGTGAGCTATTGAAACGTTCCAAAGATAATTTTAACATTCTTCTGAAATGTTGCTTAGAGAAAGAAGATAATTTTCCATCTATATTTAGTTGTAATGTGATTAATAAGAATATAATGCAGTTTTAATTTTTCATTGATTTTTATTATTTTATTTTTTTCTGAGATACAGAGCAAATATTATTATCCTCAATTTACAGAAGGGAAAACTGATCATGAGGAAGGATTCTATATATATAATTGTTGGATGTAAACTCAAGAGACCAAGAAGCAAAACCTCCTAATTTCCAATCCATGATCTCCGTGTATACAGGTCTGTATCCTCAGCAACTTTTTAGCCCTACAACTGAAATATTTTACCTCGACAAGTAAGTAGAGTCCCAGGGCAAATCTCAATTTCTTTCATTAAATTTTCAGGAGTATATGTACTATTTTATTTTTACTAGTACAGAATTTGCTTGGTTAGACACACATTTTGTAAAGAAAGATGTGAAGAGGCACCAATATTAGTAGTAAGCATGACCTGGTGGTGTAATATTGAAATGATTTAGTTGTGTAATATAGAACGAGAAAATACTTTAAGGAAATAGCTGAAAAAATTATCACCTTGCAGATGTATATGTACAAATAAATAGAAAGGATTTTCAAGACTGTTGCAAAAAAACTTACTCTTTTCTCTCTAGACAATAGGGGCTGTGTTTTCAATGCTCTAGTGGAGAAGCAAGCTGGTTAACAGCTGGTGATTGATTTCCTGACCGCTCTCTGAAAAGCAAACCTATATATCCTATCGCCCACATAACACCTCACCTAGATTATATTGATAGTTCAAACTTAGTATTACCCAACTCTTGATATTTTGTCCCAAGCCTCTTCTATCTAGCTCTCATAATTTAATTAAATACAATTCCATACTTTTAGTTGCTCAGACCTAAGAATGGATTAACCTTCATCTTCTCATTCTCTCACACTCTACATAAAATACATTAGCAAATTCTTACAGCTCTTTTTTCAAAGTTAGTCTGGAATCTGACCTCGCCTGCACTTGGACCAAGTTACCAAGCCAGTGCAAGTCCCATCATCTCTCAAATGAACCACTGCAATAGACTCCAAACTTCTCTCTCTGCCTCCCCATTCTCATTCTTCTTATTGTAGCACCCAGAATTATTCTCTTATAATAAAAGAGAGATCCTATTAATCCCCTGATCTAAACCTACCCTTGGTTTCCCATCTCATTTATAATAAAACCCAAAGGCTATTTTTCAGAGCCCTACATGACCTGGACTCTGATTCCATTCTCAAATTTATTTCCTATCACATGTTTCCTCTCTTACTTTGACCCAGTCCTGTTGCTCTCCTGGCTACTCTGCAAAAATACCTAGAATGCTCATTTTCAATGCTCTTTTCCTGGATATTCCCAAGGCTGCATATTTCATTCCGGTCAAATGTCACCTCCTTGGAGAAGTATGGTGTGATTACCCCTGTCTAAAGAAAGAACCTGTCACAGTGATATATTCTATTACTATGGACATTATGTTTTACATTGATTTGTTCCTTGTCTGACTTCCTCACCAGAATGTAATATCCATGAGCACAGGAACTTTACAGGAATATACCTGACACTAAGACTGATAACTGTCACATAGTAGGTACTCTGTAAATATTGGATGAATTAATGGATATTATATTTGTTCACTTTTATGTAAAATATGTTGAAAGAATGAATAGTTTGCTTGTGAAACTCAGTTCAATCACTCTGAGTGCATGTGCATACATACAGGTACTCCTAATTTGTTAAATGTTTAATTAGATACGTGACAGTTTAATTGGGAGAAAAAAAACAGCATAGCAGGGTAATGATAAAATGGGAAGATGTAAATGGGTGAGAGAAAACAAACTCAAGGAAAACATGAAAGAAAAGAAAGCAGATCATTAGACAAACATGTAGAAGAAAGAGTATGCGGGGTCAATGAACAAATTGAGAGAGAAATTTGTGAAGAAAGTAGGCAGTTGTATTTGGTAATGAGTGGATATTAAGTTGTATCAATGGGCAAAATGGAATTAGGTAGCCCGGGCTGCGTGATGCTAGTTAAGATGTGTCTTAAAGTGATTTTCTTTTGGGTCATTTGCCTCACCATCCTTCCTGAAACAAATGAGATCAGGATTGCTAGTCATGTTAAACGATTCTGGCCCTTTTCTCCCTCCAGTTCTTAACAACGATAGATTTTCAGCTCTGTAAGTCAAATCATGACATGTCTTTAAACTCATACATATTATTTCCCTGGTGCCAGAGGATGATGTGTCATGGAAAGATGGCCTACAGCTATGCCTTATAGAGCTGGAAAAAATAAAGCACACAGTGTTCCTTCCTCCTGTTGTCAGGCATTCTCCTTATAAGTAAACCGTGCTGTCCCCCTTCATTCCGGCTGTTCTGACAAGTTTGCATGTCGGGCCATCTATTCCCTTTCAGAGTGCTCTGCTGATGAAGCGCTTGGTCATACTACAAGTCCTGGAGAGGCCCATCAGGGCAAGATTTTCACTGAACCAGCTGCTTATAAAATTTTTCGATGTAAGTCAGCAAAGCTTAAGTGTGCAGACATTGCCAGAGAGCAGCTTAAATGAATTGGCCAGGCGGTTGTTTTGTGGGATGTTTGTAACATGTATTATATCAAATATGCTCAGTGTTTTGACATATTTATAAATTTACCACTTGCATCCTAGGAAAAACTCTGATATCATTCTTTTCTTTTTCTCTTCTTTTTTTGCTCTTTAGAAAGTGATCATCATCACAACTAAATTCCATCTTTTGAACTTCATTAGATTCTTATGTTACCAAGACACACTTCCAGGGAAGTACTTTCCATGCAATATAAGGAGATGAAAAAACTCTAGGTGGCTAAAGATGCTGTATAGTTTGCTTTATTCACTTCTGAAAATCAGCCTGAATGCTTAGCAAAATTACTGTGCATTTTAGGCCATGGACCTCTGATCTTCCGCAGATACTTAAATCTGAGAATGATACTCCTTGGATATGAAGATTCTACAATATAGCAACCTCATGTATATCTCAATCCATCTGTTAACTTGAGTTGTGTGGAATGTCCTAAGCTAAACCAAGAAAAGTGAAAACTAGTTATTAATAAAAAAATTAGTGGAAAGTAAAAGCATTCTATTTTAGGTCAGTACAACACAAAAGCAAATGGACACTTGGAAATTATTTGATGAGTTATATTATTGTAGGTGACATAAGAAATTAATTTGCTTAATGATCTCAATTTGCATTCAAATTTACTCAATTATGAATGGTTTATACTTAAACTTCTGTTCCAAATTATTTAAATAATTTGATTTTAGAAAACTAGACTAAAATATACTTTTGTGTATACTAAATGAACACTTTAAGATGGTTTTTAGGTTAAACTCATTGAGAATTGTGTGGTCATATGCTTTAAATTTAAGGTTATTCAGATTAATAATTGAAAATTTTGACATTTCCAGGGAATTTTGAAAAGACCATTAGATTAGCCAATCAGTTCTATCTTCCATTAAAACAGAGAAATTAACCTGAAATTTTTTTTGCAAAAATAATTTTTTAAAAACACTGAAATTATCTAAATCATTTGCTCAGAAAACCCAAAATTACCAATTAGAAATCACGTATCATTCCATTTTTGATTATTTGCATCCATCCTTTGGAAAATAGAAAAAATCTTAAAATAATAACACAGATATTTCTTTCAACTGCCAGAATAAATATGGAGTAGTCATTTTAGTTTAAGCATCAAAAATGTCCCCTCAATGTTTCCTCTCCTAACTGATGTAACTTTATGGGGATCTGAGGGATTACTGAGATATTAACTAGCTGTACTCTCAGCAATATGCAATTAATAGATCTCAGAGGTTATATAGAGTTGTCATTCCAGTATAAGTTTTTTTAAAACATTTCTTTTTATAAGATTGCTACACATGTTAAAATTAGATGGTAATTAGATAATAGTAATACATAAACCAATAGAACACTTGTAGGGAAAGCATTAAATTTAATAAAATTCACTGCAACTGAAGAAAAGCATCAGATCTAATTTCCTAGGAGATCCAGCCAATTTAATCTTTCACAGTGGGAGAAAATTCCATTCATTCATTCATTTTTTTCAGTAAATATTTTTATTGTTAGTCGACCTAGACTTCAAACCTGACTTTACCCCATGGCAATTAAATGACTTTGAACAAGTCGTGTAACATCTCTGATCCTCTACTGTCTTATTAGTAAAAAAATGGGCATAGTAATAGTAATAATTTCTTAGGATTGTTTTTAGGATTAAATGAGTTAATTCATGTAACAGCTCCTAATACTTGGAAAATATTTAATATTTCTTACTAACATTTAAAAAGTTGTATTTTCATGTACCTGAATCTGTAAGAAACACAGAAGCTATAAAAGTAATAAGTACATAGTTTCTACCATCCTGTATATTAAAAGTGAGTGGTTAAATAGACAAAAGCTAAATAAACATACACATGAAGTTGTGATTGAATTGAATGATATATAGAGGCGATAGCTTCTATGAAAGCTATAACAGGGAAGCTTGTCATAGTAAGAATGCATAGAGTTGTTTTTGTTTTAGTTTCTTTTTGTTTTTTTTTAATTTTGGTATCATTAATCTACAATTACATGTGCAACATTATGGTTACTAGACTCCCCCCATCTTCAAGTCCCCACCACAAACCCCATTACCTTCACTGTCCATCAGCATTCTTTTTGGATTTTGAATGACAAAGGGAAGAGAATGGGAAAAGTACATTTAACAGCAGAAGCATATTTAGTACAAGAAGGCCTTAGGATAACTGTCATTATGCAAAAAAACAGCAACAATCAGTGCAGAATTTTTTCATGTTTCTCTTCACTGAGGAAGATATTTGAATGACAGCTAACAGGAGAACATTAAAACACTCCCTCCCTTTCTGAGGAAATGATCAGCATGCCAGATGGAGGCAGTCGCAGGTACACAGCAACTAAATAAAGGACCCATATGCTGCAGCATTTCCCATAAATATTAAGGAAAAATGCAGCCTTCCAGAAATCCCATCATTCCTTCTCAGGACAAGTCTAGGTTGAGCATTATGCATTGTGCAGTGGGCTCAGGTGAACATGAGAGGCATCAACTGTGCAGTCTCAAACCCACAGGGTCTGCAGATACATGACTTGCCGGCTTCCCAGTGTTCCTGGGAGAGGTAAACTTGGGTAAAGGCCACCAGGCTCTTCATGTTTATCCAAAGTAGAAGCAGAACATAGTATTTCTTTTCCACCAATTCTACACAATGGGATATTTCACCAATTTTATACAATGTTGATATCCCAAAATTAGGAAGAAGGATTAGATAAGGCATTTAGCTACCAGCAGGAGAAAGCCTCAGATTATTTCTGAACTGTTCCTTTTGCCAGTATTTTCCAAACTTTTTGAAGATAAATATTCTCTGATGAGCTTGCTAAATATATGTATTTTCCAGACTCTCATCCTGATGATTTTAATTCGGTGGATCCATAGTGGGACCATTGAAAAAGTAACTCAATTAAATTTTATCATAAGGAGATATTAGAGAAAACTACATTTAACCATACTGGCTATGTAGTTAATGAAAAGGAAATAAAAGACGGGTATCTATACTCAGGGAATATCATTTATCATTTGTTTAATAAACACATCTGAGATAAAATGCATAAAATTTTGTTATACAATGTGGATTTCATTTCTCACAACAACTTGTTATACTCATAAAGTTGCAAGTTCTAGAATTCCAGGATATTCTTACAGAGAGACCGGTATAGGGAAAATATAGCATCAAGATAGTGGTACCTGGGATGGGCTTCATCGCTATGAATTTCTACTTAAGCGTCTTCCCCTGTTTTTTTAAATTTAATAAGGTTATACATTAAGCAGATATAAGACTTATTTATACAAAATATTTATACATTTATGTCATTGAAGAAATAGAGTTTTATTCATGTCTTCAAATATCTTTTGGCCCATTATAGCAATGTTTATTACAGTTTTTCTAGCCTCAAACTTTGAGTCGGTTCAATCACTTTATATCTTTCCTTCCTCTACACCTATAGCTGACAATCCTAGATACTGGTCAGTATCACTAAGCATAAATGGGCTTGCACACCAGCAACTGAGAAGTAAAAACCTTTTATCTCTGGAGTAACCTCCTATGCCTTTCAGTCATTTGGTTTATTAATACTCTTTTTTAAATTGAAAATCCTGAAAATCTATTGGAGAACATTTCTAGACTTTTATAAAATTTAGAATGTGTGACTCTCCCTCAGTATAGTGATTTATGCAATTAAATTCTTCCAAATACCTTAAAAACTCCTGTCTGTTGCCTCAAAGGCAATCTTTACAAGACTGTATATGTAAGATGTGTGTTCCCGTTTCTCTCTTCCTTTCAAGTTGCAAAGTGAGTGCATCTACATAATAGGTTCTTCTGTTCATTAAACCAAATGATATACTGCAATGTTTTTGTTATTCAGTTTTTATTTTTAATCTTTGCCATACAAAGAAAAACATCTATGTAGAAAAAGTAGATGTGAATGAAGCAGGGAAATGAAATCCACCTTTCTCATAATGTTTTAGCATTTTCATTTTCATATCTCTTCAAAGAGTTTGGCTTAATTTGGGTCAGGTTTCCATCTCAATAGGTCTGCCCACCTGTGCTAATTCAACTTTGCCTTAAATAGCATAGATATCAAAAGTATCTCCTGCTGCTTAAGTATATTGCATTCTTCATTAAGGATTGAGGGATATATGTGCAGGGTAATGAGTACCCATGTGAGTTTCACAGCCATCATGAAAATCACTCGTTTTTCCATGGCTGTTCCTTGTATGCCAATTTCAAAACCTTTGCCAATGTGCCTCTCGCCTCTTTCTCTCTGTCTCAATTATTTTAATGAAAATGCCACTCTTAATGTGATGACAATGTATTTAAATGTTAAATGCCTTAAAGAGTATTTTTATATTTATTAAATATAATTCTAATAAATTTAGTTTGGAAAAATTTAGTTTGCTATTCAATGTGCAACCTATTTGTTAATGAAAACAACAGAATAAAAGCAACTGCCCCTTTCCTAATCATTTTGTTCCAGGAATTCATGCAAGTACAGAGTCACTTCAGAATCATCTCAACTACCCTCATGTAGTAAACCTCTTTTGAAAGTTACAAAAACGAGGGAAATGACAGTTTTGGCTATGTTTACTCTTTGTGTGATATAATGAAAACCTATATGAAATTAAAGCCTGACATTTTACTTATACATCCATCTCTAAAAAACAGGTTTTTTTTCTACTGTTTTTTTTTTTATATCCCCCATGTCTATTACACTTCTTAGGAGGGAAAAAGAATTGGAGGCATGTCAGGGATACAAGTTGATTATTTATATTGCTATAGGACTCACTGGATCCACCCTAACTCATTGAAATATCTGTGGACAATGAGCCAGCAGCCATTATTTTATCTTTACCCTTCCAAAGAATGAAGGGATATAGCTCCACCTGACCCACCTGCATAGGCCCAGGAGAGAAACAACAGATTTTCTGGGCTGAAAGGTTATCTTAGCTCTGGTGCCCAAATCTGTCTTATCCTCTGATCCATATGGAGGTCTCATTAAAAATAAGAGCATGGAGATTCACCTCAGACACCCTGAATCTTACTATTTTCACTTGGCTCCTGAGATATTATCCTTACTACAGATCACTTATTTTCAGAAGGAAAAACTGTGAATAGAAGTTATTTAACGGTTTGGACAAGAACTCACATTTCAGCGTCCCTAGCCATCGTTCTCACAATTTCATTGTGCTGATGAATATATTCTATGAAGCACAATGGTAAGAAGTCATCTCATTAAACCATGAACTTAGCTGTTGAGAGATTGTGGCACAATCAGTGTTTCCATGGCACATCTGTGTCCATTTCCACGTAGAAATTTGGAGAAAGAAGTTTAGTTCTCTTGAAAAGCTACACCAGATAGCATTAATGTGTGTTTGTGTTTTCCAAATATTCAATCAGATTTACAGCAAAATGATTTCCACAAATTCTGAACCACTTCGCTTTGGAGAAAATATGTCACATGAAATAAACTATACATTCCATTATTTACTAATTACATTTTTATATTGAAAAAGTCTTCAGGTAGAGCAAGCACAATTTGGTTTAACTAAATGTCTTATTCATAATTCTTAACTTTAGAATTTTTTATGCTTATATATATTGTGTTGATTTATTTAGAAAGTGCATGTATTTGCATAGTTAAAAAAACAAATTACTGTGTATGCAAAAACCTTTGTTTTTTCCAATTCTACTTTGCATCTATTTCTCATATGTCCTATTTCTTTAGAATAAACTTATTTAGTATTAGTATGCCATCTAGCTTTTTAATAATTTGTAAAACACTTTAGGACTACTTTGAATGTTATGGTTGGTGCTGGAATATATGTGGTGGCTTTAAAAGCACAGAAATTTCTGTACAAAACAAAAAAAAACACAATAAACAAAAGAGTGATTTGCTTGCCACTTTCCTCATTATGGGAGAACCAGAGTGTTAAATCCTAAGCTAAAGTTGGTCTGACTGAAAAACGCTGAGATGATATTTGCTTTTTCTTGCTTTTTCCCTGTCTAGCAGCATCAAGACAGTGAGATTCCCTGATTTAAGCTCTGTTCAATTACACTCTAGCTCACAAAAGCAGAACACATCCAACTAAGTTCTTTTTTTTTTCGATCGTGCCTTTATAAGTAATTCAAGTTTTCATTTTGCACTTTTTGAAAAAAAGAAGTGAAACAAAATAATCAAGCAAACAAACAAAAAAAACCCCCCAAAAACAAAGAAACGTCTGCAACTTCGCAACTTACCCGTTTCAAGCTGCCGTGCTTTTACATTGCTGCTGCCACCTAGTGGTCTCTCAGTGGAAATCAGTTCGCTTGTTTGGGGAACTGAGTTCTCCGGCTTCGCAAACCAGTAGCAGGCAAGCTGACTACCCCACTGTCAGACATCATTTCCCTGGGAACATGCCCTAGCTAACAGAAGAAGAACATGTCCCATTAAAAAGAATTCTAAGTCCTTCATCAACGAAGAACAAAGAAGCTGATATTTATCAGTGAATGCATTGGGGAAATACAACTTTCATGAATTACGTATGTAAATCCCACCAAAGCCTCCTTTTTTGTGTGACTTCAGACTTCCTATTGATATTTCAGGTGATAGATCCACTAGCCTCCCTCCACAGAGGAAAAGGAGATGGATGAAAACAGAGATGAGAGTCAGAGATAAGCTGTGTGTCGTCTCGTAATTCGTTGCTTACTGACTCCTCAAAGCCAATGATTGTGCTTATCATTTTTGTTACGGACTTCCCTCTGCTCTTCTGTATTGTACAGAAAACCATTAATTTTGGAGAGATTAATGCCAGTTGTTTATCAAGGAGTGCAAACGAGCCAACACCCTTGGAAATGCTTAGATAAAATGAGAGCATCTCTTCTAGTCTTATAAGGTAGTTTGGTGTGAGAATTAATTTATTAACTTCTGGAGGAATAGGTGGCCACTAACTTGAAATATGATAGTTGTTTGGACACAGAAGGGAGGATTAGAATATTGCAAATATGCAAATTAGCATATTGTATATGTTGGAGGCAATATAAAAGCAAAGAACTTGGTGCTTGTTAATATACTAAGGTAAAATGATTGAAAAAATTTATCAGAATTGCCGAAAGTATTTGGCCACTTTCAGTCCCACATTGCACAGTTTTGTTATAATTGTCCGTTATTCGTGTTACAAATATCGCAAAACATCACTCTACACACTGGATTTGTATTGCATATAGGTTTTAGTCCTGGGTGATATGGTGTCAAAAGCCATTGAAAGGGAGAAACAAACAACATACATTTTCAAAATAAATGGAAAAGTAGAACCTGACAATAATCAAATGGTAATTCAGTCAGTTCTTGGTTCTATATCAATCAGGATATAATAGTGAAAACATAAATCACTCGAAGTCTTTAAACAGAGGGAATTTCATGAAAGGGATTACGATACAAGTGGCAGAATAAATGAAAATCTCCAACTCAAAAATTAGCAGTTGCAAGAAGCTGCTACTGTTCCTGCACTTGATATCAGAGGAAAGAATCGATGCTCCCTAAAGGAAGAGGGCAAGGCACCCATGAGAAGCCGACGCGCGGTGAGCCTGTCTCGGCGGAGGTTGAACTATGGAGAAAATGCAACAACCATTGAAAGAGGCAAGAAGGAACACCCTGATGACTTATTTCCCTTTGGCTTCAGTTGGATGGAAAAAGTCCAAAGCAGGTTACACGGGAACCTGGAAATGCAGCTTGCAATGATCATGGCGCAACATAGAATTGAACCAAGAGAGAGAAAGGAATGAATGGAGGATCAAACAAGTCAAGGACTGGCCTAGGTAAGGAAAATAAGAGGCAGATGAATCCAGAGGTCTGACAGAGCAGCATGACCTGAACCACAAAGCATAGAATCTAAAGAGGAGAAAGGAAGGGGAAGAGCCCTTTGGGGCAGCAAACAAGGTGAGGCAGGATGAGGAGGGAAGACTGTGAATTGTGCAATCAGGAAACGATGAGAAAAATACTATAGACAATTGAAAAAGAGCCTGGGTCATTCAGACAAATTTGGAGAGTCAGGGAGCCTCCGATGCTAGAATGGGAAGTTTGAAATCAATCTTATAGGCCAGCACTTCCCTCAGCTGGTTCTAGAAGGTGATGAAAGATCTTCCTGGTGGAAAGGGTGTCCTTGTCCAAAGAGTTTGGGAAATAATAGGGTTTTCAGAGTCTTTAGGCAAGTGAGTCCTTTGAATCTTTGAGGTGTTTATCATGAGCTAAGTTTCACCAATTTATTCGACCCCAATATATCTGTTGTATTTATTTGTTTGTTTCTGGTGTATCTAAGGGGCCCAGCATTTTGCCACAAGACACTCCGGAAAAACTACTAAAGAATTTGGAAATCCCTCCATTTAGCAGCAAACTGCATGAAGAACAAGATGTTCATAAAGAAACTCATCCCCAAAGATCGAAGTAAGTAAAAATACTTCTGTAATAAGCTATCATTGATTCAGATTTCAACTAATTCAGAATTTATGATCTATTAGCTTGAGCTGTGCAATTAATCGGAAAGTGTTTTTTTCGAATAATCAAGTGTTTTAATGGATTTGAACATAACAGATTTAATCTGAAAAAAGAAATGTGATACAGGTAAGTCTCATCTATTTACTGAGGTGCAAGTGGCAGGGCCATTTCTGAAATCAAGAGTTTTCGTTTCCAAAATATTTATTAAAAGGTTTATTTAAGATTATTCTAAATGAAATTGTTATGGAATTCAGAAATTGTCCTAATGATGGGGCCTCTGTTCAAAAGATCAAAGTGACTGTAAATAAAAACTTGAAAACTTCTGAAACCAACCCCATTGTTTATAGGCATCCAGTAATGGGTAGGAAAGAGTTAATCAGGTTTGTAGTTCATTCCTTCCCCTCCTGGGCACACTAAGGGTGGGGGAAGCAAGACTTCAGCCAAACCTCTCTGTAAACATTATTAATAGAACACAGTAGAGGAAAAACACCAAGAATCCTTATCTATAAAATGTTTTGGGAGGATATATCTGGTTGACCTAGATTTCTCATTTCAGGTAAATCCAGGCTGTTTGGAGTATGGCTAGCAGTTACATAAGCTATGTAATTAGTGTATACAAAACAGGGATGGTCCAAAAAAGATGTAGCTAACTTTTGTGATCAATACTCCTGCATATATTACTCACAAACTTCATATGGTAATCTCAAACCGAAATGTGAACCAATGTGGGAGAAAATGGCTATTTTGAGGAGCAACATATGAAACTTTGAACTTCTCCAAGGAAAGAATTTCTTGGTATTTGTCTCCATCCTTGGGGTCATTAGTAGATCTTGTTGCTGATTAACGGCCATGGTCTTCCCTCATTCCTATTTGACAATTCAACTCCCTGTGGTAATACATATTGGCAGAGATGGCAGGACGAATTTTTAGACCTGTAAGTTATAATGACTTATGCACTTTTTAAAAAGAAAATGGAAAGATTGAAAAACATAATGAGGACTTGTTGCTGGGATAGTTAACTTTTGTGTTCTTGGTATGAAATGTAAAAACTTTCCGTGAAACTATGGGAGAAAGTCTTACAAATGGAATGTGGGGGTAACAGCATCAGATCTGGGGAACTGGCCAAGTAAATAGACAAAGGATGCAAATAGAAAGAAAGTTAAAAAAGACATGCTATTCCAGGCTACTAACAGCAGTCCTGGTAAAATCTAGATATCCATAGGAAGACCCTAGAACAGAGGAAGAGGACTTTTTTTATTGATTTAGTAAAGGCATTGTAGTTGCTCACAACCCAGGTGATCTCAGATTCCAGAGGTTATTCTGTTAAGACCTGGGACATTTTATGTAGAAATACAAGCACAAGCCTGACATATTCCTGCTAGCATGTGTTCTCAAATAAATGACCAGGAATCAAGTCATTAGTTTTAGATACAGCTGATGAATGAAGTTATTTGGGTTATGACTGATTCCCAAGTGTCTGAAAACTTTTTTGAAAAGACACTCAGATGGTTTAATAAACAACTTGTTGCAGTGGGTAAACATAAGTTTCTGCAGCTCACACTGAGTGAGACAATTCCCCTATGCTCTCCTTAACCAACAGATGGAATATTACTTTCAAAACAGTAAACAGGGGCAAGCAATCCAAGATTGGTTGTATGATGATTAGAAAGATACACATAATTTAATGCCATTTACACAGACTATGATAGATGCAAAGTATGTAACTATGCTGCGGGAGTGGAGGACAGAATATATTCAGAAGACAACAGATCTGCTAGCTCAGTGATCATGCAGGGGGCTAAATGATGGAACAAAGAACCATGTTACCCAAAAAGAAGGTGGCATTCTTGGAAAAAAAAGGAAAGAAATGCTAGGAGAGAGACTGGTATCCTGATTAGCTGGGTTACACAGATGGCTATTGAAAAATAGGATAAAAGTGAGGAAACTGAAGAGACTGACATCAGTGAGCTCATAGGACATTATAGATAATTGGACATACAGAAAAGCTGCTTAGGGTCCTCCTGTACCTCTTTAAAAGCCTCCTCAAATTTGTCAATATATCTCAGATGGGAAGAATTCAAATCCAATCATGAGGATCATGATTTAGAATGGAAAATGCTTAAGCAAAGGACAGAATCTATCTCATCAGTTAAAGCCATAGATTTGAACAATAGTAACTGATAGTTTGAGATCTATTCACCCTACCCTGGTGAGGATCAAAGGCATTTAGCTTTGAAATGTCTGGGAATGGTATGCAAAAGCTTTGAATTATTGGATACACTCTCACTGTATAAAGATTCCCATGGAGGATAGAAAGAAAACATTTTGAAAGGTCAAAGGTAAACTTGGCTGGGATAGAGATGTTGTGGTAATGACAGGTAGTGGCCATGGTGGTTATGCTGCACATTACAAAATGTGACTAGAGGAAATGTTAAATATTCTGTGGCTATGTTGCTGTTATCTGTATGCATAACTGGCACGGATATTGGGTATGAACGAGGGACTCTGCCTTTATCACACTCACATTGGATGTTGACTGAGTCAGCCCTTCCTTCAGTTTTCATTGGATATGATGAAAGGGAACTTTGGCATTACCCAAGCTATTTTTGGAATTAAACATTAAGCAATATAGAATTCTGGATGACATAAAAAAAGGGATCATTGCTCTGATAAAGGAAATTGTAATAGATGGAGCAGAGTAAGGTTTCTTAACTCCCTTATAACCTTCTCTGGCCAGCACGAAATGTGAGACAGACTGCTCACAGAGAAAAACAGTGCATTATCAGGGATTAAATAAAGTGCTTCCCCTTCCTTATTTCTTTAGCCATGACCAATATGTGACAGACTACATAGCAAATGAAAGAGGTTCTACAGGCCATGGGGGACTGGAACACCAGGAGACGCCTGGCTCAAGGCTTCTTTTCTGTCTTCATTTTATGGTCCAGCCTGGCACAATTTACATTTTTAAAGAATGACAGTCCATATAAGTGTACAATTTTTTTCCACATGGATATTTTAATTTATAGTCATACTGTCATAATTTAATGTGACAAGAACTTGATGACCATTAAGAATAATTTACTGCACTACGTTCATAGTATCATGATAACTGTCCCTCAGAGGAAACGGTGCAAGAGGAGTTAAGGACTATTGTTCTGTATGCTGTGTACAGACTGACTTATCAGACTGACTGATAAAATTCAAGACCTGGTCTGTTTTATGAAGTTTTAGTAAATTATGTGGGACCAAGCAATCAAAGATGTCTCTCAAACTTTGAGAAATAACTTTATTTCTTACCCTGACACTAAAGAATAAGCCCTGGTAGAACTATTTGTAGAAATCACATTACCCAACTAGGTGTACTCCTGAATCCTACCAGGAGATCCAAAGCTCTTAAAAGTCCTGGGCTGTACTTAGAAAATTTAGACTAATTGTGTATATTTATAAGAGATATTTTCACTGAGAGAAAATAAATTCTTTGTCTATAGGGAGATACTGAAAAATAATAAATATACATCATACACAGAAGAGAAGAAATACTAACTGTTTATAATGCCCTGTAGCCCAGGATCTGGCCCTGTTTACCAAATGAGCACAGGGACAGTGTAGGGTAATCAGGTGCTCTGACTAATGAATAGCAGAAAATCCACCAGTGTCCCCTCTGGCTCCACATACCTGTGTTCCATCATGCTATCTCTCATGATCAGTTTCAGGTAGTTAAATTAAATCCTTTAGTAGGAAAGCATCTCACCTCTTAGCTGACATCTGTTGGAACATCCTGTGTACCTGCTCCCGGTTGTTTTCGGCAGTGTTCATCGGTAGAATCGGGTTCGGTGTAGGGGATATTTAGACTACGTCATTAGCTCAGAGGGCGATGGCTTGGAGGTTCACATGCACCATCTTACAATATATTTACAGGTGGTGTGATGCAAAACAAATGCCTGGGATGGCTTGCCCTTGCTTTGGACTCCCTGTGACAATTCTTAAGCAAAAAGTTAAATACTCTGGGTATACTATGTTAAGAAAAAGCAACGGATTCCTGATTCTCCAAACATGAGCAGAGGTAAGAAAAGTAAAAGATATAAAAGATCAAAGGCCATTGTTACTTAAATGTGAGACTGAAGAGAACAGCAGTGTATAAAGATTGCAGGCCCGATGTGTGATCACACTCCCCACGCATTTTAAGGACTGTGAACGAATATCTGATTTTTCCTTCTTTTTTTCCACAAGTCATATAGCAAATAGATAGCCCTAACAAAGTCAAATATTAATAACCAAGAACTACAGATCCTCAAATCCCCTTTCCCCCAACCAGCAAAACCCACAGAAATTTACACTGACCAAAGTAAATAGAAAATAAAAGTCAAACCACTTAAACGGTTGACATTTAGGGATGGAGCCGGGCACTTGCTTTCATCCTTCTGAATCACCAGTGTTATAACATTAACAGAAAATAAGTGATATTATAAACATGGTCTAAAAGTTAGTGTTAAGGTCTAATGAACAATAATTTCATTAATACTTGCTGGTGATTAACTGATTTTAAATTTCATATTGGCATAAGACAACCGTGCTGCTTTGCATATCTTTTCTTCTGTTTTTCTGAAGAAAGAACTATTTTAAAGAAAAACAGTTAGCTATGGCCACATTGACTATGACCAAGATTAATTCTGAATTTCACTTCTTAGTTGTAATGAGCATGATTGACTTAGAATGTAGAGTATCTAATTTAGCAACTTTTCTGTTTCCTGCTTCCCTGATAGTGTGTCTTTTTGGAATGTAAATTTAAAACATTCTTTTGAGAAATTACTTCACTGCTCCAAGACAAGCATAAGTTTTACCTTATTAAATTGTTATAGTATACCAAAGTCAGTCATTTTTTGTAAGTGCCAGTGGTAGAGAAATATGGCCAAGTACACAATGATTATTGCCTTTCAGTGTCTGGTTTTTACCTGGTAATATACTCTATGGGATTACTTAATTACAGAGAAAAAGGAAAATCATGAATTCTTCTCTAGCCAAAAGCACTAGGCATGACGATGGCTGTGGTAGTGTGGGTACTGAAGAATATCAGAAAAAGGCAAAATGAATATGACACTGAGGCTGACCACTCAGAATTGTGTTCTGTAGAAGAAGAGGGGGCCCTTCATCAACTGAAACTCTTCCAATACCAGGTAATCACAACTCCAAATGTGACAGGCAGAGTCAAAGGATACAACTTGCTGTTCCACCCTCTGTCTCTTACTGTGGCACCTTTCATGCACTCTTAGCTGCCCTCAGAAGATTGGGTTTTCCACAGCTCTTCAGAAAACATGTCACCTAACCCCTGGGACTCACAGGATCCCACCTGACCATTAACTTCGCAGTGAGGATGGAAAATGTGTAGGAAGCCATTAATTGTGAATTCAGTGGTCGTTAGTTGTAAAAACCCTGACATATAAAAGAAATCTAAGTGTGGAAAGCATTAACTTTTTATATGTGGTTAATTAGAGTTGCTAAAAAAATTATTTGACTTTATTAATATTTTATACTAAAAACTTTAGGCCATGAACACAGCTTTAAGTATTTTTGTATGGTATCAATATCAAAACTCATGATTACTTAAGTTGTATCTCTGTAGATCCAAGATTTTCATTATTACATCATCATCCTCATTAAAGGAAGAAGGTAGAGAATGAAGAGGAGGAGGGAGAGGAGAGTAAGGAAGAGGAGGGGGAGGAAAACAAGAAAGAACAATAAAAATAATTAGAAGCCTATTGCATGCTTAACACTAGTCTTGGCACTTGCCTACATTTTTCTCCTTGTTTTGTTTTTTTATTACAATAATTCTGTGAATATGTGTTGCTATCTCATCTTAGAAATGAGGAAAGTGAGGTTTAGAGAAATGAGGCAACTTGCTGTGAAGTACCTTAATAATAATGTGTACTTGGTTTTCATGATTAATCCAGTTAGTCACATCCTTCCCAAAGTTTATAGAGCGTCTGTGACAGCAACTCATTCAAGTTCAGAAGCAAGAACCCTCGGTGGAGCTGAAGAATTTCTCTGAGAAAGGAAAAAGGAAAGAAGATTCAGGCATAGACACTTCTCAAATCACATACAGATGCAGTTTAAAGTAAGTTTTTTTTCCCTTTCCTTTATGCCACCAAATACAAAAGCAAATTAAAATCCACAGAAAATAAAACAAAACAAAAAAACTTTCAACATGTATTTAGAGCCATGTCGCCAAGAGGTGGTTTCTCAGGGAAATTTCGCTGAATCTGAAAGCCCTCCTTACTCCCTTCCACACATATTCCTCCATCACCCAAGAACTATGCTGAGACAACCCTAAAAATAAAAAGAATCTGCAAAGTGAGACCTCTCACAGAGAGGAGTGTGTCTCTCCACTTTGCTTTCCCTTCTTAATGCAATAGTAAAACTTGAAGATGACAAGGAATACTAGCATTTCCATGAATATGGAAAATAGCAGAAAATGGCTACAGTTTTACCAGCAATGTAGCTAAATCAAAAAGAAAGATTTTAAAATAGTAACTATTATTAAATAAAGGTGCCATATTCCTTTAGAAACATTTTCTCCCTGGTTCCTTCAATAAAAGTTTGGCCAAAGATTGCCCTTGAAAACACGCAGATTCCCACTAAAGTCACGAATTATGCACACACATTACCAGGACCAAATCTGGCCCTCTGCTTAATTAGTGTCTGGCTGTGATTACGTCTGTGGTGTTGAATTTTCAAATCTAAGTGCTCAGTGTTGCAACAAAACTTTGTAAAAACTCCTTTAATTTCTGTAGGGGAAAACACTGTCAAGAGTAGTTTACTATTTCAGTCAGACTGAGAAAATATTTTTCCATAATCTGAAAGCAATTCCTCTCTAATTCAAAAAGAAAGGAAAAGTGATTTAAATCAAGACTGAAGTATTGTAAATAAACAAGCCTTAGCCTCTTGAGTTGGACTTTTGAATACTGAGAAATGTTTAAGTAGCGTTGTCTGGGCAATGGATACTGCTTTTCCTCTCTGTTGTCTGAGAAATAAAAAGCCTTTTCTGTTTTCTTCTTTTATTTTTTTTTCCTCTCTATTTCTTCCCCCTACTTCATTAATCATTCACAAGTAGCTAGCTAGTGGGTACATTCAGCTCTTCTGAGCCACATAAATACACCTCTCCCTGTACCCTTACTGCCCCTTTTTCCATTGGGTATCTTGCACATCAGTTATAAAGCAAGTTTGAAAATTGTTTCTCTTTGGAATGGAGTACATTACTGTTAAAGAGTGTTTATTTATATATATTTCATCAGGGTTTGCCATTGTATTTATATCTTCAGTTGAAAACCTTTACTTCATACTGAGCTTGAACTTAAGAAAATGTAAGATATCCCTTCCATGAAAACTTTCCTACGTACTGCTTTCAGGTACTGTTTTATATCTGCATTCTCCACAGCTTGATTCAGTCACTATTTGCAGTATCAGATGGCTTGGTTAGAGTGTAAAGTTTTAAAGTATGAAAAACTTTATGTGAAGTAATCAAACATGCGAAGTCTGAGGCTTTTATATGAATGGCCCCCGAAAATAGAAATTTAGAACTGACATGTATTTTCATTGTCTAACCTCCTATTCATTTCTGAGTGAGCAAAAGCTGAGTGCAATTTAATTTGTTCATGATTAGCTATTCCATATTGCATAATATCAAATGTTGACTCCAATGAGTTGGCACCCCAAGTGTTTCAATAATATGCCATGTTCAAAAAGTGTTCTTAAGGATTCTCATACCTCAAGGCTACCTTCAAAGCCCACCATGGTGACAGGAAAGAAAAAAATGATTTCAACTTACTAATTTCAAAGTAAGGATATATTCTTTGGCTTGATCATATCCAAGTCATATTTTTTTTCTTTGCATGTCAAGTACTTCTTAGGAACAGGAGTTAACCTCCTTTACATACCAATTACCTCTAAGGCCTGAATAGCTGGGAGTAGTTGGGAGACTGCTTGTTTGTTAAGTGAATTTTAGACTTTACCAAGACCCAGACTAACAAGTATCCCCAGTAAGTTAAAGAAACAAGAAAAACATTTTGTATTGTTACCTGCTTTGAATAATACAATGTCAAAAGACATTTCAAACATCTTGTGGTCCCAGATCATATTATAGAAATTAAAATGATTATTTGTTTCAAATAGTATAACATTTTCAATAAGAACAAAATGTATTTTTCCTGTAATTTGGTATTGAATTTTATAACAGCAAGAAAATCTTTCCAGTATTCTGTAATTTATGGTGTAGACTTCCTGTGACATGATGAAGAGCTGTAACTTAACTGAACATATATTATTTCTAAGTTAATATGACTGAAAATCAGTATGTCTGAATTCTGTTACACAGAAGAACCAGGAAAAAATAATTACATCCATTAGAACACTCCAAAATCTTTTTATAGACTGCAATCAGTGATATGATTTACTCTTAAAGTGCCACTCTGGGACAAGGAGCATTGATAAAAATTCTATTCTTCATTTCAATGGATGGTGCTACTGACCCATTGTCAATACATGTTTTCTGTCATCTTATTCACTGAATTATCCACACTCTTTCTGTAGCTTTCCTCATAACCAAAACACTTGCTTCTGCAAATAAGGAAAGTGAGAGCATGTGCATGTGAACGCACACACACGTGCACACTTTGACTATCATGTGCAATTATACAGCTGTTTTCAAAATCAAGAAAAGCAAGAAAACATTGATTCTTAATGAAATGAGAAAAGTTATATAAAAATATTATAGCAGATAGGTAGAGAACCTTCTCTTTGTAGCTAAATCAAATTCAGAAGTTCATTTAGTGCCTTTGAGAAATATCAAGATTGTTATTAAATGATACCTGACATGTCAAAGCGCTTCTTTTTTTCATCTTCATTTTTCTAAAGCAAATTAAATCCTGAATACCTTGTAAGGAACAAGTTATTGTTTAATTTGTTTCTTTAAGATGTGTGTGACTTCATGTGTCATTTGCAAAGGTGTCAATATTTCCTTTGTAATTTAAAAAATCTTAATATCATGTGAGGCTTTTTGTGTACTCAAGAAGGGCAAATTGAGATCACTTTGAGTTGAATGTCCACTTTGTGTTGCTAATTTCTGTTTCCATGTCTTGATAATTCATGCAACATCAATAAGAATTTACCAAGTACATATTATCTGTCATGCACTGTGTTAGGTATTGGGCTTCCAAACTAAAATGTACTTTATTTCTTCTCTTTTAGGAGCTCATACTATAACTAGGAAAATGAATGAGTAGTCAAATTACTACCATATAATGTGAAAAGCAGAATTATTGTAAAATCACAGGTTTCAGTGGAACCGTATGGATGAGGTTGAGAGTTATGGGACGTTTCTGGTAGGATATGACAAGGTTCATTGTGATCGAACATGCCACATCAGTGGTGACACTACTTGTATATATATGGATGAAACCAAAAAGAATTCAGGTTTGTAACTGACTTTTTTCCTTTGTAGCCTACATCCAGATGGTGCTTTAAGACAGCCAACCTATATCTGATTGTAAAATTTCCTACTGATTCATCATTCCCTGGAAACCCATATAGAACAACATTGTCTGAAGGTAAAAACTATATCTTTAAAACATTTATTCTTCCCACCCGTTCTGGTGTTTCTATTCATCTCATGTAGTGATTGATGTTCTTAGGCTATATAACTGTTATTTTTTGTCCAAACATGTCCAGTCTAATAGATTTGTACAAAAATTAATTAAACTTGGTTTTTCCAAATCAATGCAGATAGTCTTGTAAGTAAATAAAAATGTACAGTAGAGTTGCATTCATGATAGGAAAAGTGGCTTTACAAAATGGAAAAATCATTTAAGTAAAGACAATGAATACTTTTTATCATTTTGGGAAACTATATTTTTATTTATAGCTCCTTCCTAAATTTTACATGTATTGACTACAGAAAAAAAGTTCTATATAAACATAGCCTTACTTTTCTTTGGGCTGCCTTATCAAGATGTACTTTAAACAGCAAAATATTCATTCATTTTAGCTGTACAAATCAATGATTTTTAAATAAACTTACCGAATTGTGCAACTAACACCATACTTCAATTTTTAGACCATTTTCATTACACCAAAAACATCTCTTATACCTATTTTCACCCACATCCTATTCTTACTTGGCATTACTTTTTAATCCTTAAAAAAATGTATAATAAGATATTATAGGTGATCTCTGACTTAGAGACTTTGTTCTAAAATTCACTTTGTAGTCAGTGATCTGACACTTGAAATGAAAATACTCATATATTTGTTGGGAATTGTATTATTTAAAATCTAAGCAGCAATAATAATAAAACAATTCAAATTAAAATATCTTGTCTAACAACAGAAGTTTTTATTTCTCTTTAGGGTAACAGTTAAGTGTACTCCAAGCTTTTAGGGGACTTCTGTTACCTTCAATACATGGTTTCCATCTCTGAGTTAAAGGATAAATCTTCAGTTTCTTCATTTGCTAGCAATAAAGGAAGAGAGAGGAACAAGCCCAAATATTGCATGTTGATCTCTTATAGGACAAGACCAGAAAGTTATGTGCATTATTTCCATTAAAGGAACATGGGAGAAGTGGTCTAGCTGCCCAGATAAAAGTAGAAGGTTCTGTTACTAGAAATGGGAAAATAAACAATAATGAATAACTAGTAATTTCTTCTATAGCACCTCGGTATTTAACTGCAAACTTAAAATGCAAAGCACTGTGTTTTTAAAAATCCATCTTTGTTTCCTCATAGTATCCCTCTCAGGTGCTTAAGAAAAATTATTTAAATTAAATTTAAAAGCAAATGACAGACTAAAAGAGATGTTTATGTGGGTAATTCATTCAAAATATGAAAAAAACAGTCCTCATTTGAATTTAATTTTACTATGAGTAGTAAAAACTTAGGAGCCTGACAAAGTCAACCAACCAAGTCAAAAAAAAGGTAATATAGGAGAAATTGGCTCCTAAAAATCTCCACATCAACTATTATGTAGGATTATCTTCTCAGAAAGAGGGAGGTTTTTACAAGTGTCTTATAGATGAGTAGAGATGATATGAATTAAAAGTGTATGTTCAATTTATATATTCAACATTATTGCAAATCAGTTAACATAACTTATTGTAATCATTGCCTATGCTGGTAAAGATGGTTAGTCCCAAGAGCAATGGGAAAAAAATAACAATTTGGTTCTAATTTTTGGAAGAAAGTTGCAAAGTGGAAATAGTGTTATAAAATTATATAACTCAAGCTCCTCATTAAAAGAAAAAAATAAAGCATGACATGAACAAAGATATATTTGCAATTCTTTCATTTAACTAGTATTTATTAAACTTTTACCAAAGAGTAGGCACAATTCTAGATTGTAGGAGTATAATATCAAATAAACGAGACAAAGTCTCTCTTCTTGATGTATATTTAAAAAGGAGTAGGCAGAAAATAAGCAAATAATTCATGGGGAAGTAGTAAAAGCATATCAACTATATCACATATCATTTAGAAGTATGTAGAGAATTAAGGTACAGTAGTGTAGTCAAGGACTTTGAGGAGGAGGTATTTTAATCAAAGATTCAGTTATGTGAAATTCAGGCAGAAGTAAAAGTTGATACAAACATTCTGGGTCAAAACAAGCCTGGTATACTAAAGGAGGAGAAATGTCAGTGTGGGTAAAGTGGAGTTTTAGGAGAATGAATAGAATTAGATGATATAAGAAAGGCCATGTCTGATAGAGTTTTGTAAGGCAAGGAAATAGTCTTGTTTTATTCTGCATGCAGAAGGTAGCCATTGGATGGTTTTAGCAAGACAAACGAGATGATTATTTTATAGAAGGTCATTTTGCCTGCTATGGTGAAAAATTAGGGGTCACAAAAGGAATCAGGGCTAGTGGCAAGGAGTTCTAGATGAGAAATAATATTGACTTGGGTAAATGCGGTAGTTTTGGAGAAGGAAAAAATATGGCCAGGTATGGAATATATTTTGGAGAGTAAAGTGTGTAAAGCTTGAAGATGGGTTGGAGATCTGGGGGGAGGAGTTAAGGGAAAAAGAGAAATCAATAATAATTTTTTAAAGTTTTAGTATGTTTATTACAAAAGTGAGAAAGACAGGAGGAACAAGTTGTCAAGTGAGGATTAAAAGTTAGTATGAGGAAATACACAATAAAAAGTACAGCAAATTTGAGGTGCATTATAAATATCTACATCATAGTATCAAAGCAGGCATTGGTGCTTGAGTCTGGAGATATGAATATAGATAGTTTGGACCTGATTCAAAGGTACACACTTATAATTGCTAAAAGGTTCATATTACCCAAAATAATCAACAGATCCAATGCAATCCTTACCAAATCTCAAGGGTGTTTTTTTGCAGAAATAGAAAAAAAAACAATTCTACAATTTATATGGAACCACAGAAGACCACAAATAGTCAAATCAATACTGAGAAAGAAGAACAAAGTTGGAGGTATCATCATTCCTGGTTTCTAAATATGTTACAAAGCTATAGTAATCAAAACAGTAGGGAAGTGTATAAGGAGTGTCATATAGACCAGTGGAACAAGATAGATAGTCCAGAATAAACCCACACATACAAGGTCAACTCATCTTCATCAAGGTGCCTAGCATTAGGGAAAGGCTACTTTCTTTAATAACTGATGTTGGATAAACTGTATATCCACATGAAAAATAATGAAAATGAACCCTTATTTTATACTTGACACAAACATCAATTTAAAGTGGATTAAAGACTTAAGACCTGAAACTGTAAAACTCCCAAAATAAAACACAGAAGAAAACTTCATAGCATTGGTCTTGGCAATGATTTGCAGATTTGACACCCAGGGTACAGGCAAGAGAAACAAAAACAAATGAGAAGGATTACATAAATTAAGCTTCCACTCAGCAAAGGAAACTTTCAACAGAGTAAAAAAGGCAACCTACAGAATGGGAGAAATATCTGCAGACCATGTAGCTCATCAGGGGCTAACCTCTAAAATATATAAAGAACTCCTGCAACTCAATACAAAAAACTAATAACTGATTTAAAAAAATAAGCTAAGGATTTATATAGACATTTCTCAAAAGAAGACATAAAAAAGGCTACCAGATCTATGAAAGAATGTTCAGCGTCATAATCACCAGAGAAATTCAAATCAAAACAATGAGATATCACCTTATACTTATCAGGATAGTTATTATCAAGAAAACCAAAGACAAAAAAATGATGATGATGATATGGAGAAATTAGAACTCTTGCACACTGTTGGTGGAAATGCAAAATGGTGTAGTTGCTACAGAAAACAGTATAGAAGTTTGTCAAAATATTAAAAATAGAATTTACAATATGATCCAACAGTCCCATTTCTAAGGACTTATGTAAAATAATTTAAATCAGGAAATTAAAGATATATTAGAATTCCTACCTTCATTGCAGCACTCTTCTCTTGAGATCCCCCACCAAACCTGAAGAAATTTCACTGCCAGTTCCCTTTATGGGAATACTCTGGTTTATGGTTTCTAATCTCTTTCTTAGACTCCAGGTAATCTAATATTTCATATCGGAACATCTCACTTTTACAGGACAGCATCAATAACAATTTCAGGCCAAATATTTTTCCTGATCACATCTGGTCCATTCAGACAGAGTGGGAAGGCACAAGTTAATCCCTTTGCTGTCAGAGTAGCTAAACAACTAGTTTCTCATGCTTCAGAATTTCTTAAGTATGAGTACAACCCTGTCTACTGTGTCTACCAAACTGCAGGAAACACACTAAGATAATCTCCCTTAAAGTTTCAATTCAACTGTAGACTCAAAAGCACCTCCCTCCCTCTTACACAGATAGCATTCTCCCTACCTAATCAAAATGTTTCCACTTTCATTCCCTCATTTTGAATGGCGAAGCTAAAAGGTAGACATCCATTTCTCTAACCCTCCATTTGCATGATTGTCTCTCACCTAGCTTTGGAATGTTCACATCAATCATTTTGTGGCCCCAGCAGAAAATCAGGCTAAAATAAATTTATTTTAACCTATGATAACACTTAACTTCATTCTTCATTTTTGTTGTCTTTTTTTTCATTCATCTGCAATTCAGATGGCTACTTTGACCTATCTGAAACCCTAAAAAATTTCATGAACTTTGCATTAAAAAAAATTATTGATAAATTTTTTTAATTAACTCGTGCTTCAAAACAAGATAAATGGAAAACAATTTTAAATTTTACCTTATTTTTTTGGGTAGCAAGCTTCACAACAATGTGGAAATAACTGGAGCTTTATTATGCCTAGTGCTGCTGATAAATGGCACAATCAGCTTTCCTTTTAAATGCAAATCAAATAATTACAGATAAAGAATTTTATAGCCAGAAAAGATCATAGGGAGAGTCTACACTAAACACTTCACTTTATCTTTGACTTTAAGGAAAAAGAGCTAAAATATTAAATCACTTGCTCAATGCTATAAAAGTGATTAATATTAGAATTTTACAAAACTTTATCCATTATATCATGGTGTTCAGTATTTACACTAAACTGCAAATGATTCTCAGTAATCATTAAAAAGTTTAAACATTTTAATTTAATGGCAGCTCCTAAGAGTGCCATTTAAAAGTACATAATATTCAAGTGCATTGAAAATATCAGTAATTACACATACTGCAAAACAATTATAATCTCAATTTAGAGATGTTTTATGGAGTAGATTTCCTTTTTTAATTTCCTTAATTAATTCCCTTCACATTTTTTGTATAGGTACCTCATTATTTGTTTTGGCAGAATGAAATTCCTTCTTACTTCCCCAAATTTTGTTTCTTTTCCCCTAATGAATAGATTTGTGTTACTAGTGTTGGTGAAATTTGGAAGGTGTCCAGATGGGAATTTCCATCATGATTCTCCTGGCCTCTCGGACTCTCGCAGACCTGTACATTGACTCCAGGGCAAGTGAAGAGAAATGAAGAAAACACAGGATCAGATCTGCCACTGTGTTTCCATTAACCCGAGTGTTCCCTTCACAACCTCGGGAGTACAGAGAGTGAATGATGGCCCATGTGGGGCAGGATACATCGATTCTGTAATTTTTACTCACTGTTTCTCCTCAGCCCTAACTGGCTATTAATTGGATGAACTGGAGAGGAGTCATACCTCTGAGACCTTGGAACGACTAAGAGGAAATTCCCTCCTTTCATGCTCAACCCTTCAAGCTCTTGCAGTCATTCACTTTACAGAAGAGAATAAAACAAAACTTAACAATGAAGTCATCTGAAGAGATATAAATGTCATCCTCTGACAGGAAAAGCCAACTCACTTTAAGGCATAGCCAACTGTCAGATTCCAATTACATGTTTATGCTAAAGAAAACCAGCTTCACACAGGTCATATAGATTCATAAAGTTGTAAAGCGGGTAGACGTTTTTAAGATTGTTGATTTAATCTCTTTTTTTTAACAGATATGAAAACTGAAACTGAGAACTAATAATCCATTTGCCCCCTGCTTGGGGTAATTTGGGTAACCCCCCAGTCTAGCAATGTCCAATCTTGGGAAAGTTTTCTTTCCTAACAGAGCCACAGGGAGACAATCTCTATTCTTGCTTTGGATCTTGTTATGTCATAATACCTTAAACTGATGTAGCCACCTGTTCCCAGTGCCAAGATATATCCAACTCCACTGATGTCAGACTAGAGTGAAAAGAACCTAGGATTATTGACATTGTTAGACCAATGTGCTAAGTCTTCAGTTTGCCTTAGCAACTCTGGAATCTCTGGTTTCTGTGATTAGAAATTTCCATAAGGCTTAAATGGTTTAAGTAGACATTTGTTCTTTTTTCAGTTTAAATAGGACTGATTAAAAAGTTCTTCTCAACTTCACTGTTTCCTTGTTTCCTCCAGTGGAGGAGCCATGTTGGCCCTTGCTAGGAATGGGAAGTACCAGGTGGTTCAGCTGGAGAGAAAGAAAAGACATTGCCTATACTTGTTCAAAGAATTCAAACTAGGTGCGAACAAAGCATGTTCAGCTGCCTACTGCTGGAGTGAAGGGTATCTCTGATCCCAGTGCAGAGGCACAAGAAATTCTTCAGGGATAAGATTCTTCAGAGATGGAAAGGCTGGAAGGAGTCACTCGATGGCATTATATTTGCCACAAAAATAACATGAAGCTCACCATGGTTTTAATGACTTCTTCTAGGTCAGTGGTTCCCAACCAGCAGTGATTTTGTCCCTGAGAACATCCATCAATATTTGGATATATTTTTAGTTGGTATAACTTGAGGGAGGGGCTACTGGCATCTAGTAGGGAGAGACCAGGGATTCTGCTAAACATCCTATATAGCACAGGACAGCCCCACGCAACACAGTATGTGGTCAAAGACGTTAATCATTCTCAGATTGAGAAACCCTGTGCCAAGTCATCGGCTATTCATATGGATTTCAAAATCCTATCCTTTTCAAAGAGGATCTGTGTCCACCCAACAGATTATTAATTCAGACAGAGAGAATGGCTTGGCCAAAGGAGTATATTAGTTTTTGTTTTTCTGCAAGGAAGTGCCAGATCTTTGAATGTTTGATTTTACTACATCATACAGACTGGATCATAAGACTGGCAGAAGACTGGAGGAGAGGTCACTGAGAAATTGAAGTCCATGATTAAAACTTGGGGATGATGATTTGCCTCTTGTAAATGTAATTGACTTCGTAACAATGTATTTGTTCTTTGTTCTTTATGGTAAATGACAATATTACCTTCTTTGCTTTCCTGCAAACTGATGGGTCAGCTCCTAGCTCTACTGGTGTTGTGGGCAGATAGGGGGCATTTAATTCCCAGCTGGCAAGTTCCCAGCTCCCTTTTTACCCTGATGTCCTGACAGGTGACATTCTAAATAGTGGAGTTTCTATCCCCATAATTGATGCAACATGAGCAAAAGATAATTGTTTTTATTTCAAGACACTGTGACTTTGAGTTGCATGTTATTTCAGCCTAATCTCAGCTTATTAGGCAGTTAGTAAAATTGTAAAACGGGTCATTTTGAGTTCAAAATGCAGCTCAGTTAAATTAACTATAAAGTTGGGAACTTAAAACCTTAAATAATTCCATGAACAGGAATAAGAAAAAGTATATCTATTTAGTTCCCACTATACATCAGGTCATTTGCCTGCTTTCCTTTCACAGATGGTTATTGATCAAAAACTGTATAACTGATAAAATGCCATTGAAGGATGATACAACAGTATATGCTCAGGTGCCAAAAAAGCACTGCTTGCTAAGGTTCAAAGCTTTAAGCTACACTAGGTCAGAGATTGATTTGATCTGCTTTATTCACTGTAATCAATATAGCATCTACTGCATTGGTCAGCATATAGTATACTTCAAAATATTCATTTTAACAACCTATGTTCAGGGAACTCTGAGTCACTGGGGCTGAGAGGATCATTTCAGCCCATCAGTATTACCACCATCATCCAGTTGGCAGAAAGGAGTGTATACATTTAGAGTAGGGCAGTGTTAATAAATAAAGACTATTTTTTTCAACACATCTCCATTTGAAAGAGTGAAAGAATCCTCAAAAAGTCACTCATAAGATTGGACCAACCTCTCCATTGATTTAGAGATATTCCCCATCTCACACCTGAGTTTCTGAACTGCTGGATAAGTGAGCACCTCATACTGCTGGGGCTGGAGAAAGGTGTAGAAGTGAGAGGAAAGATTTGAGAGAGGGCAAGCTAACACTGAAGCACACCTTTGCAACTACCACGGCAAGAGGATCCTGTCCATGTTAATCTCTCCCATCATTTGCTAAATTTGGAAAAACTAACATCAATAGTAGTGCATGTTTGCATTGTGTGTGCATCTGCATGTGTGTGTAAGTGTACATACGGAGGGGCATAGCTTAAAACCCATCTCAAGTCTCTTGCCAGGGAATTTGATGGATGCATCCTATCTTACTTAAGACTCTGTCTCATTTAAAAAAAAATTATTATCATATGTACATCACAGTGGTTCAACAGTACCCCCCCCACGTGTCATATCCTGACCTACTGCCCTCGCCCTTGGTAACCACTAGTCATTTCTCAGTGTCTGAGTCTAATGCTATTTTGTTCCTTCTGTTTTGCTTTGTTTTTATATTCCACAAATAAGTGAAATCTTATGGTGTTTGTCTTTCTCTGCCTGGCTTATTTCTCTGCCTGGCATATTTCCTCTAGATCCATCCATGTTGTTGTGAATGGCAGGATTTCTTTTCTTTTCATGGCTGAATACTATTCCATTATGTATATGTACCGCCTATTCTTTATCCATTCATCTACTGATGGACACCTAGGTTGCTTCCATATCTTGGCTACTACAAACAGTGTGGTGATAAATATAGGAGTGCATATGTCTTTTTGAATCATGGATTTTGTTTTAATTGGGTAAATTCCTAGGAGTGAGATTCCTGAGTCAAATGGTATTTCTATATTTATTTTTTTGAGGGGTCTCCATACTGCTTTCCACAGAGGTTGAACTAACTTAACATTCCCACCAACAGTGTAGGAGGGTTTCCCTTTCTCTGCATCCTCACCAGCATTTGTTGTTTTTTGTCTTTTAGATAGTGGCCATTCTGAGTGGCGGGAGGTGATATCTCACTGTGGTTTAATTTGCATTTCCCTGATGATTGGTGATGTGGAGCATCTTTTCATGTGCCTGTTGGCCATCTGAATTTCTTCTTTGGAGAAGTGTCTGCTCAGGTCCTCCACCCATTTTTTGATTGGGTTATTTATTTATTTTTTACGTTGAGGCATGTAAGTTCTTTATATATTTTGGATGTTAACCCCTTATCCGATGAGTCATTTATGATTATATTCTCCCATACTATAGGATGCCTTTTTGTTCTGCTAATGGTGTCCTTTGCCGTTCAGAAACTTTTTAGTTTGATGTAGTCCCAGTTGTTTATTTTTGCTTTTGTTTCCCTTGCCTGAGGAGATGTGTCCAGGCAAAAGTTGCTCATGTTTATATTCAAGAGATGTTTGCCTGTGTTTTCTTCTAAGAGTTTTATGGTTTCATGATTTACATTTAGGTCTTTGATCCATTATGAGTTTAGTTTTGTGTATGGGGTTAGACAATAATCCAGTTTCATTCTCTTGCATGTAGCTGTCCAGTTTTGCCAACACCAGTTGTTGAAAAGAAATGAAAATATATGTATTTTCCCCGTTATATATTTGTGTCTCCTTTATCATACATTAAATGACCATATATGTATGGGTTTAAATCTGGGCTCCCTGTCTGTTCCATTGATCTATGGTTCTGTTCTGGTGCTAGTACCAAATTGTTTTGATTACTATAGCTGTGTAGTAGAGCTTGAAGTCAGGGAGTGTAATCCCCTCAGCTTTGTTCTTCTTTCTCAGGATTGCTTTGGCTATTCGGGGTCTTTTGTGGTTCCATATGAATTTTACAACCATTTGCTCTAGTTCGTTGAAGAATGCTGTTGGTATTTTGATAGGGATTGCATTGAATCTGTAGATTTCTTTAGGCAGGATGGCAATTTGGCAATATTAATTCTTCCTACCCATGAGCAAGGGATAGATTTCCATTTTTATGGTGTCTTCTTTAATTTCTCTCATGAGTGTCTTGTAGTTTTCAGAGTATAGATCTTTCTCCTCATTGGTTAAGTTTATTCCTAGGTATTTTATTCTTTTTGTTCCAATTGTAAATGGAGTTGTTTTCCTGACTGCTCTTTCTGCTGGTTAATTTTTAGTATACAGGAATGCAACAGATTTCTGTGTATTAATTTTGTATCCTGAAAGTTAGATGAATTCAGTTATTCTAGCAGTTTTTTTTGTGGATTCTTTAGGATTTTGATGTATAATATCATGTCATCTGCATCACTGAAGTCTCTCTTAAGCACCGTCATATTTGCCCCATGTGGATGCTCATCCCAGAGAGGGTTGCTGTAATTAGTCAATGTTACAAAGAGAAGCAATGACATGGTAGGGAGAGAAGAGGCAGTTTTTTAAAAAACAGCATTTAATGAAGTATTAAAGAAAAATTTTAAACAGCTCTATCTGGGTCTTAGGAACTGGCAGCTTGCTGTTCTAACAGCTGAAATGATTGACAAGTTATAGAAGTGAACAGAGTTTTCATTAGAGGGTGCTCATAAATGAATGAGAAAGTGGGAGGTGTTGACTTAGTTGGTATCACTTATTGGAAAAATAAAATGGTTTAACATCTCACTCCAGTAAGTTGAGAAACCTAAATAAATCAGTCTCAAAGAAAAAGGCAGTCCTTGCTGATGAGATGCCTGTATCCAGTAGGATGAAAAAAACAGAAAGTTCAGCATGATATGAGAGCAAGGCTATGGGGATATAATAGCTGCAGGGGAGCTCAGAGTATTGGCACTGAGCCTGGGGAGTTGCACGATGATTTCCTGAGAAGACAGCATGGTGAGAACTAAAGTTCTAAGGATGAGTAAGAGTTATCCAGGCAAAAAATGCAGGGAAGTGTATTCAAGGCAGTAAAACAGCATGAGTTAAAGCATAGAACTGTGAAACAGCATGTTGTATGAGAAAAACAGCAAGTCATTTGATGCCAAGTGCATAAAGTAAAAGGCAGGACATGGCAGGAGAGAAGGTGAAAGAGTCTATAGGTCATGGAGAGCTGTACGGTATATAATAGTTAAGTGTGAGGATTTTATAGGCAACAGGGTTCCATTGAAGGATCCTAAAGCAGGCAAGTGGCATGATCAGATCTTGTTTTAGACAGAATATTCTATATTAGGTGGCGATTCCATGGTGGATAGATAGGAAGGCAGAGATACTGAAGGCGAAGATAGCAGTTAAACACTCATTATTAAGGCTATAAAAAAGGAGGGTCTAAACTAAAGGAATATTGGCATGGTCTGAGGAAAGATTATAGATGTATAAGCAATTTAGAAGGTAAATTTTGTAGGCTATTTCCAGGAAGTTGGGGTAAGGAAAAGAAAGAATGAGCTCTCGTATCACAAATATTGTATTCTTTTATTGCATTTGGACAATTATTTTACCAGAGATAGGTCATACGGGAACAGGAACAATTTAATGGGGAAAGACAAGCTCATGTCAATTTTGAGATAGTTTTGCAGATACCCAGCAGGCATTTGAATATAAAAATCTGAATTTTGGTGTAGATATTGGCACTAGAAATACTCAAGTGGGTGTCATAAACATTGGTTGGTAGTTAAAATCATGAAAGCGGAAAAGTGTCTTCGAGAGTATATGTGCAATGAGAATGACAGGTCAATGTTGAGAGACAGGAATGGGAAGGAAAAGAGCAAATCCAGAGAAGACTGAGAAAGACAAGTCAGAGAGAGAAAAATGTGTCCTAGTCACAAATAAAAGAATGGTATATTGCCACAGTTCTAGTAGGTCAAGAAAAAAGAAAAAAGAAAGCAAATGAGTTTAGAATTAGAGAGCCATTGGTTACTCTATCAAAATAGTTTTGGTGAAATGATAGAGACAGTATATAAGTTACAGTATATTGAAGAATGGATGGGAAGTAAGGGGAAAAAATCTTGTTTCAAGAAACATGCTACTAAAGGGAAAAGAGGAATCAGATAATAACAAGGGGGTTAAATTTCAAATAAATTTATTTCTAATTGCTTTCTTTTCTTTAGTGGGTTTGGGTGGGAGTTTTATTAGAGACTTGTGCATGTTTGAAAGTGAAGGAAAAAGCCAAGAAAAAGGAGAAGGAAAGGATGCAACTGAAGGACTAAAATCCTGGAGGACATTTACAAAATAAAGAACAGATGCCTGGTTATGATGGGCCATGAGGAGGGAAGTATACAATCCTCTCAGAAGGTAAAAGTAAGTATTGAAATTCTGAAGGTGAGGGAGACAGAGGAGCAAATAATTCATGTTTTATGCATTCAAATTTCCTAATAATATAGATGCTTTGTTAGGGCATGTGGTTTAATATAAATTTGTGGCTACATGAGTATCTAAATTGTGGTTGTTCTTTAGCAATGCAAGCACCTGCATTACAGTTAAGGAAGTGAGTAATAAGATTAATTCAGGATTGATATTTTATCAGTGAGATATTTATCTGTAATGGTAAGTATTGTTATAATAGTAGTTGAAGTGACCAGTAATGGGATCAGTGCTAAGGAGAGGAGACAGCAAATTTTGGAAAAGTCTAGCTCAGTGGAGAGCAGGTAGGGTAGGATCAAGGAACTGGTTGTCTCCAGAAAGCTGTCTAGCAAGGGTAGTAGGAGTAAAACGAGAGCTAGAAAGACAGGAGGTTGTAGTTACATATGAGATGTTATTCACACTTAAGGTTCAGATATGGACACATTTTAGTTTAACTTCTATATGTGACATTTCTGTGATGAATTAGATATTTTTCTGCCCATTTTACAATTTGGAGAGGCTAAATGATTTATCTAAGTTGAAATGACTAGTAGGTATTAGAGTTGCAATTTGATCTTTGGTCTTTTTGACTCCAAAGCTTCTGTAATTTTACCTTATCGTTCTCCACAACTTGGTTTTTCAAATACTGAAATGAAGGTATAAACCATTGCTTACAAGTTTGTACTGTTTAATTTGTAAAATGATCAATGTAATTTTGGTTATCAGTTGTTTTAATTACATAGCTTTGTGTTGTCTATAATTGTTGATGTTTATGCTTGGTTCCTTTGAGTATGCATCTTTGATTTGGGGATGTCTTTAGAAATGTTTGTGTCACTTCTTATTGTTATTCTGGAGAAATGTTATTCTAGACATTTGAACAGCCCACAGACATTTTTGTCATGACATTGTGTTAAATACATCAATGAAGTTCATATTGGTTTCAGAATTACGTATGATGGATGGTAAGCTAGTAAGATATTAAAAGCAAGTCATTTAATTCAAATTATGGAACAGTATAGACATTTTATTTATATTTTGCCAAAAATATTATTTAACTGAGTTACTCAAATGCTTTTTTTGTAGAGTACATACTGGCTTTTTATAAAAATCACAGACATCCATTAATGAGTTCATCCAACTTTCTAAATAATTAAAATGCCGTCAGCTGAATAATTAAGGCTGAATTAGAATTATTTTACTCAGGAAGGTGTGGAAGCTAGGTTTCCCTAATGTCAAAATATAAAGTTCTTAATATCAATGCTAGAATTCACCTTCAGTTTAACTGATATTTTTAAGTCATTTCTTTTGCCAGATCTCCAATTATTGGGATCACAGTCTACCAAATTTGTGTTACTGCACTTTGTACTTGAGTTCATTTCAGAATTATCTCCTGTAGCAGCATACTTAAAAATAGGAGTGTTAAATATTTTTTCCTATTATTACAAAGTTAAGTTTGGTCTTGTTCGTGGCATTCTATTCTGTCCTGATGATTTTATAACATTTGCTTCATACTGAAAGTCTGTTTTTAGATAATTTTGTGCTGTGATCTCAGCAAAAGTAACCCATTAGAAAACTGTTCTGAAACCAAGTTGTGATTATCTTCTTTTGCAGAGAATTTTCAGACAAAACGCATTCTCCGATTTAAATAAACTCCTTTATTTTATAAACTGTTTTTTTAAAGAAATGCAAAAAACATGGTTAAACCTTTAAATATTAGGCCATTAAAAATCCATTTTTGCCTTCTTGCCCATAACTACATCTTTTTTCAGACCTGTCACCCATTTCATTTAAGCACTTAGCTCTCTTCTAATGAACGAATTGGCATTTCATATTACCTTATTATCCTATAAAACAAAATGCATACTCAATAACATTAACGGTAATTTCTCATAAAGACACATTATCGATCCGGGTGCTACCTGTAAGCATTGAAAATTGCAGTCTGCACACAGAGCCTTTCACATCTGGGCCTGAAGAATTAAAGAAAAATTAAATTTGACAGCAGTAAATTCACAGGCACAATCTAGGCCCCAATTTATATGCAAAATGAAATGCTTTATGAAAATTTCTTCTATTTTCTCACGGAGATTTGGGGAAAAGATTTCACTAGATGCTTCTTTCTTTAATATCCCTCTACTTAAATATTATGCTGCAGTCACTGCAGACTCCCTTTGATGTATAAATAATCAAGTTAAATTATGTGAAGCAAGGAGACTAGTGCTCTGCCATTCTTATTTTACAAAGTAATTTCTACCCTAGAGGGTCAAATTTCCCTGACAAATTCTTAATTACTATGTTGCAACAGAAGCAAAATCTATTTGTGCATAAATCCTGGGCATTCCCATGTGGCAAGTAACTAATATTACCAACCATTTCACTTGGCCTGTTCACTGAACTCCATAATTAGATAATACTTTTGATGATGGTACATTTGAAGTCTTAATCCATTTAATTTTTTATGAGATTTTTTTTTTATTTTAGTAGGGGTGTGTTAGTGACCACTACCTATTTAAAAATCATTAAAATTCTGTCCACAGTAGTAATAAAGATTAAAGATTACTAATATGGCATTTATAACCTTGCTGATTTTCCAGAAATCCAGGGCTTAAGGTAAATGTTAAAGGTCATTTAATATGTTAGTCACTAATTATAATCCTGAGTAATAGGTTCCTTTTCTAATTATCATGGTATAAAAGTTCTATTGTTTGGGTCTGTGCCTCTGATTTTCATATTTAGCTTTTTTGGGGAATGAGTAATCCTGGAATTAAGCTCCTGAACATTGATGAAAGTAGGTAATGCTTGATGATTAACTGGATAAAAGCTTGCATTTGAATGCTGTATGATATCTAGCCTTGAAGTTACTTACAAAAGATGCAGCATCCTTCTTCTAGCACTAGGTTCAGGGAAAAGGTCACTTTAACATTAATGCACCCATATTTTAATATCAAACTATGACAAGTTTGATAACATCCTTTTGATACTCCTGCCAAAACATTAAGAAAAAAGCTGGAGCACCCTGAAACATTTAGGAAGACCTTTTTTAAAGTGAACTAGATTTTTGTCTGTCCTTCCACAGAATTATCCTATTTGTGGCCATAAATTGTTCACTCCTTATTTAAACACACACACATACACATACACACACATGCACCCCACCAGTTAGAGTAACTGCCTAAAAAAAATCAGCAGTTGCCTTCTCGACTGATATTCTGACCATGATAAGCTAAAACCATGATGGACTAATTGAAACCCTTCAGAGTCTGGCCATGGCTTTTTACAAAACTTAGATTGCCTCAACATTTCCCATTTATTTGTACATTTGTTTTGAAGTTATTACATATGTTTTACTTATATAGTATCCACGTTTTGAGTTATTAACATACATTTTTCCCTCATTTTGAAAAGAATTTGCATTTTCTACCTCTTCAGCCTTATTCATTTGTGCTGTCTTTGCATGTGTCCTTGCTGGAAATACTTAGAAAAGTCACTAATATAATATTGAATGTTTCTTAGGTTGTTAGAACATGTAAAGAACCTTCATATTTTCTAAGAACTCTGTCAGTAGATATACTTTGGTTAATTAATTCATAATTATTATTGAGCAGTTGCTATATTCCAGACATATAAAATTCCTGCTTATCATGACACTTTTACCCTAATGACATGAGACATACAATTACAGAACAATTACATATATTGAATAATATGTCCAAAGGTTAAAAGTACTACAAAAAAAAGTGAAATAAGTGGAAGATAGGTACTGATGATTAGGAAAAAGTTTACTATTTTAATTTGAATGATCTTAGAAGGACTCATTGAGAAAGTAGCATTTGACCAAAAAACGTTGGACCGCAATGACCCTGGTTAGAAGGAAGTGAGCAAAAGTAATAGTAAGAGATTCCTTTTTAAAAGTATTAGAGGCAAGTCATGGAGCGTTTTTAGGTGCTCATAGAAACTGACTTTTTCCTGTGTGACATGGAAACCATTTCAGTTTTTTAAATAAGAATTGACATAAATTTACTTTGGTTCAAAATGATAACTCTCACTTCTGCTTTGAAAATCTGCTGCTGGAAATACAGAGTGGAAGCAGGAAGACAAGTTAAGGAACTTGAGAAATCATTCAATCAAAAGTTAATAGTCGATTGGACCAGAGTATCATTCTGGATCTTGGAAGTCAAATTCTATATACTTTGAAATAAGAAAACAAAAGAATTTGATAACTGATGAGATGTGAGAGAAAGAAAATAGTCAGGTGGAGTGTACAATTTAACTCTGGCTTGGGTGTTTCCAGGAAAGGATGAAAGAGCAAACAAAAGCAGGGCAAGTTGACAGTAGTTGCATAGAAAAGACATGGTGCAGGAATGTAGAATGTGGACTAGGTTACGAGGGTAGGGAAAGCAGGAGGATGCATATGCATGGTGTCATGAATATCCGAGAAGGATATTCCCTTATACTTGAAGGAATGGAATACATGAATGCATAAATCAATGATCCTTTTTGACTGAATGGTTTTCTTAGAAGGGGCCAAGTAAGAGGCTTGGGGAAATTATGGAAACTCATCAAACTGAAGGTGGAAGCACAGTGATAAATACCAAGAGGAAGGGAGACTGGAGAAGCAACTATCAGCATAAGTGTTAGTACAGACTCCCCTGAGAGATGGAAACTATACTTTGTGCTTTGCCAATTATGATTTAAAAAACAATGCAGAGGTAAACTCTAGTTGATGTCACAACATTTGGTTTTACTCAGGGCTGACTGTATGTGTGAGACCTGTGCAGTTGACAGGACCCCATGCTTAGAATGGCCTTGTACTTAGGCTCTGCTGTCAGTCTTGAGACGAGTAATTTTCGAACAAGGATGTTTTGTGGTACCTTGTAGAGGATAACATCAACCTCCAACCAGAACTGATTTGGATATTGAAACTGATGTTGCCACATTTGCACCAAGAGGGTATGAAAAAGTATAATTATTACATAATAAGGGTTTTTTTGGGCGAGCAGGATAGGCTCCCAAGCAGGTAAAAAATGGCTCAGGTGATCAAGGGTAAATGTCATGGGTTTATATTGTTATTAAGAGACAGGCTGAGGGTCTCTATGATGTAGCTGGGTTATGTTGATCTGAACTTCTCCACCTGGTGCCAAGAGAGGGCGTGCAGCCTTTCTTATTGGCTCACCCCACTAGGGGCTTAAAAACTGTCAGCTATTAAGCATCAAAAACGCAGTCAGACTCTCTACTGAAAGAGGTGTGCAGAATTCTGTCTTGCACTGGTCCCACAAATTATGTAGCCAGTTCTGGTTTCACAGAAGCAAATACTGAGAAAAAGTTGTTGTTAGGAATTCACTACTCTAAAGGGAAGGGGGAAGGCAAGATGCAGAAGCCCAATGTGGGTAAAATTGCAATATTTCCAGAATCTCTCCCCTGGCCTTAGTGCATCTCCTTATCAACAGTTGTTTCCAAGGGGTGGAGAGAAGTAGGCCATCTCCATATCAATAGGTAATTACAAAGGTGAGGAGGGCATATCTGGACTGGAGACGTTGGGTGGCGTCCCCTCTTCTGCAGCTGGGTCACTAGAGACATGGGCAAGCAGAAGTGGACATGCTTGTAAGCAATAAATGGGTTTTCGGTTTCTCCTACTTTATTTCTCCCTTTGACTGATTTTGGTTTCAAAGGTATTTTGCTCCAGGATTTCCCTCCAGAGTACACCCAGCAAAGCTGTTCCTCTTTCACATTCTTCCCTGTGTAGGGTAAAATGGTCATGCTCGTATTTCCTTATGTGCTCATTTATGAATGTGGACACCCCTCAAGCTAGGAGCAAATTCTTCTCTGAAGGGGAGTCTGGGAAGGTTCATCTCCACAACTTCCAGATTTGGGCAACTACTAAATATCTTAATAGTTGTCATAGGTCCTAAATGCAAATTAAAAGATTTGATTATCTTTTGTAAATTAAATATAGGTCTAAAATAAAGGTCATATTAATAGTCACCATATAGAGCATAGGATTTATTATCAAAGAAGTAGAATTCAGACTTCACCTCTATTATTTATTAGACACATGACTTACCAGATACAAAAAGTTCAGTCTCTTTCAGTGTTAGGTTTTTTTTTTTAATGCAGATAACAATAATACAAATACATATTTGTTTTGAAGAATAAAAATGTAAAATAACCTTCGAAGCATAAAGGTTTTGTATAAATGTTAGTTGTTACCTTCATGAAGTGCTTCAAAGTAAAACCTTGTGACCTGTATTTAGACTGCTCAAAATTCGGTTCTTTTGCAGTGGAAGAGAGTTTTGTAAAATTATATCTATTTTGTCCTTTCTGTTGGTAGCCTTCTTTTTAAGAGCAAACTTTTAGTCATGCTAAACTTTTCCCATGCATTGTTAAAAGAAATGACAGGCCCCAAATGGAGTCACTTTGGTAAGCCCACTTCACCAAACTGAGACTTAATAACTAACTTAATTACAATTTCAACCTCTCCCCAGAGTGAAATCTTAAAACAGTCAATTTGGAACTACCTGGTGAGTACTAGTGAAGTAATCTGCCTGACAGACCCCTGCTACCCCTTGAGAAAAGTAACCCTTGCCACAAAAAATCCACAATATGCTACTAACTTGCTTGTCCTGACTCCTTATGTCTATAAAAATCTTTCCTTTCGTACATCTCTTCAGAGCTCCTTTATGACTGTTAGATGGGATGCTGTTTGATTCATAAATCATTGAGTAAAGCCAATAAGATATTTAAAATTTACTCAGTTGAATTGTTGTTTTTTAACACCATTCATAATTGCTGTGGAGGGATAGTTGAGATAGATGAAGAGAAAAAAAATTAGTGATAATGTTTGATATCTTGATCTGGGCAGTGAGTGTACACACGTGTCAAAATTCATCAGGCTCTACACTAAGTTTTGTACATTTTATTTTAAGTATTTCAATATAATTTGTTTTAAACAGTGAATTACTGATATACACATCAATCTGGGTGGATTTCAGTGGGGAAAAAATTACCACCTAGTGTATCTACTTTATTTAACAAACTCAGCTAAGTTACATGAAGCTCAATAGAAAAAAATTTAAGTTTTAAACTGATCAAAGTATATTTCTTACTCAGCTCAATGTTTTAAAGGGTTATTAGTATCTTATGTAAGGCATCAATGTTTTATTTGTTTTCTCAAAGTATATTATTAAAAGGATGCTTCTGTTTAACCATTTCTTGTTTGTACAATCACATTTATGGGCTTTTGCAGGACTTTTCAACAAAAAAATCCATGTGTCCTTAACATTTGCCACTGATCTGAATTTCTTATACTCAAATTATAAGTAAAATTATGAAGAAAGTTTGAATCCTCACCCAGGTCACCAGGAGTAGAGACCCAATTACACAAAATCATAGAGACAAGTCTCCAGTTCATGTTTAAAACACTCTTTGTTATAAGTGAATAGAAAATGAAATAAACAAGTCCCAAGTTTGAATGATAAAAGTTTGACAGCTGCCCCAAATTCTCTTGTAAACTGGGCTGTGTAATCTCATGATGTTTCTGGAGGCTTAAAAAGAAAGATCCATAGCATCATAACATTATCTCTGTTTCTTTCAGGTTCTCATTTTTTAAATTGAAGTCTTAAGATAGAGCTGACTGTTTAAAATTAAAATGTTTTCATCACTTCAAATTCTGCAGCTGTTCCTTTTCTCATAGTGTTTTGTGTCGCATAAGCAAATCCTATCCCAATTATTCAGGAACAGATTTGTCATTCCTGGTCTCTGAAATAGCTCAATATATAATTGGAGGTAGAAATTGTAAATACTTGTATTTATGTAGGATTGGAACTGCTAAATAGAACTGTACTCACACTCTTGATATAGATCTTTAATAGGAAAACGATCATTTTAGAGCCTGAGTATGAACCTATTTCTCCATGTACATTTTGTTTATATTGAAATTTAACTAAGAAAACAAAGGAAACATTTATCTCACCAGTATGTTGAAGTAAGCTAAGATCTTACTTGGTTATCCCACAACACAGTGCAAAAATATGTGAAAATATCAAGAAAAAATAACGAAAAACATTACTGTTTTTATCAGTTCCTCCTCCTTTTCTCCTCTCTATTACACTGTGTTAGGTATAGAGGTCTTATTTAATCCCTGAATGAGAAATGGAAAATGTCATACTATTAAATTAAAATGGTAAAAATTGCACCCTTCCTAAGTGGGCATACTATTGACAAAATTCTACATCAAACATGCATTTTAGGAGATTCAAGATGGCTGCATGAGAGGTGACACAGGCAACTCCTCCCAAAACCACAAATAGTACAAAAATATAGTTAATTTATACAACTAACCCTAAAAGAGCAACGAGAAAGAAGGCTGAACCAGGCTGCATACAAACCTCACGAACAGAGCAGACCTCACGAAACAGGGTAACATAGGAAAGCCTTAATCAGGAGGGACCCAGGCCCTTCCCCCAACCCAGCTCACCAGTGGGAGGAAGAGAAATGGAGTGGGGAAGGGGTGGAAGCTTAGGACTGCTGAGCGCCTAGCCCTGGAGATCTGCTTTGTGAGCGGAAGCCTATATTGTGTGGTGCTCTGGACATTGGGGAGCTCAGACAGCAGAGTGCTTGGGAGACTGAAATTCTGGCCATTGTGGAGGTGGGGATCCACATCTAGCCACTTTGTGTCAAAGGAGGGGGAGGTGGTCTAAGAGGCTTCCTAGAGTAAGAGGGAAGCTGAAGGGGCAGGGTTTGACAGACCTTGCTGCACGAGAGAAGGGAGAGCTGGAAAGGTTGTCTGGGTGAGCTCTGCCCAGCTGGTTGGAAACTTTGAGGAGCTTCAGGTGCTCCATCTCCCTGGCTGCCTACTCAGCTCCGAGGCCCCCACTGTGACACACAGCCTGCTGCACTTTCCTCCTAGCCTGCCGGAACTGGTTCCCAAACTGGCAGTCACTCTGCTGGAGTCAGGCCACCCAGAGGGAGGCCCTGCCTACAACAGCTAGAGACGCAAAGTACAGAGGCTTACATGTGTGTGCTTGGCCCACTGGCTCTGACACTGGACACAGGCACTGCAGACGGGAATCAGAAACAGATCTTTTATCCATCCAATAACCTGCTCCTCTCCCCTATGAACCCCAATCTCACTCTAGGGGACGAGCAGCTCCAGAGACTGGAGTTTCTGCGCACTACTGGGCACCACACAGAAGTATGAAATGTCAAAAGAACATGGTTCAGACCCAAATCTCACAAACCCCAGAAAGAGGGACAAATGAAACTGAACTCACAAATCTTCCTGAAAGAGAGTTCAAAATAAAAGTTATAAACATGCTTATGGAGGTACAGAAAAATATTCAAGAACTCAGGAACGAATTTAAGTCAGAGATTTAATCATTAAGAAATTCCATATGTGAAATGAAACATATAATGGAGGGATTTAAAAGCAAATTAGATGTAGTAGAGGAGATGGCAAATGGAATAGAAATTAGAGAAGAGGAATACAAAGAAGCTGAGGCACAGAGAGAAAAAGGAATCTCTAAGAATGAAAGAATATTGAGAGAACTCTGTGACCAATACAAACGGAACAATATTCGCATTATAGGGGTACCAGAAGAAGAGAGAGGAAAAGGGGATAGAAAGTGTCATTGAGGAGGTAATTGCTGAAAACATCCCCAATCTGGGGAAGGAGATAGTCTCTCGGGACATGGAAATGCACCGATCTCCCAACCCAAGGGACCCAAGGAAGACACCAAGACATAATAATTAAAATGGCAAAGATCAAGGATAAAGACAGACTTTTAAAAGCAGCTAGAGAGAGAAAAAAGATCACACACAAAGGAAAACCCATCAGGCTATCATCAGACTTCTCAACAGGAACCTTACAGGCCACAAGGGAGTGGCATGATATACTTAATGCAATGAAGCAGAAGGGCCTTGCCCAAGAATACTCTACCGGGAAGGTTATCATTTAAATTTGAAGGAGGGATTAAACAATTTTCAGATAAGCAAAAGCTGAGAGAATTTATCTCCCACAAACCACCTCCACAGGGCATTTTGGAGGGACTCCTACACATAGAAGTATTCCTAAGGTTAAATGATGTCACCCAAAGGATAGACAAAAAGTACAGAATATGATTCATAACATACAAAGAACGGAGGAGAAATAAAAAGGAGGGAAAAAAAAAAGAACCTTTAGGTTGTGTTTGTAATAGCATACGAAGTGAGTTAAATAGGGCAGTTAGATAGTAAGGGAATTACCCTTCAACCTTTGGTAACCACGAATCTAAAGCCTGCAATGCCAATAAGTCCATACCTATCGATAATCACCGTAAATGTAAATTGTCTGAATGCACCAATCAAAAGCCATAGAGTCACTGAATGGATAAAAAAACACGACCCATCTATATGCTGCCTACAAGAGACTCACTTCAAACACAAAGACATACACAGATTGAAAGTGAAGGGATGGAAAAAGATATTTCATACAAATAATAGTGAGAAAAAAGCAGGAGTTGCAGTACTTATATCAGAGCAAATAGACTTCAAAACAAAGAAACTCACAAGAGACAAAGGACATTACATAACGATAAAAGGGTCAGTCCAACAAGAGGATACAACTATTATAAACATCTATGCACCCAACACAGGATCACCTACATATGTGAAACAAATACTAACAGAATTAAAGGGGGAAATAGAATGCAATGCATTCATTTTAGGAGACTTCAACACACCACTCACTGCAAAGGACAGATCAACCAGACAGAAAATAAATAAAGAGACAGAGGCACTGAAAAACATATTAGAACAGATGGACCTAACGGACATCTACAGAACACTCCATCCCAAAGGAAAAGGATACACATTCCTCTCAAGTGCACATGGAACATTTTCAAGAACAGATCATATACGAGGCCACAAAAAGAACCTCAGTAAATTCAAAAAGACTGAAATTGTACCAACCAGCTTCTCAGATCACAAAGGTATGAAACTAGAAATAAATTACACAAAAAGAACAAAAAAGCCTAAAAACATATGGTGGCTTAATAACATGCTCCTAAATAATCAATGGATCAATGACCAAACAAAACAGAGATCAAGCAATATATGGAGACAAATGACAACAATAATTCAACACCACAAAATCTGTGGGATGCAGCGAAGATCATGCTAAGAGGGAAATATATTGAATACAGGCCTACCTCAGGAAAGAACAATCCCATATGAACAGTCTATACTCACAATTAATGAAACTGGAAAAAGAAGAGCAGATGAGGCCCAAAGTCAATAGATGGAGGGACATAATAAAGATTAAAGCATAAATAAATAAAATTGAGAAGAATAAAACAATAGAAAGAATCAATGAAAGCAGGACCTGGTTCTTTGAGAAAATAAACAAAATAGATAAACCCCTAGCCAGACTTATTAAGAAAAAAAGAGAGTCTACACACATAAACAGAATCAGAAATGAGAAAGGAAAAATCACTATGGATACCACAGAAATAAAAAGAATTATGAGAGAATACTATGAAAAATTATATCGTAACAAACTGGATAACCTAGAAGAAATGGACAACTTTCTAGAAAAATACAACCTCCCAAGTCTGACCCAGGAAGAAACAAAAAAATCTGAATAGACCAATTACCAGCAAAGGAATTGAACTGGTAATCAAAAAACTTCCTAAGAACAAAACCCCTTGACCAGATGGTTTCACTACTGAATTTCATCAAACATTTAGTGAAGACCTAATACCCATCCTCATTAAAGTTTCCCAAAAAGTAGAAGAGGAGGGAATACTCCCAAACTCATTCTACAACACCAACATCACTCTAATACTAAAACCAGGAAAAGACACTACACAAAAAGAAAATGACAGACCAATATCCCTGATGAACATACATGCAAAAATACTCGACAAAATATTAGCAAACCAAATTCAAAAATACATCTAAAAGGTAATCCATCATGATCAAGTGGGATTAATTCCATGGTTGCAAGGATGGTACATTTGAAAATCCATCAACATCATCTACTACATCAACAAAAAGAAAGACGAAAAACAAATGATAATCTCCATAGATGCTGAAAAAGCATTCAACAAAATTCAACATCCATTCATGATAAAAACTCTCAACAATATGGGTATAAAGGACAAGTACCTCAACATAATAAAGGCCATATATGACAAACCCACAGCCAACATTATACTTAACAGCAAGAAGCTGAAAGTTTTTCCTTTAAGATCAGGAACAAGACAAGGATGCCCACTCTCCCCACTTTTATTCAACATAGTACTGGAGGTCCTAGTCACGGTAATCAGAAAACACAAAGAAATAAAAGGCATCCAGACGGGCAAGGAAAAAGTCAAACTCTTCCTCTTTGCAGATGATATGATATTGTACATAAAAAATCCTAAAGAATCCACTCCAAAACTATGAGATCTAATATCTGAATTCAGCAAAGTTGCAGAACACAAAATTAATACACAGAAATCTGTTACATTCCTATACACTAACAATGAACTAGAAGAAAGAGAAATCAGGAAATAATTCCATTAACAATCTCTTGAAAAAGAATAAACTACCTAGGAATAAACCTAACCAAGGAAGTGAAAGACCTATACACTGAAAACTACAAGACACTCTTAAGAGAAATTAAAGAGGACACTAATAAATGGAAATTCATCCCATGCTTTTGGTTAGGAAGAATTAATATTGTCAAAATGTCTATACTGCCTAAAACAATTTACAGATTCAATGCAATACCTATCAAAATACCTGAAGCATTCTTCAGTGAACTAAAGAAAATAGTTTAAAATTCATATGGAATGACAAAAGACCCCGAATAGTCAAAGCTATCCTGAGAAGGAAGAATAAAGCAGGGGGAATTATGCTCCTTGACTTCAAGCTCTACTACAAAGCCACAGTAATCAAGACAATTTGGTACTGGCACAAAAACAGACCCATAGACCAGTGGAACAGAATAGAGAGCCCAGATATAAACCCAAACATATATAGTCAATTAATATATGATAAAAGTAGCCATGGATATACAATGGGGAAATGACAGCCTCTTCAACAGCTGGTGTTGGAAAAACTGGACAGCTACATGTAAGAGAATGAAACTGGATTACTGTCTAACCCCATACACAAAAGTAAACTCAAAATGGATCAAAGACCTGAATGTAAGTCATGAAACCATAAAACTCTTAGAAAAATATATAGGCAAAAATCTCTTGGACATAAACATGAGTGACTTCTTCATGAACATATCTCCCCGGACAAGGGAAACAAAAGCAAAAATGAAGAAGTGGGACTATATCAAACTAAAAACCTTCTTTACAGCAAAGGACACAATCAGTAGAACAAAAAGACATCCTACAGTATGGGAGAATATATTCATAAATGACATATCCGATAAGGGGTTCACATCCAAAATATATAAAGAGCTCACGCACCTCAACAAACAAAAAGCAAATAAGCCAATTAAAAAATGGGCAGAGGAGCTGAACAGGCACTTTTCCAAAGAAGAAATTCAGATGGCCAACAGGCACATGAAAAGATGGTCCATATCACTAGTCATCAGAGAAATGCAAATTGATACCACAATGAGATATCACCTCACACCAGTTAGGATGGTCGCCATCCAAAAGACAAACAATAACAAATGGTGGTGAGGATGTGGAGAAAGGGGAACCCTCCTACACTGCTGGTGCGAATGTAAATTAGTTCAACCATTGTGGAAAGCAGTATGGAGGTTCCTCAAAAAACTCAAAATAGAAATACCATTTGACCCAGGAATTCCACTCTTAGGAATTTACCCTAAGAATGCAACAGCGCAGTTTGAAAAAGACATATGCACCCCTATGTTTATCATAGCACTATTTACAATAGCCAAGAGTTGGAATCAATCTGTGCCCATCAGTAGATGAATGGATAAGAAGATGTGGTACATTTCAGCCATAAGAAGAAAACAAATCCTACCATTTGCAACAACATGGATGGAGCTAGAGTGTATTATGTTCAGTGAAATAAGCCAGGCAGAGAAAGACAAGTATCAAATGATTTCACTCATCTGTGGAGTATAAGAACAAAGAAAAAAACTGAAGGAACAAAGCAGCAGCAGACTCACAGAACCCAAGAATGGACTAACAGTTACCAAAGGGAATGGGACTGGGGAGGATGGGTGGGAACGGAGGCATAAGGGGGGAAAAGGGTCATTACAATTAGCACACATAATGTAGCTGAGGGGGGACATGGGAAAGGCAGTATTTACAGAGAAGACAAGTAGTGATTCTATAGCATCTTACTATGCTGATGGACAGTGACTCTACTGGGGTATGTGTGTGGGGACTTGATAATAGGGCATCTACTAACCATAATGTTGTTCAAGTGATTGTTCATTAACAATACCAAAATAAAAAAACATGCATTTTAAAAGGAGGAAAAGGAGGACTTTATATTTATATATGACTTTTTCATAGGCCTAGAAAATATAACTTGATGAAAGAGAGAGAAACAGGGAAAGTGAAAGAGGAAGAGAAAATGAGAATCATTAAGAATGTGGGCAGAAAAGTAACTTAAAAGTACAATTTTACTTGACTCAGTTGATACTCAAAAGAAAAGTTAGTAGTACTATCAATGTTCTCAAGTAGGTACTTTCTTCAGACTATATACTCTACCCCTTCATTACTGTTAAAAAGATTAAAAGTCATGATCACAGCATTTAAAAAAAACAATGCAAGTTAATTTTGGCTAATCTGATATCTTAAAATAGAGCATCATAAATATCACACCAGAAAGATGAGAATTTATTTTTTAATGCTTCCAGAAAAAAAGCTGTCTGTCATCCTCAGTTTATCAGTCCTGACCAAGAAGAAAAAGCCTTCCTAATTCTAAATCTAATTTTTAATTCTATTATTTAATCACATACATCTACCCAGAATCTTAGCAAAAATGTGAACTTACTCCTCTCAAACTCGAGAAGTTTTCTTTTAGCTTTGTCTTGTTTTTTTCTAATGTACACCAACAAAGCATGATCCCTGCACAATTTGCATCTGAGTCACTTCATATGGTTGCTAAAATGCAGATACCTTCAGATCAGCATATTGGAAGTGATAACAGAAGATCTACCTTTTAAATTTGGTTTCTTAAGAATAGTTAATCATGTAAGAGTTACTAGTATTGAGAACCATTTTCTCCCGATTACTTATGAATTTGCCCTAATCCTTTCATTATCATAATGATAATTCTACCTTAAATTCTCATCAAAATATTCACCTCCCTAAACGATTCATCATATTCTTAACGATACAGCATAGACTTAAAATTTTTATCATGTTTCATCAAAATTGTCATCCCCCTCATATAAAGTCATTCAACAAATCTTAAAGTTTTATGGCAAATTATATCCTATTTATTTCCCTTTAACTCAGTTGATTTTTCAATTCTTATACCAAATGAAACATGTAAAAAACTAAACACAACATTTTCTATCACAAGCCACCTTCTCCTGACTTGTCTGAGGCCATTAAGAGCAGTATTGTGGTACTTCAAAAAGCGTAATCAGGACTGTTTAAGTTGGATAAACAACCGAAATCCCTTTAGCGGCGCCTCAAAATACATATGGATAAAAATGTATAGCAGTAATGTGCAAATAATGACCTCGTGTTATCAATATGCTAATTCTATGTAAAAATTGTCGTAACTGGCCATCTTTAAAATTATACCCATCCTAGGTGTTTAAAATACTTTTTTAAAGGAGCAAATGTCCTTAATATCCAGAATTCTCAGCTACACAGAAAAGAATACTTCCAAATATTATCATGCCCCAGACAGATTAAATTTTGATAGTAACTTAAATAATAAAATTCAGTTCAAATATTCAGAGACACGTACACATTTATTATTTCAACTGTTTAATTTTCCTCTGGTGCATGTATTAATTAATTAACGTGCTGGTCTTCTTATGTGATGATTTGCTTGGCAAGGAAGAATTATTAATAAAAAATATTCCTCTTGCTTTAGTATGGAGCTTGGGATCTTTATTTTATTTTACTTATTTTAGCTTCTGACAAGCTTAAAAAGAGCAGGAAATGTGTCCTAGATATACTATATAAGATAAAAATTGAGAGAGAAGTAACATCAAACCTGGGTGAGAAAGAAAAAAATGCATATACACAAAAAAATAGTTTTTTAAAGTCTGTTTCCTTTTAACACTGAGATAACTAAAGACAAAAATATAATAATAATAATAGTAATGATAAATTGAGTAGGATCAAAACTTATGAAAATAGAGAACACACAGCCATCTAAAGAAAGGAAAAATTCTGTCTTAATCTAAAAACTATTCATGAATCTAAAAGAATCACATCCCTCATTTAAAAAGAAACAGGTTAGCAAAAAGTTTTGGGGGGAAAACATGCTTTAGAAATCTATAATAAACTCCTGATTTTTACATGAATTGGGCTAATCCTTATTTGAAAACATCCCAAACTAAGGTTTGGGATAATCTGTATTTTCCATTTTTTCAACATCTTAACTCTGCAAGAACAATCTTTTCCATACAGATATGAACAGGATTGGCTTATACATTAGGCATTGTAGGCACAGTAGGTCAGAGAAATGTTATAATATCATATGAATATATTATTATATTAATCTTATTGTAAAATAATAATTTTGAATATGTGTTTAAAAGAAGAAAGGGCCCACAAAGGCAGACATGCCTTAGACCCATGAAAGCATAATGTGACCCTATATTATGCTCAGATCACATAAACCAAGCCCCATACTCATTCTGTTACCCCATAAAAAGAAATATTTCTTCCCTCTTGCTTGAAATAAAGTGAAAAGCACCTCTTCTTAAGTTCCTAAGGAAAACAAAAGGTGAGAACAGATTTTGAAATCGTATTACTTATATTTCTTCTGATTTGAAATTTTTCACATCTACTTTTGAAAGGCTCTTTGATCAATAGACATAAGTCCTTTGCCTTGAAAACTGTAAGGACAGAGAAAGGTATCCCCTCTGTGGAGTAGAGGGAATACATTTCCCCTCAGAAGCAATGTGGAATATGCAAAGATCACATGCTTTGGACTCAAAAGCAGTATCTCAGTTTTGGCAATTTAGGTGTGCAAGTTTTGGCAATTTTTATAACATCTTTATGCCACCTTTCCTCTGTATGTTAAAAAAAATGGTATCATGATGTGTAAGAGTATTTTTATGACATATAACTGGCAACTCCCAACTTAAACAGGCTTTTTCTTCAATATCCCCACAGCAGAAAAATGCCAACATTATTTACCAAGCAGCTCAGAACAAAACCCTTGGCCTAATGCATGAACCCTTTCACATCCCATATTTAATCAACCTTCACCTCATCTGCCTGACTTGTCCAGCCTACAGTATCTCTCTCCTAGACTATGCCAATAGCCTGTCTATAGTTCCCCGTATGCTGGCTCTTTCATCCTATAATCTATATGCCACACAGGTGCCAGAGTTATCTTTTTAAAACAGAAATCAAATCATGACATCACCAGTGCTTCCAACAGAGAATGCAATATCTCCATTAAGCTATGGCCTCAAAGTATCCCATATGGCCCTTTCCTATCTCTCTGACTTCATTTCCTACCTTTCTAGCTACAATGGTTTTTTTAGACTTTTATTTAAAATAAATGTTTATTTTAGAATCGTTTTATATTTACAGAAAAGGTGTGAAAATATGGCAGATAGTTCCCATGTATTCCATGTCCAGCTCCTCTCTTATTGACATTTTACCCTAATATGGAGTATATATCACAATTAATGAACCAATATTGATGCATTACTATGAAATAAAACCCACATTTTATTAAAACGTCCTTAAGTTTTTTACTTAATGTCCTTTTTCTACTCCAAGATATCATCTTGAATACTACTTTACATTTAGCTGTTGTGTCTTCATAAGCATCTCCTGGCATTACAGTTTCTCAGACTTAAATGACCTTGATTATTTTGAGCATTATTGGTAAGGTTTATTGCAAAATGACCCTCCACTGGAATTTTTCTATTACTTTTGCCATGAGTCGGCTGGAGTTAAATCCTCTGAGAGAAAAGCCACAGAGAGATCTTTCCTACTAAAAAAGGAAAATGTACAACTAAATTGATTTTCTGCTAATAATTATAACTGAGGCATGATGTCTTGAACCGGCAATATTTTTTATTATCAACACGTTCAGCAACTGTGTGTGTGTGTGTGTGCACATGCTAAAAAAAAAAGACCATAGAGGTAATGTGTCATTCTTCTCACATCACAATACATCAAAGGTACAGAATATCAACAGGATTAATCACTATTGATGCTAACCTTAATTACCTGGCTAAGGTCATATTTGTTAGTTTTCTTCATTGCAATATTTTACTTCCCCCCCTTCCCAAACAACTGTGTACTTAAGAAGGAAGGCATAATGTGCATCCCACACTTAACACACAGAGAATTATGCCTTATGGCCTTGAGAATGGAGTATTTACATAAATGACTTGGAATTCTCTTCCATGGGATCTTTGTATATTTTCCCCCTTTCGTTCATGCATTTATAATAGTATGGATATTTATTTGGCATTTTGGGTTATAATTCAATACCATTTTATTTTGCTGCTCATATAATAACATGTTTGGCTATTGGAGTCTCTGCAGTTGAGTCCTGTGTTCCTTTGACGTATGCCTATTATTTTTTCTTTTGTTTTGTTTTTTGTTAGCACTTCTTTACCTTCTGGTACTATAAGGTGCTCCAGCCTCATTTTTTGTATTTCCTGCTCCAGTCCTAGAATCAGCCATTTATCCAAGGAGTCCTGGTTACTTTTATTGGAGAATGGTATTGAAAACCAAGATCATGCTCATTCTTACTAGGTATCATTTTTTCTATGCCTTCCCAACTGACAGAGAGATGCAACATATGTGTATATACTAGTCCATATTTTTATATTTATTTATACATATTTCTCTATGTATCTCTATATAAATATTAAAATAAATGCGTACATACTGATGTCTCTAACTCCAGTCCCTTGGATCATTCTAGTCTTCTCCCCTTGCTTGTCTGTAACCTGCCATTACAACAGTGAGAAATGGCACAACCATACATCATTAAATAACTTAATTTTTAAATTCAATATACATGTATAGTGCTTCCAAAATTGTTAACCTATACCTCCACAGGAAGCAACTTTATCAACCCAAAGTGCTATGTCCATTTCCTTTCACCTTTAGTTTTATAGACTCCCCTCTTCCAAAGTTATTAAAGACAGCACCCTTTCCTCCCAACACTTTCATATTTTTTTAGATTATTTTTAAACAGTTTGCATTCCAACCCATCATCCCTGACCTCCTAAATTAGTTTCTTAATTTGCATTCATTAAAATCCACTGTTTGGGCTGTAAAGTTCTGCGGGTTTTGTAAAGCACTGTGTTGTATCTATACAAGTATAGTTATATGTAGAATAGTTTTAACATCCCAAAACTTTTCTGTGCTTCACCTGTTCAACCATTTCTTATCCCCAAATTCCAGGCAAACATTGATCTGTTTACTGTCTCTATATTTTTGCCTCAGCCAGAACTTCATTATTGTTTTTGCTTACCTTCATAGTCCATTTGTTTTTATTGCTGAATAGTATGCCATTGTATGTATGTACCACAGTTTGCCATTCACCTCTTTATGCATTCACTTATTGAAAGGCATCTTGAATGCTTCTAGTTTAGGGTCAGGATGAATAAGTGCCTCTATAAACATTTACATGCAGGTTTTGGATGGACACAAGCTTTCAATTCAATTGGGTAAATATCCAGGAGCATTAGTGCTGGATCATATGATAAGACTTGGTTTAATATTGTAAGAAACTGCCAAGCTGTCCTAAATTAGTGCTGTGCCGTTATTTCATTGCCACCAGAAATGAAATCCCCACCAGAAATGAAAGTTTCTGCTGCTTCACATCTCATCAGTATTCTAAAACAGAAATCAAACCATGACATCACCAGTGCTTCCAACAGAGTATGCAATATCTCCATTAACCTATGGCCTCAACGTGTTCCATATGGCCCTTTCATCAGCGTTTAGGTTTTAGCTATTCTAATAGGTGTATTATAATATTTTGTTTTGATTTACATTTTTCATGATAAATGATGTGAGCATCTTGTCACATGATTATTTGCTCTGTATATCTCCTTTGAGGAGGTGGCTGGTTCAGACCTTTCACCCATTTTTTAATTGGGTTGTTTTCTTATTACTGAGTTTTGAGATTTCTTTGCATCTTCATATTCCAATTCTTTATCAGATAAGTGTTTAGCAAAAATTTTCTCCCAGCCTGCAATTTGTCTTTTCATTATTTTAGCAGTGTCTTTCATAGAAGAGAAAATGTTAATTTTATAATCCAACAACTCTACTTTTTTAATTAATGAATTGTGCTCTTGGTATTGTATCAAAACCTTACCACCAAATCCACAGTCACCTAAATGTTCTCCTATGTCTTCTTCTAGAAGTTGTATAAGTTTTTTGCATTTTGTGTTTCTGTCTGTAATGTATTTTGTGCTATATTGGTGTAAGGTGCAAGGTCTGTGCCTAGGCTCAGAGTTTTTTTGTTGTGGTGCTACATTGACATTCAGTTGCTCCAGCACAATTTTTGAAAAGACTGGAGTTTCTACACTGAATTGCCTTAGCAACTTTGTAAAATTTCAGTTCATTATATTTGTAGTCATTCATCTAGGCTCTATATTCTGTTCCATTCATTTATGGTTGATCCTCCTGTCAATACACAATATCTTGTTTACCGTAATTTTGTAGTAAATTTTAAAAACCGATCACGTGAGCCTTCCAACTTGGTTCTTCATCTGCAAGGTCTTGGCTAACATATCTAAATTCTTCACCTTTCCATATAAATTTTAAAATCAGTATTTTGAAACCACAAAATAACTTGTAGAAGCTTGACTGGGCTTGCATCATAGACAAAGTTGGGGGTAACTGACACCTTAATAAGACTGATAGTATCAAACTAAAAAATGGAATCTCTTTCCATTTATTTATATCTTTTTTTGGTGTCTTTTAGTTTTGGCATACAATTCCTGTTCATATTTTGTTAGATTAACATCTAAGTAGTTATTTTGCAGAGGTAGATAGGAGTGCAATACTAGTTTTTTTTTAATTTCAAATCCCAATTATCTATTGCTGGTATATTTGAAAGCAACAGACGTTAGTATATTATCTTTGTATTATATATTAACCTTGCCATATACTTCTTTAGTTTTTCTAGGCATTTATTATTTATTATAGATTCTTTGTGTTTCTATTAAGCACTTACGGTGTTATAACTCCCTGTAACCAGTTCTTTAAGGAGCTTTATCTGAATCTCAATTTTGTAACAATATGTTACAAAATGGAAACAATAATAAAGGAATCATTGTTTTTCTAGTGATCTCTTCACTGATATGAACACTTCTATCAAAGTGGATATTTGTGGATATTTTGATAAATGGTATTTTCATTTTAATTCAAAATGACTTTTAAAAATTTCTCATGAGACTTTCTTTGTTCCGTAAGTTATTTAGAAGTATGTTCCTAATTTCCCAATATCTGGAGATTGTCATGGTTTTTTTCAGCTAATTGAATTGTAGTTTATTCCATTGTGGTCCAAGAACATATTTTACATGATTTCTTTTTATTATTATTATTTATAAAAGTGTATTTTATGTCCCAGCATGAGATCTGTCTTGGTTAATATTCCATGCTAGCCTGGGAAAATTGTGTATTCTGCTGTTGTTAAAGGTAGTATTCTATCAAGTTGATTGATAGAGCTGTTAAGGACATCTATATTCTTACTGATTTCTGCCTGTCTGATCTATCAGTTACTAACAGAGAGGTGTTGAAATTAACAACAATGATAGTGGATTGGATGATTTCTCCTTTCAATTTTATCAATTTTGCTTCACTATTATGACAGTCTTTTTTTAGGTACATACACATTTAGGATTGTTATGTTTTTTTGGAAAATTAACCCTTTCATCATTAGGAAATGACTCTCTTTATCCCCAGTAATCTTCCCTGTTCTGAAGTCTGAAATTAATATAACTACACTGGCTTTCTTTTGATTAGTGTTAATATGATATATCTTTCTTTATCTTTTTATTTTTAATTGCCCGTGTCTTTATATTTAAAGTGGGCTTTTAGAGACAACATAGAGGGTCTAATATAGTGGGGTCTTATTTTATTCAGTCTGACATCTTTCTTTTTCATTGGTGTATTTAGGATCGTTCACATTAATAATGCTTATTGATATATCTGGATATTTATCTACCATACTTTTGAATATTTTCTATCCATTGTGTTTGTTTTTTGGTCCTCTTTCCCATTCATTTTTTTTTACTTTGGTTTTAATTGAACATTTTATATTATTTAACTTTATCTCTTCTATTACAAGAGATATAATGTATTTCTCTGCCCATTTACATTCCTTTGTAAAATGTTTTTACTTCTTTATAAGATGTTTTTAGTGTACACTTGAATAGTAGAGGCATCCTTGACTTCATTTTAAATATTTAAATATTATATATATATAAAAGAGAGAGAGAGAGAGAGAGGCTCTCAAGCTAAATTTTGGGTTTACATATATGCATATTTCTAGATACTTTTTATGTGAAAATAACACCAAATAAAAGGGTTGGAAAATTATGTAGAAATTATATTTATTTGAAATATAATTTGAAAACTTCTTAAAACCCACATCCCAGTTTCAAATTGCATATCTTCTCATTTTCATATTATATTGAGTACATTTTTAAGAATGAAGTCTTTTTTTGATGAGAACAATATAGAGAAACCACCAGAAAAAATAAGAAAATATTAAAAGTATAAAAACTGAAAGATTCTATGAATCTAGAATGTGTTTATATATTTGTACATGTTGATATATCTATATACACATGTATGCCTTATGCATATATATGTGTATGCATATGTATGTATAGTCACATGTACATTAATATATGTATATATGCATGAATATATTCATATACATTTACATGTTATATATACATATGTTACAAAATATAAACCATAAAAATGGAATCATACTGTTTTTCTAGTAATCACTGATATGAACACTTCTATAACTACAAGCTCTACATCATCATTTCTAAGGCCTACATAGTATTTTGCTAAGTGGATTTACTGTTTCCTTGTATGTGGTCCCTTATAATTTGGCATTTAGTTTTTACATAATTATTTCCTATTAAAACACATTTTGTGGTGAATATTTTTAGTAATTGCATATTCTACAGCCATATAATTATTTCCTTAGTATAAACTGTAAGAGTTAAAAGTTTTGGACCCGATGGTATCTTCATTTTTAATACTTAAAGACTGTATCAATGTTACTCAAATTTATGTATCATTCAATTTTAATTTCACTTGATATTTTTGGCAAAGATACATTTGTTAAAAATTGTTGAATTAAACAAATTTTTGAAATTTGAATATAATTTCAACCTAATTTGAATATAGGTGTTTGTTCTGTGGAAAATAGCAAACTATAGAACACTAATTTTAAAAAAATGAATCTCCAAAATCTCAAATAACACATGTATTTTACCTTATATCAGAGTACAAATAGTGACATAATATAGGGCCTTTCAAATACTACGTATGCAACAACAGTGTTATTTTGGTTAGCATTTCAGTTTCAGTCTCAGTAAAATTATAATTGCTAACTCTCATCAGTCTTGTGGGTTCTAAAACCCATAAATAGTGAGTCTGGAAATGCCACAACCTACAATATTTACAAATATTGTTATTCTTTTTAACTTACAATTTTCAGAAGAGACAAACACATTCATGTTCTCTTTAAAGCATCATTTAGATATTAGAAAAATTGACTATTTTAAATTTTTGAATCATTATTTTCTAGCAGGACTAAATGTGAGGATTCTCAAATTATTAAAAGAAAAAGACACGTTTTGAGGTGTACCCTTGATGCAATACCTAAGAACAGAGAATATTAAAAAACATTTAATTATAAGAAAATCTACTTCAACATCAAGGACTTTTAATAAAGAATATCATCTTTCTAATTGAAATCCTTTTCCAAAACCTCAACATCTTGAATCATTAAAAAAAAACAGGACTACATTTCATAAAGGTTACATATGTTTTCACATCGGTAAAGAATTAAATCAATAGGTATATTTGGAAGAACAAAAGTTGAATAGTATATTCCACTGGGTGAAGAAAAAGGAGATACTGCAAGGTAGAAGTTGATGTTAACAGACTAATCATCATTTTTTAATAACAGAGGGACCTTTCTGTGAAAAAAGTACTAATATATTTTTTTCATGACTGTCTCCTCTTTCAGCTAACCTCTGAATGAGAGAAACTTCTACTGATGTCAAATGACCACAAGGATATTAACAACTGGACTTGGAGCCTGTCGGCCTCTGTTGGGTATGTCTCCTTTACCAAGTTGGCTTTCTTCCCTACTGCCACCGACCTTGCAAACAGCTCCGACAAAGGTCGGAATGGATTCATTGATCAGCCAGACCAAGCATATGACAGTCTGTGCCTTAATTGAATCCCAAAAGGGGGCAGACTGGGTTTTTATTACAGAGGCCAGCCGATAGCACTCATTAAAAGCTCCACAGACTGTGTGGTTTACTAATTAGTTTATTATACAGCCACCTTGACGATGGGCAAAGTTGTCATTTTGCCCTTTATCGCACAGGGGATGTTGTTAAAAGTTTAATCAGCTAACACTGACCAAGTTAGCTTGGCAGGCTGCTGATGGTCATTACTGAGGTCACCCCTGCTGTAGCAATTCTGACAGGGTCACAGCATGAACTTACAATGAAGAGAGTGTTACATAAGGTAAGAGCACACCTGAAGGGGACCCCAGAAAAGAGATGTGCTCTGCGGGGAGTATGAAACAGATGGGCTGTTAGGACAAGTGAATCCTTTTAAAGTTTATCTTTGCCTGCCCTGTTTAACATATGCTTTCTGAAAAAATGGGGTATACAACAGTCACTCTGATATGTTCATCAGAAATAAGATTGGTAGCAGGTTTGGATGTTTGTTTTGCCAAATATAGGGGCACCTGATTAAAATTTATTTCTCTGTGTTTTAAATAAAGTTTATATAAATTTTATATAGTTACAGGGAAGTAAGCAAGATACTTTATATTGTTTAAACTTGCCTTAGGTTAACCAAAGAAAAAGTCCTATTATAGGCTAGCATTATTTTTTACTCAGAAAATAATTCTGAGAACTGTCCAATTGTATAAGAAAATTCTCAAATTTACCAACTTTGTTCCGTTTATCTCAGAGATTCTTATTTTTCTAGTAGGCTGATTCTAAAATGTATACTATCTAAGGAAAATTTATTTTGTATGTCTAAGCAAGATTATACAGTGAGTGAAGTACAGGTGACTCAAGGTATTTGGAAAAGACTCAGTAGAGGAATATAATACAATATTGAGTTAAAAATTATTGATAAATTCAAAATATAGGTAATGTGTAAATAAAAGCACAAAATGATCTTCTTTTATGTCCATTTCTTGTTTGCCATAATGATCCTCTGAAGTCAATCTAATTCAGTTGTTAAATTAGCTCCCATAACAGTTTTCAAACCATAATTTTGATTTTTGTATACAACCTTAGTAGGATCATACTTTACAAAGTGGCTGTGTCTGCATTTTAATAGTGAGTTTCAGCTCATTGGATGATCTACTAAGATATAGATAGCCAGCTTAGAAAGAAGTATCTGCATGTCCTCTGTCTTGTTGCAGGATAGTGAAATCTCTAGAGATTGGCATGAACCTGAATCTTAGACCCCTTTTTACTATACACAAATTGTGCTGGCCCAGACTGATCCTTTGAAATTGAAGCTTTTACTAGCTTATAATCTTTTTATTTTTTCAGCATCAGTTATCATCTCTGCAATATTATCTAAAGGCTTTGTGATAGTAAATCCATATGGGTTAAACAAGATAAGAATGTGTTCAAATTATACATTTATTTTTGATACAGCAAACTTTTATTTTGACTATGTTGTGAAAAATAATATGCAACACTGAATGGCACCTGCCCTGGAGATTAAAATATAATTTGATAGATGTGCAATCACATTGAAGGAGGCTTTATGAAGAGAAATGAAGAAATATTCTCTATTGCATTCAAACTGCAGAAAGAATTTTAGTAAGCATTGTATATTATCCAAATTGTAATGGATCCAGGAATCTAGGACTAACATTTAGGCTAACTATAGGGTCTGTAGAAAGGAGGCATCTTCAGTGGTTCGCACCTCTTGGTAGTCTGGAGGAAGACTGCTCAGTCTTCCCATGGAGACAGATTGCTCAGTCAGGCCCACACAAGCAAATGCTCTGTCATTAACTCACTTTGGAACAAAAAATAAACTGCTTTAACAATGGAATTAAAAGAGTATTGCTATTGTGTGTGTTTTACCCCGCAGGCCATGAAGGAAATCATAGAACACTTTTAGTAAGAAATATGAAACCTCATTTTTTTCAAAAATATCTCAGAAGCAGTATGCTAGTTTCAAATACTTCTAAGACTTTCTAGAAAACTTTGACAAATTTAGCTATTAAAGATAAAAGCTTTGGTATATCACAGGACAACTTAAGGAAAGTGAAAAGTCAGGTTGTAGACTATGAAAAGATATTTGCAATATACAAAACTTATAAAGACAACATCAATAATGCATTAGAAATGCCTCTAAATCATTAGGGTAAGGGAAAATGCAAGTGGAAGGATGTGCAGAAGACAATGAAAACATATCAATGGAAGAAGGAAGACATGGGACCTATATATACATAACTGTATATATAATATACACACAAACACACACATATATAAAATATGTTCACACACACATATATATATATAATATGTTCAGACTTATTTTTAATCAAGGAAATATAAATGAAGACAATGACATACTGCTTTATATACCACTTTATATATATTTTGAACGACAAAGATTTTAAATTCTGATAATACCAAAATTAAAAGATAATATGGATACATACAATCTCATATACTACTAATACTTTTGAAAATGTCTTGGTATTACATACTATTGAGCATTGACATACTCCTCAAGTCAGCGATCTTTCTCCTAGGTACACATCCCACGGAACTTCTGGTACATGTACTTTAAGAGACATGCATGGGATTGTTTACCTCCTGGATAGTACAGCCATGGATGCCTATTCATAAATAAATAAATTAACTAATACACATATATGCAAATGAAACTATAATAAATAACTATAAATAAATTAACCAATACACATAAATACAAATAAAAGTAGACTATATATAGTCACTGATGGTGATATGAAAGGAAAAAAGGATTTCAATTTAAATTGTGTGTTTGTAGTGTAGGAACAAAATTAGAGAAAACCAAAAACAAAGAAACAAAAATGCACATGTCCACAGTAAAGAAGAAACTCAGAAAAGATCATGATGAGATAGATGCCAGAGCTTTGTGGAAGGGGATAAGAAGTTTTGAGCTTGGTAACCTAGGCAGGTGTTTTTATTTCCACTCAGGGACAGAAGATAAATTCTTGGGCCCAGGTGAGGCAGAGAGTTAGAATTAATACTGCTGTATAAATAAATCTGTTACCTTCACAGTGTAATGCCCTCTGTGAAAGGATGAACCGATGGCTCAAGTGGATGCTAAAAAGAAGTCTTAGCCTGAATTCTTCTGTAAGAAAAAAAAATGTTTTCCCTGAGAAGCTCAACCACTGCCCTGATTCTCAAGGCAGTTTGGATTCTTCATTACCTTTCTATTCTGGGAATCCTTGTGTCAAAAATTAGCATAAAGAGTAATACATATTTTACTATGTTTGAAAGATTATTGACACTATACATAATAGAAAATGATTAAAACTTCAACTTGATTCTAAGAGAGTAGTTTTAAATATATATAACTATGATTAAAATGGATAAGAATATTTAAAATATATACTAACTCTAAGTAAAAGATAAGATAGAACAAAATTAGTATGGAGAAAAAGGATACCCAAAAATATAGAAATAAAGAATGTCAAGAATGTGGTCACTAAAATTTTTTAAATACCAATAAACATTAAAATATAATTAAATAAATGAGCTGACAAATGGTAGGATTTGTTTCTTTCTTACGGCTGAATAGTATTCCATTGCGTATATGTACCACCTCTTCTTTATCCATTCATCTACTGATAGACACTTAGGTTGCTTCCTTATCTTGGCTATTGTAAAAAGTGCTGCGATAAACATAAGGGTGCATATGTCTTTTTGAATCTGAGAAGTTGTATTGTTTGGGTAAATTCCAAGGAGTGGGATTCCCAGGTCAAATGGTATTTCTATTTTTAGTTTTTTGAGGAACCTCCATATTGCTTTCCACAATGGTTGAACTAGCTTACATTCCCACCTGCAGTGTAGGAGGGTTCCTCTTTCTCTGCATCCTCGCCAGCATTTTGGATGCTGGCCATCCTTACTGGTGTGAGGTGCTATCTCATTGTGGTTTTAACTTGCATGCAACAACATGGATGGAGCTGAAGGATATTATGCTCAGTGAAATAAGCCAGACAGAGAAAGACAAGTGCCAAATGATTTTCCTCATTTGTGGAGTATAACAATGAAGCAAAACTGAAAGAACAATATAGCAGCAGACTCAGAGACTCCAGGAAGGAACTAGTGGTTACCAAAAGGGAGGGGTGTGGGAGAGCAGGTGGGGAGGGTGGGAGAAGAGGATTGAGGGGTATTATGTTTAGTACACATGGTGTGGGGGATCATGGGAAAACAGTGTAGCACAGAGAAGGCAAATAGTGAATCTGTGGTATCTTACTACACCCAAGGACAGTGACTGCATTGGGGTGTGGGTGGGGACTTGATAATATGGGTAAATGTAGTAACCACATTCTTTTTTCATGTGAAACCTTCATAAGAGTGTATATCAATAACACCTTAATTAAAAAATTAAATAAATAAATAAATAAATGAGATGACATAGCTGAAGAAGGAATTAGTGAACTGAAATATAAGGATGAGTAAATTAAATGGAATGCAATTCTGAAACTAATGAAATAAAGAATATAAAAATGATATTAAAAAATAAAAGCAGAAGAAAAAAAGAGGTCCAGCAGATACTTAATCATAGTTTCAGAAAGAGAAAATGAGATCATATATTAGTGGAAGTAGTAATGGATGTCAAAGGATCAACTGTAAAACTGAAAATAAAAACAGATTTCCTAGAAAGAAAAGACAGATCACATATTTTGTCCAGTCAAATGTTTTAAAATTTCTTTTGATGTTTATGACAATGAAACACATTTTAGAGAGCACAAATGTTGATGCTCTGGACCTACATAAGCAGATCTAACATGTGATATATTTTATTTCTTTATTTGGTTAATGTTTATCTCCCACATAAAATACAGCAAGCACTGTAAGAGAAGGTATTTTTGTCTCTTGTTCACTTTTGTCCATTGTGTACTGAAAAAAATCGAGCATACACAAAATAAGCAATAGATATTTCAGTAATGAGTGAAAGAAAACAAACAGTAATATTGAAAAAATTAGAAGTATAGAGGTCAATCTAGAGCTGTATGCCTAGCTAGATTATCATTTTAATGAAAGCAAAATAAAGATATTTTCAGATAAACAGAGATTGAATTTAACTTCCCTTGTTTTTTCAGAAAATTTTTACTGATTATATTTTTGGAAGAAATAAATTGTGTAATAGAAGCAATGTGAGCAACAAGTTCGTTAATTTGGAAAATATTTTGGTAAATCTACATCATTGATTGTATAAACTATATTGGTTTATGAAAGCAAGGTGGCACTGAAATAGTAGCACTGATATTATACATCAGGTGGTAATTATAGATGTTTCCTTTGAGTTTTCTGAAATGTCCCTGAATTTTTCCTGGAATGGGGATTGTAAGGACATGCCTTTCACCATTTTGCTTTTCATCTCTTTTTCCCTCCCAGTTATTTCTGAACAAAATATAAATTTGACTAATAATGATTTTTTAGAAAAGGTCTTTTTTCTAAGGTAAAACAACAGTGATTCTTAGATCATCTCTGCTTTGCTTATTTAAACTTTCCAAGGTTTTTAATCTCTGGGTAGGTGATTCCTAGGGAACAAAAAAAGACAACAATTGAAAGCTATCCATTCCTATTAAACAAACTAAAAACTGGAGTTCAAAATGCAGTAAATAAATTTTAAATTATTTCAGTTATATGGATAATATCATAGATGAAATAAAGGAAATGGAAAAGGAGGAAACAGTGTAAAACACATGAATAGAAAAATAGGTGTTTATAAAGAAAAATAGTCATTTTGATCACTAAATAGAACAATAGGCTGGAAACAAAATGTAGTATTTTTGTAACTCTTGGTATAAATAATTTGCTTGATAAACTAGATGAACTTCAATAAAATGTTACCCCTGAATTTTTATTTCTCATGAAGTTATTATATGGCATTATTTTAATTGATATTCAGAATATTGTGAACCTAAAGATTAAATTGCATACTGTATTGAAAGATTCTATACATTGAACATATCTATATAATTTTCAGAGGGATTTTACCAGTATATCATTTAATCTACCGAACAACCTAAGGTAGGCAGAAATTTGAATTACCAATCTTGAGATACAAAAATTGAAGTTTAGCAAACTGACTTCGATCACCATCCTGTTCATTTAACCTGCTGAGAGTTTTCTTTTTTTTATTTCACATCACGGTATTTATTACAAGAAAGCATCTTAACACAAAAATTGGCATGCCCCCAATGGGTAAACTCAGTCCAGTATACCTTATCCACAAGAAGGGTCCAACTGGTGATGACACAGTCATCCTTCATGGAACCCAGTTTCAAATCTGATTATTGATAGATAGATGATAGATAGATAGATAGGTAGATATATAGATACAGATATCTTAAAGCAGTTGAGCTCATTGATTTAAGATGAACTGTCTGACAAAAAGACTTAGAGAAAGATTAAAAAGATAAAATAGTAATTTGGAATCACAATTAAATATAAGTGAATAATTAATACTGTTAGTATCAGGATGTATACTAATTAATAGCATAATGGGATTCTTTTTTTTTGGAGTTAGGTAGAGTTTTCTTTATTTTAATTTTTATTTCAATTTTTTTTATTTTGCAATTATTAATATACAGTTACATGAGCAACATTACGGTTACTAGACTCCCCTATTATTAAGTACCCACCACATACCTCATTGCAGTCACTGTCCATCAGTGTAGTAGGATGTTATAGAATCACTACTTGTCTTCTCTGTGTTATACTGCCTTCCCCGTATCCCTCCACCACACCCCCATCCCCGCTACATTATGTGTGCTAATTGTAATAGCCCTTTTCCCCCCTTATCTCTCCCTTCCCACACATCTTCCCCAGTCCCTTTCCCTTTGGTAACTGTTAGTCCATTCTTGGGTTCTGTGAGTCTGCTGCTGTTTTGTTCCTTCAGTTTTTTCTTTGTTCTTATACTCCACAGATGAGTGAAATCATTTGATACTTGTCTTTCTCCACCTGGCTTATTTCACTGAGCCTAATTCCCTCTAGCTCCATCCATGTTGTTACAAATGCTAGGATTTGTTTTCTTCTTATGGCTGAATAATATTCCATTGTGTATATATACCACCTCTTCTTTACCCATTCATCTACTGATGGACACATAGGTTGCTTCCATTTCTTGGCTATTGTAAATAGTGCTGCAATAAACATAGGGGTGCATCTGTCTTTTTCAAACTGGGCTGTTGCATTCTTAGGGTAAATTCCTAGGAGTGGAATTCCTGGGTCAAATGGTATTTCTATTTTGAGTTTTTTGAGGAACCTCCATACTGCTTTCCACAGTGGTTGTACTAATTTACATTCCCACCAGCAGTGTAGGAGGGTTCCCCTTTCTCCACATCCTCACCACCATTTGTTGTTGTTTGTCTTTTGGATGGTGGCCATCCTAACTGGTGTGAGGTGATATCTCATTGTGGTTTTAATTTGTATTTCTCTGATGACTAGTGATGTGGAGCATCTTTTCATGTGCCTGTTGGCCATCTGAATTTCTTCTTTGGAGAAGTGTCTGTTCAGATCCTCTGCCCATTTTTTAATTGGCTTATTTGATTTTTAGCATAAAGGGATTCTTAAAGAAAGTTATAAAACAGGAATAAAGAGAAAAGATATTAAAAAGAGAAAATTCTCAACAGTGTAAGACAGTCCCCCAAAAAATGAAATAGGGGAGAAAACTGGACCACAATGTGTACATAATTTAAGATAATGCAAAGATGACAGGGAAGGGTCATACAGCAAAGGTCCACTTAGGGCATATAAAAGATTTTAGTTCACATCCACTTTATTTAAACATAATTTTTGTTCAGTTTATATGCATCTGTTTAGAATAAACTATTTCAAGTGTTTTGACAAATGTGAATAACACCTGCACATAAAGGATTTTGAAATTAATTCTACAAGAGCAGTGGGAACCCATTAGGTCTGCCAATTTAATGTTAGTGGAGGCCTCTGAGAAATAAATCAGTGAAGTTTGAGAATAAGTAGGCTATAACTCCAAGGAGTGTCTTCTAGAACCCTTTTTAGTTAGGGTGCTTAATTGTGATTTAGTCTAAAAAAACAAATCCTGGAAATGATAGCTGGTATAGTTTTACCAAAGTTTGCAAATTTCAATGCTGCATGCATTCAAAACTATGTGGTACATGTCAGTGATCAAATCCATATCTTTTTGTCAATTCAAATTAGAATATCTTGAATATTGATTGGTTGGTCCACTAAAATTTTGGAGTATAATTCTCCCTTACATTCTAAAATGTATCTTTAAAGTTAAGTCTGTATGTTTCTCAGTTATGAACATAAGAAAGAACTCAGAATTAAGTCAAAGAATCTAGGTATTAGCCTCTAAAAGAAAAACGCTCATGTTTCTTCTTTCTACTGTAGGGGAGGAAATTTTCCCTTGACCCTCTTGGGACCAAGAGTCCCTGGTTGGGTCTGAAAATTAAACTGACAAAGACAGAGTAACAAGAGAAAACAAACAAATTTTATTCAAGTTTTACATGTTCATAGGAGTCTTAATTAAAGAATAAAGACCTGAAGAAGTGACCAGAACAAGAATCTCTTAATGCCTTTCAGGCAAAGAAATAATGAATATGTAAAGAATTGATGGGACAAACAGGTTTGGGTTACAGAACATAAATGGTGAAGAACTAGGAAGATAAAGGTTAGTTTAATAAGGTTTGTTGGAACAGAATTTTGGGTCACAAATTTCCCATCACTGGTGATAACAACGTCTTCCTCTAAATCACAGGTTCCCACGACACTTTGCTTGAATTTGATGGTTTGCTACAGTGGCTTACAGAACTCAGGAAAACAGTTCATACACTAGGTTACCAGTTTATTATCAAAAGATACAACTCAGGAACAGCCAGGTGGAAGAGATGCAGAGGCAAGGCATGGGGGAAAGAGTGCAGAGTTTCTGTTTTCTCTCCAGCCTTGCCAACCTCCCAACATCTCACATGTTCACCAACTTGGAAGCTCTCAGGACTCCATACCTTAGGGATTTTTACAGATTTTCATTATGTAACCCTTCTCCCCTCACCATTGGTTAGGGCGTAGAGCAGGAAGTTCCAATCCTCTAATCACATGTTTAGTTCATCTGGTAAAAAGCTTAGATCCTTTGGTCCTCTAGGGCTTTTAAAAAAAAAATCACCTCATTAACATAAACTCAGGTGTGGCTTTAAGGGGCTTGCTAAGAATAACAAAGATGCCCCTTTCACCTTTAAAGCTCTGGAGCTATTTCAGGAATGGAGGATGAAAGGCCAAATATTTTAACAAAATATGTCCCCATAGCTCCTATTACAAAGGAAGTAAGGGTTTTCAGAGCCCTGTGCCAAGAACTGGGATGAAGATCAAACACATTTTTTACCATAAATGTCAGTATCACATAGCCCCCACTTTTCTACTATCTCATACAAACTTCTTAATTTCTACAATTTTATATTTTAAGTAAATAACCACCAAGTTTCTTCCACATTCTTCTATAGTCTTCATTATAAAGGCATAGATTTAGTAATTATTTCAATGATATTTATATCTAAATATATTGTACATGTTAAATATCATAAGATACATTCTTATGATATTGTGATTTATAAAAAGAAATATATGTTTGGTCTGTATACATGTTCCTGGCACAAAGCTACTAAAACCCTTGGAATTTCCTAAGTGGTGACAGGGATAAAGTTGTCTTTTGTTGTTTTAGTGAGATGACTTTGGAAAGCACTACAGGATGGGACCTGGCTGTCAGTGGAGCCAACTATGTGATAAAAGGTAAATTCAATCTCCAAAAACCAATCAATGACTTAGTTAATTGTGCCTTTGTAATGAAGCCTCCATAAAATCCAAAAGGACAGGGTTTAGAGAAGTTCTGATTTGATGAACACATGGAGATTTGGGAAGAGTGGTTCACTCAGAGAGCATGGAAGCTCCTTGCCCTTTCCCCATGCCTCATCTTAAGCATCTCTTTCCTCTGGTTCTTCCTGAGTTATATATGATAAGAAAAAATTCTGAAATGCTCTAAATTAAGAGATATAAAGGCAAGAGAATGAGGGAGGCAATGGAAAGTTATCAGTCAATATAGTCTGTGAGCTATAGTTAACCAGAAACTCCACATTCCTAGATGAAGTCATTTCAACAATCATCTAGAAGGTTCCCAAGCCCACTGCATCCCCCTTGCATGCAACCAATGTCTGACCGTCATCAACAACTCTATGGGCTACCTATCCTGGACTTCCCCCACTTCATATTAGCCCACCTTCCTTATCTGTAGCCAATGGGAATTTAAAGAACTTTCTTTCCTTGTGTGGAGTAAATCACATTTTTTCAGAAACTTCCACCTGGAATCTCAATAGATGTTTACAACTACAGCCTCCCACAGCCTCCAGGGCAAGGGATGGAGAGATAATGGCCATTCTCTCCTCTACTATATTCCTGGTATGTAATTGGTCCGGCATCTGCCAGTCACCAAGGACCCAGCCACAGAGTTTCTCCCAGAAGGGGCGGGCAGGGAAGAAAGTGTGTGTCATGGCTGCAGAGACACAGAGCACCAAGTGGATTTTGCTGGTGGGGCCGGGGAGAAAGGAGAGAGCGTCATGTGCCTAGAGGGGATGGACAGAGCTGGGCTTTGTTGTGGGCACTAAAAGGGTTTCTCCTAACTTGCCCTTCCCCTTGCCTTACTTCAGTTTCATTGGATTATTTGCCCTAGGAAGGAGACCCTCTGTACCCCTGAGCTGCACTTGAAATCCCTCATAAATGTGCCCCTGTTATGCCCAAGTTGCGAGTCCCCGAGAGACCACCAAGGAGCCGAATCCGATGTAAACACACAAGGGTCTTTTATTACAGCTCGAGCTCGGACACTCACCCATCACCGACACAGCAGTTCAGGAGTGAGAGCCCCCAGCTCAGGTTAGGCAGGGGTTTTTGTACATTACAAGTTCAGGAAGAGGGGATTCTAATTTAGCATAAGCTTATTGGGGATTTTGGAAGTTAAACAACTGTTATTGGTTAAATTTGGCTGGCCTGACCATAATGGTGTAACCTGTAAGGTATGTTATCCATGGTCAGGTGGGTGGTTGCTAGTCTTCACTGGGGTCCGTTCATGTAAATGAAGGATGCAAACTTATTCAGTTCTAACTGGTAGAGGCATGTTATCTTCAAGAAGCAGGAGCGTTGCTAGGGAAACTCTGGGGTGGGGGTCTACAGGCCCCGGTGGCCATTCGTCCGTGTTCTCAAGACATGTACATCTCGTATGCCTGGGTCATTGGGCACAGATGGCTGGCCTTGAGATAAGGCCTTCCTGCCTTCCTGTGGTTAGGAGGTTTTTCAAGGTTTCTTCTGACCCGGTTTGGGCCTCAGATAAAGATTAGGCACGAAAAACAAAGTCAGTCCTGTTCTGTCTTTCACTTAGGTTCACTTAGTCAGATTTGTTAAAATGGCTTCTTGTATGCTAACTCTAAGGTCTCACACCCCAGTTCTTGAGTCTGGCAGAAAAGTTGTTTCTGTTAACTGACCTTGCTGCTAGTGAAGCAGAAACTGCCTGACCCAAGACTCAGTCCTTTATGGGGCTGGCATCTGTAAAGGCTCAATAAGCCCTTTTATTTCAGAGATCTCTTGGAGTAAAATGTTTGCTAACCCCATACTTATGATTATGACTGACTCTAAAATCATTCTTAGAATTTCTTTTATTTTTCTTTGTTCTAAAGTACTTTCAAAGACAATATGGCAATTTAGAGGTATAAAAGAAGTACTATAAAATCAATTAATTGGAAGACAAAATGTGAAAAAATATGAAGAGGATTTTTCATATAAAATATAGAAAATATATATGGACACAGTTACATCCACACACTGTTGAGAAGGTACTTGTACAATATCTTTCAAAATTGTACATGTATATAACAAATATGTCTTAATTTTGGAAACATGAAAAACATATATAAACAGAGGAGAAGATAGGTTAATGACCTTCAGTTAGCTTTGGCATTTAGTGAAGTTGGCTCCCTTTAACAAATATCTTCTCCTTTTACTCAATTATTTCAAAGAAAATCCGAAGAATGCTATTGTTTTATCTATAAATAGTTCTGTTTACACCTCAAAAATATAAATACATGACCTAGAGTTAGACAAAGATTTCTTAAACAAGACACCAAAAGCACAATACATAAAAGAAAAAAATACTTCTATTTTGGGACTTCATTAAATTTAAATAAATAAATGAATAAAATCTCTGTGAAAGACCCCATTAAAAAAGAACACAAACAAGATCTGCAAACAGAAAATGTATTTGTAAATCACATGTCTTACAAAAACTTGTGTCAAGAATATATAAAGAACTCTATAGACTCAACAGTGAAAAAAGCGAACAATACAATCAGAAAATGGGAAGACATGAACAGATACCTCACCAAAAAGAATATATGGATGACAAATTAGCATATGAAAAAATATCTAACATCATTAGTAATTAGGGAAATGCAAATTAAATCTACAATGAGATGCTACTACGTATTAATTAGAATGCATCAATGCAAAATAATAAAAGTAATGATGAGGATGCTGAGAAACTGGATCTCATACATTACTAGTGGGGATGTGAAATGGTATAGCACTCTGAAAAGCAGTTTTACAATTTCTTATACAATTAAGTGTGCATTTACCTTATAATCCAGTATTCACAGTTCTGGGTATTAATCTTAGAGAAATGAAACATTATAATACAAAAGCCTATATATAATGTTCCTAGCAATTTCTTTGTAAAAGCTAAAAGCTGGAAATAATCAAACATTTTTCAATGGGCAAATAGATTAAAAAGTGATGGTACATCCATATAGTGAAATACTACTTAGCAATGAAAGGAACAGACTACTGATAGACACATCAACTTCAATGGATGTGAAGGCATGTATTAAGAATGCCAGCCACAAAATATTACATTCTGTATAATTCCATTTATGTAATGTTCTCAAAATGACTATAGTCCTGACTATATCAGGACTATATGGATAGCAGATCAGTGCAAGGGGTTAGGGTTGGAAGGAGGGTGACTTTAAAGGGGTAATGTCAGGTAATATTTCTGGTGATGGAAGAGTTCTACATCCTAGTATCTGCGGTAGTTATAAAAATATATCGTGTATGATGGCATTTTTTGGAACTATATATCAACAGAGAGAGCATGTGAAAATTGGTCAAATATGAATAAGGTCCTTTGCTTTGTTAGTAGTATTGTATCAGGATCAATTCTTGGTTTTGATACCATATGATGATACTATAAGATGTTAATTGGGAGAAACTAGGTGAAATGTACTCAGGAAAACACTCTACTATTATTGTAACTTCTTGTGAGTTTTAAAACACTTCAAAATAAAAGGTTTTAAAAAGAACAAAAAATTAAAGATTTAAAGAAAATATGATTTCATTATGGTTAAAATATGTAGAAATAATTCCTTAATATCATAAAATATTCAGTCAATATTCAAATTTCCAAATGCTTCATAACATTTTTACAGTTGGTTTACCATAATTAGGGATAAAATACTGTCCACATATTGCATTGGTTGCTATTTCTCTTAATTCTTTTTTAATCTATACATCCTCTTTCTTTTTTTTTAAATCTTACAATTTATTAGTTGAACAAACAAATTTATTAGTTAATCCTATAGCATTCTTGACTGACAGGATGGTATTTCTGGAGTGTCATTTGATACTTCCTTCTGTCCTGTAGTCTTCTGGGTAAAACTAGACATTTAATCAGCTGCAGCAGCAGTTTTTAACAAGAATATTTCAAAAGTGTTTGTGTATTAGGATTCACATATATAGCTTCTCTTTGGGGGATGTTAGCAGCTATTGATAATCATTGTCTGGGTCCAGTCTTTAATGATTACAAAATGGTCATATTTATGGAGAGAGGTTTCATGTCCCCCACTATTTGCTTTCTGTAAGATAGAGTCCAATAAGAAAATGAAGTATATTTATTATTTCCTTCATTCTGTTAACTTTGGGCTTAGTTTGTTCTTTTTCTAGTTCCTTGAGTTATAACGTTAGGTTGTTTATTTGAGATATTTCTTATTTCTTAATGTAGGGGTTTATTACTGCTAACCTCCCTCTTAGAACAGCTGTCACTGTATCCCATAAATTTTGGTGTGTTTTGTTTCCATTTTCATTTATTTCAAATTTTTAATTTCATTTTTGATTTCTTCTTTGACTCATTGGTTGTTTTTATCTTATACTAAATTTCCATGTGAACTTGGTTCTATTTCTGTATTTTCTGTTCTGTTCTACTGGTCTTTCTATTCATGAACTGATACCATACTGTTACAATAGTTTGGCATAGGCCCCTCATTGTTCTTGTAATGGGGATTTTTCTATTTTTGATTCCTTTTCTTCCAAATAAATTTTATAATCAAGATTTCTAGCTCTAAAAAAAAAAGTGAGGACATTTTACTAAGATGACATTCAATGTCAGTGTGGAGAATTGCAATGTTGTTTCTATCCTTTCACCCAGCAAATCTACCTATGTACTCTCAAGTACTACTCATTCACATTCACAAACAGGTATATACAAGAATACTTATAGCAAGAGTAATTGTAATAGAAAAAAATATAAACAACTTACATATTAAAGGAGAGGATCATTAAATAAATATTGGTACATCAAGAGAATATTATGCCATCACTAACATAATTATGAGAATTTTTATGAATTTATAAAGAAATATCTACTACATAATATATATATTTATATTATATAATTCAAAACATGTATAGATTCCATTTATATAAAGTAAAAATTAATATATATCAAGAAAAGAGATTATGAAAGAAAAATGGTTACATGATATAAAATATTTTAAAATAAGATAATGATTTAGTCTTTCTTGAGTCATAATATTTTCATTCTGTATTCCATCATTTCCATGAGCATGCCAATATATTACATATTTCCTCTTTGAAAAACATATTTTTTACCTCATATCCCTATTGAGGTATCACTCCTTGTCTTTTCCCATTATCTGCAAATTTCTTTAGAGAGTTAAGTCTATGCACTGTTTCCACTTTGCCTGCTCTCAATTTCTCTTGAATCCAAGTAAATTGGGATTATTTCTCCAAAACTTAAGGACATTACTGATCTCTATGTTACTACATAATGACCAATTGTTATACTGGTTCTCTCAGTGGCATTTGAAGCAACGGATCACTTCTCCCTTTAATTAGTTCCTTTAACTGGCATCTGGATGCTATACATTTTTGTTTTTCTTCCTACTTCACTTTTTGTTCCTTATTTTGACTGCTTTCCTTCAGTTTGAAAATTACCGATATTGTAATGTCCTAAGTTCTTTCCTGAGATACATCATTCTTTTCTCTAACTATACTATTTTCTAACTGACCTAACATGATGGGTTTTTTTTTATTACCATCTATATAATAATGACTTCTAAGATATCTCTAACTCTAAACCATGACTGAACCGTAACTTTTAAACTATCACACTATTTGACTTCTCCATTTGGATGTATAATAGACAACTGAAACAGTGAATTCAAAACTGAATTTATGACTTCACCCTACACTTGTGTCAATAACCCTTATTCTATTAAATGGCACCATAGTTCACTCACTTCAAAAAACTGAGCTATAATTGACTACTTAAATTTTATCTCACACCTTATACCTTATTTAATAACTTCTTAGCAGTACTGATGAAGGCAATGTGAAATGGTTCTACTACTGAGAAGTAGTTTGACAGTTCCTCAGAGAGTTAAATATAGAATTACCATATAATACAGATATTCCACTGCTAAGTACATATCCAAAGTGACTGAAAACAGACAAATACATTTAAGTAGGTGCATGTTCATAGCAGCAATCTTCAACCAAAAGGTAGAAACGGTTCCAATGTCTATCAATAGATGACCAGATAAACACATGGCAGTATAGAATATATAATAAATATATAATTAGTATATAATAAATATATAATAAAATACTAGTCAGCCATTAAAAAGAATGAGCTATTGATATATGCTATAACATAGATGAACTTCAAAATTATTGTGCTAAGTGAAAGTGGTCAGACCCAAAGGTTACCTATTGTATTATTCCATTTATGTGAAGTAGCCATATAAATAGATAGGGTATGCATAGTTAAATCCATAGAAACAGAATGAAGATTAGTGGCTGCCAGGGTCTCCAGAATGGGGGGAGAATTGGGAGCTCCTGCTTAATGAGAACAGGGTTTCCTTGAGGGGTGATGGAAATGTTTTGGGATTCGGTACAGGGGGTAGTTTCACAACACTGTGAATATACTAATGCCACTGAATTGTTAACTTTAAAATGGTTAATTTTACATTTTGTCAATTTCATTCAAAATTTAAAAATGTAAAGGTAATAAAATATATCTTTAAATATGGACTTCATAATGACTGCAAAATTATCAATCCCAGTCAAGCCACTATGCTATTTTACTTAGAATACCACAATACCCCAAGTGCTTCTTCCACTTTCACTCTTGTGTAACTACAGTGTGTGAGTTATCCTTTTCAAATGCAAACCTATTTAAGGCATTCCACCAACATTCTTCCACAAACAACTTTTCAATATGCGTAACATAAAATTTAAAGTCTTAGCTATGGTCTCTAAGATCAGATATCATCTGTTATTTGTCTATTTCACTTTCTCCCTTGACCTTGTTTAATCAGGTACACTGGTCTCCTTGGGATTCACACCAAGCCAGCTCCTGCTCAGGACCTTAGTCCTCCTGTCCTTTTTCCCTGGTAGCCTCTTCCCACAGATATCTGCATCTATTTTCACTGTATCCAGACCTCTTTCAGTTGCTGTCCCTCAGAAAGGAGTATTAATTAGCATCCCTCCTTGCTGTCTCTTTTTGTTGTTGTTGTTGTTAATCACCTGACAATCAGCTTTATTAAACCATAAATTAACTCGACAAAGGTCTTTGTACCAAAGCCATCTCAGCAGCCCTCATAATCATATCACTTCCCATTCAGAGTATTCCCCGAGTATAATATATATTTATTTAATGAATTAATCAATATTTGAATGGAAGAGATTTTGACAATATCACTATGTTTAATGTTTATAACTTCCTCGAATGCTTGCTCACAATAATTTTCACAACTTATTTTCTCATTGCCCCAATTAATTTGCTATCATACCAGGTAGACAACTTCAGTTGAAGCTATCTCCCTGTTTCTATCTAGGTCAAGGGGAAAAAAAAATGGATAAGCGAGTCATTAAAATAACAAGCTTGTGAAAATGCTTGTTTTGAAGAAAGTTGGGATTGTTCAAGAATGGCACAGGACTGGGAATTAGAAGGTCTGAGAGACAAAAGCTATTGTCTTGGTTATGCACTAACTCTCTGGCCTCCTGCAAGTAACTTCTCATCTCGGTCTTCAGCACCATTTTCTGTCACATGAACTGTTCAGATGATCATGAGTTCTCTTTGCTCTCTAAACATTCTCTAACATCTAGTGTATGTGAGTTCTTTGGCCTTTGGCCAGATTTTGACCATAGACCATCCTTTGCAGAGGATGGACAAAGGTAAAAAATTCTGAGACAGCAGGAGTTGTCCAATGCACGTCCAGTAAACCTCTCAAAAAACCACAAGTCCTCAAATTAAGCTACCTTCATCACCATATTATTAAATTTAAACATCACCCGCAGTCCTTTCTACCTTCCTATGTTGCACCACCACTAATCTGCACCAGAAAAAAAGAAAGAAAGAAAGAAAAAGAAATTCTCTTGTTTTCTTCCTCTTTAGTTCTTGGAAAACAGCATATAATTAGTTCCTCTTCTCCATCAGCTGCTTCTTGTCACCCCATTTCCAGTGGTTGAGCCTCTCTCCGAGTAGGTAGATGCCAACAGTGAGGAGGAAGCTGAGGGAGAAGAAGACTGCCAGACCCACCGGGCTGAGTTTGCCAAACACAGGATACACCCATGTACCTGTCTCAGAGTAGATCCATAGGACCCGGCTGATGTAAGCAATGCTAAAAGCAGCCAATATGGTGAGTCCTATCTTCCTCCGTGGATAGCAGTGCGGGCTGAGGATGACTTCAGTCAGTGAGAGGGGAAATATAACTGTGTGCGATGCATGAAGGTACCACTTAGGAAAGGCATCGTCTAGGGCCTCAGGGAAAACGAGTTCTCGGTCATACAGAAAGAGTGCCCAGAAGGACAAAAGTACAAATGTGGACATTGGGAAAGCCAGGGGGGTAAAAAGGAGGTCTCTGAAGGCAGTTACAAACTTAATGCTTTTTTTTCTTTGAATTCTCTTCAGCACATCTTCCAGGCAGGCGACCCCGTAGAAAATGGCCTGCAAGAGCAGATTAACCAATGTCAAGAACTTCCACGGTCCACCATTCTGAAAGAGTCTGGATTTCTGCTGATTCTCTCCTTCTTCGAGAATGTTATAATTGAGGAAAATATACCAGCTCAAAACAAGGAAGTGGTATATGCATGTAGAAGTCATGGCTAGCTCTGGCCAGGAAACTGTAAATGTCTCAAGTAAGTTTCCTCTGGTGTCCTTCTGTGTCACAGCTGAAGTCCTCTTGCTGTCTCTTTTTATTCTATTGTTTGTGTCATAGTAATTATCTCATCTGTTATATATTTGTTTATTCATTTATTTTAATCTCCTTTAAATTTTAAGGTCTTAAGTGTGCAGGTTCTGTCTGGTAGTCATTGCTGTTTTTATATTTGTATCCTCAATGTATGGAAGAGTGCTTAGAGCATAGAAATTATTTCACAAATATTTGTAGAGTTGTTAAATTAATTTGTATAATATCTATTTTAAAAATCTAAGTTACAAACACTACAAAAAGTCTAGAAGGAAAAGAGCGAGGGCTGCTCGAACTAGAGGAAGCCGTGAGAGCCCTCGAGCTCTGTCCTTGAATGAAGTGAACCAGTTTGCAACCATCGTACCTGGGACCAGGATGTAGAGAGGAGGCTGTGGCCAGAGCAGGAGTGGGTCTGGCCTGGTTTAAACTCTCCTCCAGCCTGGCAAGGAAAAACCAGCTAGTTTGGGGTCTCTGCCTTTGCCTCGGAGTCCTGCTAGGACTACATCCTGCCCTCTCCAAAAGTTACTAATTTAAGAATAAAGTTTTAAATAAATTTTTAAAAAGCATTGTTTTTATAAGAAAAGTCGCAAACTAGACCTGCACTACTTTGCTGTCTCAACCAATCTTTTCTGAACTTCAAACTCTTAAAATAGAAATAAAAGTCATGTATTTTCCTTTTCAGCTCTTGAGTTAAATCTTTCCTAGGAAGCTTTAATAAGTTTCATCCTATAGTAATAGTCAGTCCTTTTTAGAGTAAGAAACTGATTCCATGACCTCTCCAGGTTTTTGGATCTATGTATTATTGCCATATTTATTGTTTTATGATGTTTCATTAATTTGTTTTTTTTAAAGAGCTTACATTTAGGAGGTCAAAAACAAGCTGGTATAACTATGAAATAGTTAAACAGTAAATAGTAAAATTCTTGAAGAATTTTAGGAAGTTTTCAAAAAATATATAAGGAGAAAAAATAAAAATAAATGTGAGTTATTCTTTCCTCATCGTTCTTGCAGTCTCCTCCAGTGACAAATGTTAGGCCCACCTAATCTGATCATGGAGATACTGACTCAACCCCACGCTACTTCTTCTGGTAGAAGGAAATACCTAAGGAGGTTATCAGGGCCATGGGCACCCTTATGATCTACCAGTTCTTATATGTCCATGGAGACTCAGTTCAGCAGCTCCTCTATACCTGAAGGAAAAAGGGACTCATCTGAGGATCTTACAGAAGAAGAAATCTTTTATGGAATTTGTTGCAGTTCCTCATTTCACTCCAGACCACGGTGCTTGGGGCTGGATGGACTGTATAACAAGGCGCATTGCTTTCTGATGGAAACTTTTATAAAGAAGGAAAGTTACTGATGAAAGCCAGTGGATCGTGTGCATCTGCTCTAGTGAGCAGTTGAGGTCTCACCTGGTTTTCAGTGACTGCAGAAAGGACAGCAGGTGAGCAGGCCACAAACCTGAGCTCCCTCTGCTCCCTTCCAGAAAGTGAAGAAAGAGCATCAAAGAGAATGAGAGTGACTGATTATCCAAAAGATGAGTGTGGTATACCCCTGCTTTGGGTTACAGCCATGGTTTGTATTTTAAAGTAAAAACTTCCTGATATAACATTTATGAACACCTTAGTCCTTGGTCATACATTGAGAAGTGAAAAATAGGTACGTGTGTCAGGAGCAATTGTTAACTATGGATAGACTTCCATTATCTTTTATGATCTGAGGTGTAATGACCACATCTTTATTTGCTACTTCCCAGCTCTGCTTATGTTCCCCCTTCACTATGTTTGCGAGTTTTTTCTTCTTAATTGTACATGGTGAATGCATAATAACTCTGTAATTTAAGGCAGCTATTTGCATTACCTGAAGAATATAATGCCAGGGGATTTTTAATTTAAAGAACAGTATGTTATTATTGGTAAATTAGCAGTTCTAATCCTTTCTGGGAGTTTATTAAGTAAACATGTTACAAATAATAAATAGCATTAATTAAATCATGGAGTTTGCATAAAATAGCTAAGAATTTTAATTCCCTATATGATCAAATATGATGAAATACTTTTCAAATTGCTCAAGGTAGAACTCCTTAGATCCACTAAGGTTATGTCTATTATACCACAAGTTTGAGTTCTCATTCAAAATTATTTTTCTAGCTTAAAATTTGCACAGTGTAAATAAAAAGCTTTCAAATGATTTTGGCTGTTTTAACACAGTAAGTACTTCCTTTTTTCATGAAAATGGAACTACAAGAAAAAATCTTCAATCTTACCAACCCACATTCTCATCCTGCCTCCTTCTAATCACTGCCTCACTGCTTTTTCACTTCTAAAATATTTTCCAACTGTCATCTAAACATAGCTATCAGCTGCATAGGTCAGCTGCTTTGGGCTCACTGTTCCAAATTCAAGTTTTGATCTTTACATTTTTCTGGGGAAAATATCAGTATGTACTTCCAGACAGAGTCCCCTGTGACTTTGTTATAGGTAGAAGAGATTTATTTTACTTTATTTTCTTAGCATAATCACAAGTAAAAAGACAAGATATAGTAATTTGCCAAAATGCCAATTCTATGCCTTTGTTTCTGAACATGCCTTTTTTTGTCACATGTGAGTTAAGATTGATGAGATTTAATAGTCTACTTAATAAAGGCTTTAACATAGCCCTTCAATTATGTTAACATATGTAAATGTTTCAGTCAAGAAATATTTATTTACATAGCAACAAAATCCTGGTTTAGTAAACAATAACGACATTCAAAGAAACATAGTATCTTTTAGATTTGGTATAAGGTTAAATCAGATTATTCTGGCAAGATTGGCATTTCAGATTTTATTATGGTGACAACAGAGACATTAAATTCTGCATCCATTCTGCTCCTGACTAGCTAGTTGGGGCCAGAGTCATTTAACCTAGATGTATCATTTTCCAATAACTTTCAAATTGCATTGCATACATGGATATATACTCTAGCTAAACCAGAGAATAGAAAGGGAGTGCAAATGAGCTTGCTTTTGTAATTGCATTCTCTCTTGTGATCATTAAATATGCTTTATCTTAGCATGCTAAATTGCTACAATACCCCAAGGGAGTACTAACTCTAGAATTAACTGGTTGTAGCTGAAAAATACTACAGATTTGTACCTTAAGGCTTCTTGCAAGATTCTGTTTTCACTGTTATTTTCCAAGAGATATTGCAAACTTTTGTCTGAAGAAATCCTGAGACGTCACTCAACCTCTTGCCTAGACTATGAGCCAGTGTTTCTGTATATAGAAATTTTGATTGTCATTATCAAATAATATGTAACCAAGGTTTCCTTACCTCTAATTTTAAGTTCCATAACCAAAGTAAGACACGGAAAACATTGAGATGATCCAGAAAAAAAAGAGAAAAAGAAATAAAAATTAAAAATAGAAGATGTGCCTGACGATGAACACTACGGGGGGAAATTTAAACGCTCTCCTATATTTAATGAACATGATCTGGATGGTAATGATCAGCAGTTTGATTTTCACAGAGTATAAGGGTTAATTAAACTAAACTATGAGAAATAAGACTTTAGGGCTCTAAAAGTCACAATTTATGGGATGGTTAAGACTAACCCATATTCCAAAGTTCATTTCATGAGCACAGTAGTGATCTTTATATTTTCAGTGAGTAGCACAATGGTCGTAGTATGGTAGTTGTTTAAATAATATCTGTTGACTACAGGTATGAAAGACAAAAATTGAAAAAGATTATTAGTAGTAGTCCGATTGCTTTCCAGATGAAGAGATTCCTCTTTCTGCAATAAATATCTGTACTCACTTTACTCTGGAAACAACCTGGACTGTGAATTCACTTGATCGACAGACCACTTTAAAACAGGACAAGAAAACAATCATTGTGGATGGGCTGATTACAGGAGCCACTTGACCTCTTGGGATCCTGAAATGCTGGGTCTGGCTTTTTATTCCTTAATGTTTAGGCACAGAATGAGCCCTCTGCATTTGATGCAATCCCAGAATTCTCCAGCTACCTCTCCTGGGCTTCCCAGATCAATCGCTCCTAGCTTTTCATACCCTATTTTGGCCAGATTTGATTTTTATAATCATTTTGAGAGTTGGCCTTAAATACTTGATGACAGTCATTCTAAAATGGAATAATATAATATGCATGGATCATTCCACATAAATTGTGAAAAAATTAAGTATTGATTTTTTTAAATAAATTCAAATTTATTAATATGCCTTCACCTATAAGATGATATAATTGACTGAGTGGTAAAAAAGAGGTTGAGTCCACAAAAGTTTATATATAACCTAAAGATTATTCATTGAAAGATATGATACTTTCTCCATCATGTGGAAATGTTTTGAACTGCTACGTTAGAAATTAAGGGTATTGGATGTGGAGGTCAGTTTCCTGTTGACTCGCATACCCATACTGCACTCTTACTTTGTTATGTGTATTAGTTTCCTATTGCCCTACAACAAATCATTACACATTTAGTGGCTTAAAACAACACACATTTATTATCTTGCAATAATGGGTCTCACTGAACTAAAATCAAGGTGTCTGTGGGGCTATATTCCTTTTGAAGGCTTTAGAAGAGTATCTGTGGTTTTCCCTTTCCAGATTCTAGAGGAATCTCTAGAATTCCTTGGCTTGTGGCTCCCTTCCATCTTCAAAGCCAGCAATGTTGGATTGAATCCTCATATCACATCACATCACTCTAAGCTTGCGTGTTCCTATCATATCTGACTGTGACTCCTTTGCCTAACTCTCTCACTTTTAAAGGAACCTTGGGACTATATTGGGACCACCCACATAATCCAGGATCATGCCTTTATTTTAGAGTCAGCTGGTTAGCAGCCTTAATTCAATCTTCAATTTTAATTCCCTCTAGCCTTGGAACATAACATATTCATAGGTTGTGGGGATTTGGATGTGAACATCTTTGGGACAGGAGGAGGGTACAAGGCTGTCTGGCATACTCTGCTTTAAATTGCAATTAGCCATGTTTCTAAGTTTCCCTTGCCTACTATTTCAATCTGTCTCAACTATTAGGTGGTAAAGAGAGAATGTTAGAGATTGAAAAAAAGGGGGAATCAGATATTCCTTTGCTTGGGCAATATATCCAGCAGCTGCTCTTCCTTCTCCCAGTCCAGATGAGTATTCTCAGCAATTCTATTACCTCTGTTTAAAAATTATCTGCATCATGGGGTATGGGGAGGACATGATAATATGAGTGAATGTAGTAACCACATTGTTTTTTCATGTGAAACCTTCATAAGAGTGTATATCAAAAATACCTTAATTAAAAAAAATTATCTGCATCCAATTTCACCTAATAAAAATTCTAAATTGTTTCTGTTTTCCTACCTGTCTCTTGATTTATGGAGTTCTTGGTATCTGGGTGGTCCTGGGAAGCAGACCTCAAAGATGGGAGAGTGGAAATGGGGTCCTTAGCTGTTAGAGAATGAATGTGGTGATAACATTCTTACAAACAGAAAATAGGATAACAATTATCGATGGCCTGCAGTGTCATAATCACTACATATATCCATCATTGAAGGAAAAGCTTTGGAGAATTAAGTAGCTGCTGTATTTTTTCAAGTATGCTGCTAATGATGACAAAAAGATAACAGGATTCTTTGCCATCTTACTGGGATAGAGGTTTAGCAAAAGTACACGATAAGCTCAGGGCCTTGAACTTGACATTCAAGGCAAGAATAGTGAACCAGGGTGCTTATTCATGGGTAGAGGGAGCAAGTTGCAAGTTGAATTATAGCCTGACCAAGTCACTTATATTAAAATTAGGGAATTAATTGGACAGGAAGGGGGCCCTAAGATTTGGGATTGCCAGCTTTGGCCATACTTAGTTAAATAGGAGAACACTGAATTCCCAGGGCTTCACCTGTAGAACTGCCTAGAAAAGGGATGCATAGTCTCCTCAGGACTCACCCCTAACACTCCTCCTTGCTTCTAAACACAGACTGAAGTTACACCATGTGTAGGAAATCTTAAGGTAGTTCAGATGTCAAAATAATTGTAAAATCTTGCTAATTTTTATCAGCATGGTTACAAAAAGTATGTGGAGAAATGGATCCTAAAGGCTGATTAAAGAAGTCAGGCTGACTATATCCATAAGAATGCACTTGCCAGAAATTGTCCATTTAATAAACTCACTAAAGTTGTGGAAAGTAGCTCCAACATACTGAACAGAAATTGACTTCAATGGTAGCCCATATTCAGTTAGGTCAAAATTTCCCCGAATTATGCGGAGAAGGGATGTGAAAGATTAAGAAGATAGGAAAGCTATTTTTATGTTTTACCCTTCCTCCCCCTGCACTACTACCTCCAGCTGACTCTGCCACCCACAGTGCCGAAAGGACTCTTTCTCACAAATGCCTGGAGAAATACATTAATTTGAAACCAGCAGTTTACAAAAGTATTTCTTATATACTGTGGGGAAAAAAAATACAGAGTCTGGTTAACAGAAGCCTGACTTGGATAGCTTCAATTGGAAGTCATTACCTGTCACTAATTTTCTAGGGTTAAACCAATTCATACTTGTGTAGAGGGACAGTTCTCCATGGGGCTCTCATTTTTTTGTTAAGTCTTTTTTTGGTGAACAGAGGTATAGATTGATTTTGTCTTGCACTATCTTTATAAGGATGTTTATATAACAAACAACTGTGGAAGACCTCCTTCTGGGACAGAGGACAGATTTGTTTCCTGTTCAGGGTAATAAAGATAATGTCTTATTTTGGGGCAAAGGCCAGGAAGGTTTGTTTGTAATCCATTATAGAAGGTTGGTGTTTCTTAGGCGTGGTGTTCTTTAGCTGAGATGCTAATCCACTGCATGTCTATCTGGGTCCATCTGCTTGACTCTGTGGGAATTGTGGGCAAGAGGAACCCGTGCAAACATAAAGCTCATTATCTGCTGGGCTTTGAGTAATAAAATCTTTTGTCTCTGACCCAGGAGTCTCTCATCTTCTGCCAGCATTCCTGAAACTGTGACAGGTTAGCTTGAACCTGAATTTCTATGGTTGATATGGAGACTCGGTCCCCTTAATGAGAAGGGTATATATGTTATATACTGCAAGCAGTTATTTACAGACCAAGGACTCATGGCCATGAAGTGATAATGGAGTTTTGGCCCAAGTGGATCTCACAGGGAGACCAGTGGATTCTCAAACTAGCTGATATTTATTTTTTCTGCCCATGAAGGTCTCACTGGAATAGGCATAGAAATTCAGAATCTCCACATTGGATTGCTGTTCTGGCAGTCAGGCTACGGATGACAAGACAAATTAAGGGTAAACTCCTAGCCCAGAATCTTGTTATCAAACTGCAAACTAATATACCATATTCCTAAGAGAATTTCAGAAATTAGTACCACTAAAGACTTGAAAGACAGACACAGGAGTGCTGATTCCTAACACATCATTGTTTAAAAATGTTTTCAGAGGTACAAAAGCCAAGATCTTTGACAACGATTAAAGATTAACATAAATGTAAATCAGGAGGTGATTGATTGACTGATTAAAGGAAATGCATTTCTCCATTTAACGAATACTTTTAAAAGCCAGTTATTAAGTAGGATCAGAAGAAGTTTGTGTTCCAGTGGTAGGGTCGACATTGCAACTTACTCAGTGTTTTACCAGAATTCCTGCTCTCTGACATAATGCTATTTGGATGTTTCTGACTGTGATTCCATTATCAGCTGAATTGTCTCTCCAAAAAGATATGTTGAACTCCTAACCCCCCCACACCCCATACCTCAGCATGTAACCTTGTTTGGAAATAAGCTCATTGTGGATGTAATCAGTTAAGATGAGGTCATAGTGGAGTCGAGTGTGCCCCTGATTCAGTATGACTGGTGGGCTTGTAAGAGGACGGCCATGTGAAGACGCAGACTCACAAGGAGAGCTCCATGTGAAGAAGGAAGCTGAGACTGGAGTGCTGACAAGCCAAAGAATATCAAAGCTTTGGGCCATCACCAGAAGCTGAGAGAGTGGCACAGAACAGATTCATCTTCAAAGCCTCCAGAATTATGAAAGAACAAATTTCTGTTGTTTTAGGCCCCCCAGTTTGTGGTAGTTAGCTACGGCAGCCTAGAAATCTAAAACATCTCCCAGAACTTTGCAAAAATTTACTATTTTGATGAGATCGTGCTGATCAGACATGGTGAGCAGGAAAAAGCAAGTATTCCAGTTGATTTAATAAGACACTTCCATGACATAATTTGTCAATATAGTCTGAGAAAATTCAGAGATGATCACACTGAGGTTTCTGGTGAAGAAGCTGGAATAAGGTAGGCCTTGAAAGTTGACTGATACTGAAAATGTTGCAAAGGAAACAGAATTTACCCAGATATTGGAGAAAATGTGAATAATGGCAACAAAGAAAAGAAGAGTTGGCCTTTTATTTATAAGGGTGTGTTTTTTTCAGATTAGAGTCATATTCTTACATTAGTAACAGTTCCCCAACTACACAAAGAGTCTGTACACCTCTATGATATGAACTCCACTTTCCTCTTGGGTAATAAACAGTATTTAATACATGCTTGCTATTTATAAATTCAACAAGTATTTGAATATCTCCAGGTTTTATAAAAGGCACATAGGTAATTGTTGATGGGTTATTTCATACCATCAGAGTTTAAGGATATTGAGGTTGAAATCTTGTAAAAGGATTGCAAAATGTATGGAAGAGAGCATGGTGTTTCTATGAAGGAACCAATTGAAGGCTTAAGAAAAATACTGAAAATTACTGTCAAGTCTAAACAATTTTTTTGAGAAGAGTTTATAGGTACAATGGTATAGGCATGAGAGTGTTGGGCTCAGAGCTAAACAGAGAGTATTTATCCTAGCAGAGTTTCCTGGCCTCTTTAGCCTGAAAGCAGCATTTTAAAATCCCCTGTAGGATAAAAGGTCACTGTTTCTCAGACTCTCCGGTACGAAAAGAGAGAGCAAGCTCCAAAGAAAGGCTGACCTCTTACCCTGAAAGCAGAACTGTACGGATTAGGAACAGAAGTTGTTTCTTTTGAGGGAAGAACGAAGTTGTGGCTTCCTTTTGGTATCCTCATTGTATCTTTTCTGGAGCAAACTGAGACCAAATTTTAGGCAATCTGTAACTCTGTGATTCTATTATTTAAATTCCAATTATAAAGGTAGAATAGATTAGATAGAGAAATATCATTCCCTGCCCTAGGCTGCCTTAGAAATCCCTGTTACAGGTAGAATTGGAACACAAGCTCCCCTCACAGTATTAAGAATCATACTCCTATCTGTCATGTTCTCTAACTTAACCTAATACAGCTCTTTTTCATTATAAATAATACATATATTTTAAAGGGTAAAAGCTACTAGTATATAACCTCATTTTCCATGTCTTATAAGCCAGACCTCTCCCCAGAGTCTCGTAAGTGATGAGAACAGTTCTTCAAATCATGATACTATGAATTTAATGTCACCTAAAAGAAGGATTCTTCATGCTAAAAGCAGGTGCTCCAGTGTGAATATGTGGCTGTCCCATATTGAGGAGCCATATATTTCACAGTTAGGCTCTACACACAGAAATAAACAGCCATATGGCAAACAAACTTACTTTTTACTGCTTCATTTTATTTGTTTCAAAATAGTGCAATGCCACAAATCCAGAATATTAACAACACTCCATCTGGAGAAATGCAAGTTTTGGAGTCGCGAATCAGCACGTTAGTATTCCCACAAACTTCAGAACTTCAATTGACTCCAAACTTGGAACAGGCTTTATGTCAACCCAGCATGTCTTCCTAATGTTAAGCTTCTGGTTCAGTTTAAAATGTGTATAAAATGGGAAAGTTCATAATTCTGGAAATATTTTTAAAAGGTGGTCTCCTTGCCTACAGTTCAAATAGACTGTGTTGCAATGTTTATTAATAAATTGCTTTATAAATTCAGTTAGCTTTATTTACCACTATTTTTCAAATGAGGGAAAGGGATGTACAGAGATTTCTATGGGTATGTCTGATCTGCATTTGGAATCTTTAGCTGTTAAGATTAGAAATGAGTATCTGATGCTTGTTTGCTAGTTAAAAAAATATATTTATTTTTTTAGGCAGAATATAACAGAAAAAACACAAGATGAGTTCTGACGTCAAGGGACTTTACTATATGTGCATAAATATCTATAATAGATTGCAAAGAACATGAAGTTTCTTAGGTATATGATTTATTTGACGAGAAGTTAAAGGCACTAATTGGAAGTGATGTCTTTTTGACAATTAAGTAGCTGTAGGATTTGAATACTGGAATCAGGAAAATCATTAACCACATGAAATTCAAGGTCTATGAAAAGCCTGAACTGATTGTTGGTTTATTTTGTTTTTGGCTCTGACCTTTGTTTTAGTTTTCCTTATAAATAACCATATTCAAGATATTTCATTATAAGGTATTATCATAACATGCATACATGCATACAGTTTAATGGACATTTGTAAAGTGAATGCACATAAAGCAATCACTCAGCATACATCAAAAAAAAAAAAAAATAGAAAGTTGGCAATGGAGCTGAAACCCTTTGGGTGTGATTTTGTGATCATAATCCCTTTCCCCCAACATCAGAAGAAAAAATTAAACTTATCATTATTTTCATGTTCCTTGTTTTTTTCTTAAGGTTTTGGCACTTGTAGTCCCATCACTGAATGATGAGTTTAGTTCAGGGATCAGCAAATGTTTTCTGTAAAGGCCACATCGGAAATATTTGTTTTTGCAGTCCTCAGGGGTCTTTGTCTCTACCCCTCAACTTTGCCACTGTGACACAAACATAGCCATAGAGAACATGTAAAAGCATGAGCATATCTATGTTCCAATAAATCAATTTACAAAAACAGATAATGGGCCCAGTTTGACCCATAGTCCATAGTGGCTGACTGCTGGGTTGGTTTTCTCTGCTTTTGAGTTTTATGTAACAGAATCATAGCTTATGATTTTGGATTTTTACATTTTTGTTTTTCTCACTCAACCCTGAATTGGTAAAATACATATGCCAAAACTGTAGTTTGTTCATTTTCATTGTGGGTCACTATTCTCTTACATGAATATTCTATAGTGTTGGTTTTTTTGGTAGACTCAAAACATGGATTCATATTTGGAGTTAGTTGAATATCTGGAAAAAAAAGCATTTGCTTTTTCATGCTGCTGTTGATGAACGTTTGAATTGTTCAAAGTTTTTGGATATAACAACACTGCTATGAATATTCTAGCATATGTCTCCAGGTGCACATGTGAATGACCTTTACCAGCATGTATGGCTGATATAATTATTGGGCCATAGGGCATGAATGACTTCACGTCAACTAGGTAATGCCAATCTGTTTTCCAAAGTGACAGGGGTCACTATCACCAAAATGGTGTGTCCGCCTCAGTTGTTCTCTTGCCTCATATGTAAGTTTTGATAGATTTTCCACTTGTTATTTCAGTATAAGCTTTTGTAATAGGTCTTTTTCTTTATCCCATTACTCTCACCCATTTTGTGTTTTCCATTTTAGATCTGTCCCTTGTCGGCAGCGTATAGTTGGTGTGGTTTTTCCCAACATGACATTCCTTGTCAGTAACTGAAACATTAAGTCCTTTTGCACTGAATGTTATCATTACTGAAATTTTGGTTTAAACAACTGTCCTATGTTGCGCTATTTCCCAATGTTCTTTCTTTCAACCCTCCACCTCATTTTTTTTTCTTTTGGTTTGAATAAATATTTCTTAATCACTATTTTTAATCCACTACCTATTTGGAATCCTTAAACTGTTTTCTCTTTTGCATTCAATGACCTCATATTGTTGTTTTCCAGTGAAATGCTGTAAGAAATTCCCTGTGATCTAGGATGAAATGTGCTTTTTGCTACAGAGAACTTGCATTTACTTTTCTCAGGAGCGTAGGTCACTACCAGATGCAGACTCTCAAACTGAGGCTGTAGCTTTGAGTATCTGTGCTACCCAAACTATGCAAATCTATGGAAGGGCCCCAGAGTCTCTCCTTGTTTGTTTGTTTTTATTTCACTTGCTCTACTCAGCTTCTAGTAAAATTAGCTAGCAGTTATTAGCTAGCAGTTCTGAAACTCAGAGAAGGTGGGGGAGTGTTTAATTCTTGTTTATGTTTAACTGAGAGTGGTCATGTTATGTCTAGCTCATTGTGAAGAGAGTTTTCTAAAATGCCACATTACTGTCTCCATTTGAACCTTGATGTCACATACTCATATTTGAACTATGGGAAAATGCCAAGACAAAAGATACTTTATTTCTTGAATATTTTTCTCATTTCTCTAGGTTCAATATTTAACTTCAGATTTTGGCCTAGCATCTCTTTATTATCAGTTCAATCATTCAATGCTATTGAATTTTTAAAATTTTACCTAGAATTTTTCTTTTATCTTTTTTCCATTGGCACTTGGATCCAAATAATCCAGTCCACTATTACTGGGAAAAAAATGAAGTCCACATATCTAAGTTTTAGTAGGTTTAGGATAACCATGGAAAACATTTTTGGAAAGAAAAGTATATATTTATTATACATATATAACATATAAATAAGTATATATTTACCATATATATACACATATATACATTGATAAAAATGCACATATATGCTACATATATGCTTTTTATTGAAAAGTGTGTTTTACATATGCATACATTTTATTTTTAAATGAAAAGCATATATTTATTATACATGTGTGTATATAAATATAAATATATATATATATATATATATATATATATATATATATATATATATATATATATATATGTGATATTTATAAAATATAAGAGTAGTACAATGGACTCTCCACTTACCAAAAAGAAAATGGTGAGGGAAAATTTTATGGGTTTCCATGAGCCCAAGGACATTAATAAATAAATAAATGCATGAATAAGGAAAATGCACTTGCAAGTTATAGACTATCATGAAATAGCTACTTCTTTATTTATAAGGAAAAATTACATAAAATAAAGGCATGAAATTGTACTTGGAACTACTTAGGCATGTTAGAAGGTAATACCCATATGCAGTCTGTGTTCTTCAGAATTTTCCCTTGTTGAAAATATGAAACTAAAAAAAAATTCCCCACTGAGAAGAGGTCTTAACTGATCTTTGATAAGCAGACTATGAGAAATACATACAGAGCAAGTAATAGGTGGTAGGTGGTATTTGTAAAGTAGTGAGTCAAAATTTTGGAACGTTGTCAGATACCAACATCAAGGATATAAAGAAATTAAATGTATTCATCACAGAAACATCAATAGCATTTTCATCAAATAAGAAAGGATTGTGTGGTCTTAACAGAAAACACTCTAAAAGTTTAAAGTACAGAATACACTTACACATATTGTCACAAACCATCTCACAACAGAGCAGTGAAGCCAGTATTACAACATTTTGGAAATTATAAAAGTGTCATTAAGTTCAAGTGAAGAAGGTAAAGTCACAATTAATACCCATTCTAACTTTAATAAATCATTTTCTTTTTACTAGTTATACATTTACTTTTTCTAGAAATTAAAAAAAAGTGAGATATTTTTACTTATCTTGAATCAGAAAATGGGTAGATCTTGTCCAATAATGAAATTTTTTTAAATGGGGAGAATAACTTATGTTAAATTACTATAACTTCATATTAAAACTCAGTGGTAAATCTGAGGTGGCAAATTGATAGGCCAAAGAAAAATAACAGATGTTATATCTTGGAGGTTGATTATAAATTAAATATGCACTGAGCTTAATACGATTAAAGTTAACATATATTTTTGACAGTCAGCTAAGGGGTAGGCCCCTGGTGTCGCACAAAAGCACCGTGCATCAGTGACTCTCATATAATCCCTAAGATTAACTTTTTAGGCTGTATTCTTTAGGCTAGTGATACAGTGGTATTGGGGTTAACTTGATTTCTATAAAGAGGCAGAATGTAAGGAAGTGACTGACCCTACTTAAGATGGCAGGAAACTTCTCACATAGAAGATAGTTGCCTGAACAAGTTCTAGAGGAAAAGAGATCTGTTGCATTTAAGGGACAAAGCAAGGACGTTGCAGACTGAATGCATGGCATTTTAAAAGAAAGATGTTGTGCAGTAAGTCTGCTGAATCCAGGGCCCCCAAGGAAATTTAGTTTGAATGTTACATGACCTGTGAGGAAGGGAGTGGTGCTAAATGAGCCTGGCTAGTTAGATGAAGACAGATACTGGAAATGAGTCTCCTATGCCAAAGGTGTTTAACACTTACTCTGCATTTAATAGGGATCCATTTTTGTATGTTAAGTGGGAAGTAATACGATTAAAACTTCATTGAGAATGTTTCCTCAGGTAGTTAGAGGTCTTTTAGATTGCAGTAATAAAAGCCACTTAAAGGTTGTCAAAGAGACTACAGAGGAGAAAAGAGAACACAGACAATCAACTTCCAAGGCTGAAATCATGTAGAACCTCGGTTCTGTCCTTAAAGCATCTACTAATTGTTCTCTCCCTTAAATGAAGACATTTATAGAAGAGGTTGGATAACTGGCCACCAGACTGGTGAAGGCAAACGCAACAGCGGCCTCAAACTATAAAATAATATCATGACTGATGAAATGCAGCAGGAAAACTGACAACTGACAATTTATTGGTTAAGATAAACCTAAATTGAAGAATAATGGACTATCTTATAGAATAACAAAGCTGGGAAAAGGAAAGGGATGTGCTAAACCTCAGGAACACACAGAACATGCATCCAAGCTCTACTAAGGCTCATGTTCTCTAGACCTCATTTTTTTCTGCACAGTGGTTTCTCTCTACATATGGTTTAAAAAAAAAATGCCATTAACATCTCCCATCGTTATTTCTTGCAACTTTGATGCCCAGGAGTAGGGCTGCCTCAACTCACTGAGCCCCACTTTTAAAATCTAGGGAAGCAACTGGCCTGGGTATATAGGAGCTCAGAAGAACATTTTGCTACACTGAGGAAGGGACCAAGTCTAAGAAGAAAGTGAGAGAAAGGGTGCAACTGCAGATACATGGTCTCTGAGACGTCTAACACAGAATCAACGTGCAAACTCATGAGTAACATTAACCAAAGGGCAGATGATAATAAACTCTTATCTGAGTATTTACTATGTGCCACGTGTTCTCTGAAAATTTTAAATGCCTTATCTCATTTAATCTTAACAGAAATCCTATGCACTAGGAAATACTGCCTTCTCACTTTAAAAATGAAAACACTAAGACTTTGAGGGGTTAAATAAATAACTTATTCAATATTACATAATTGTGAAACAAGGTCTTAAACCACATAATAGAAGGAGTGAATTAAAGACGTAAGCATTTTGTCAGCCTGGGAAGGTTATCTTCACAGGATGATTCTTTATAATATTTGACTCGGTTCAATACTATACATACCCTAGGTAGATAATCTTACCCAAATCTCAAAAACTGAAAAGAGGGAACATTCACTAATTAGCTCTGGGATTGGAAACACTTTGGAATATAACATAAGAGTTTAATGAAACTGACATATTTTTAAAATAATAGACAAGAGACATAAATTTATTGGTACCTATTTACTCAGTGGAAAAATAAAAATTTCCCTAACACAAAATGAACTAAGATTTCCTGAAATAAAAAGCCAAATGGAGATGCTCATTTGCTCTCCTTTGCTTTGCCCATTTGACCACTTCCACCACCACCACATGCACGCGTGATTTTGAAAGAAATAGGGACGTGTACAAGTACAGGGAATCTGCATTCACCCTCTATGTTAAGGAAAGGAACTATTAAAAACATGTCTGAAATGAATTTCAGACAAATGCACCACAGACAGGGCTAGATTAAAAAGGGAAATCCATCACAGGGTCACAGATGAATGTTCCTCTTTTTAGGAAGGGATCACATATACCCAATTCCTGCTCATTCTCTGGGTTCAAAGAGCTGGTGAACTGTGTTAGGACTGGATAGTACATGTCAAAGAGTCTTTGTCAGAATGAAAGCAGAAAAAGTAAAAAGTAAGAAATTGGATATTCAAATGAATGAAGACAGCTATGAAAACATCCAAAACTATAAAAATCAGTCTTGAATAAAGAATAAAAAAATAAGACTGAATCAAATTTATTAATGGAAGAATGACTCAGCATTAGGATGTTGTTTCAGTAAGCATGTTCTTCCTAAGAAAATGTTAGTAGAGATAAAAATTATTTATGTAAATACACATACACATAAAAACACATGCACAGAGGTACTCAATGGGTACAGTAGGCAGTTTAGAGGCAATATATGGCTGTGTATTTTATCTGCGGACAATTGGTAATTCTCAGTTGCAAGTATATATTGCAAAATAAATAACAAAGAAACAAAACCATAATGTCTATGGAAGAACTGTCTATGAATTAAAGTAAAATTTCATCAATTTTGAAGATTTAGAAGTTAAGCTACTCTTGAGAAATCATTTACTGAATTATGGAGACAAAAAACTTGGAAAATTACACTTATCCTTAGAAGAAAGCAAAATAGCATGCCCTATAGATAACAGGATTAGTAAACCAGGAAAGTAGAATTAGCTGAAAAGAAAGCAACAGTTTAAAAATGAAACTTAGTTAAGAAATACATGAAATTTTTTTTGGCAATTGCCACTGTTACATTTCTTCTGGCTTCTTATAGACACCAATTACCACCTTTAGTTACTATATTATCAGTGCCTTCACTCTCATTCTTTTCCTGGTCATTTTCATCTGCTATCTTTGGATGGGATCTCAACTTTATCCTTTATATTACCCATCCCATTAATACCATAAAGCTTAAAATTTTCTTTTTACAACTCCTAATGTAGATTTCAGTTCTGCTAGTGAATCTTTACTTTTTTTGCAATCTTGCTTTATCTTATGCAAATCTCCTCTCATCCTACACAATTGTCTAACTTCTTTTTATAAATTATGTTGCTGTAGCAGAGCCTTTGTCTTCCTACACACTTTTAGGTGTCAATTCTGAGAAATTTTCTCCCAGATCCTGCAGCAGATATTTTTTCAGAGGAACATTATTCTCATTCTTCTAGATTCCTATATTAGCAGCAAAGCTTCACAAAGTGTGTCTTTTCATTTGTTGATGGGCAAATTCTTTTCTTTTGCAGTATTATCAACACACATGATACATGATTTGCCTTCTTATCTGTTGATCTTTTGTGCGGATCTTACCTTCTTCTTAGATCATCCTCTGGAGGGTGGGTTGATGTGCAGAGATCTCAGACCACTTCTAGTCCTGGAGAAGACTCACAAGTAGAAGATCTCTACTCTAACAAGGGTCTTCTTTTTTCAATCCTCTATGTCTGTTTCTGCTCTAAAGTGGTTGGATTGAATACATGAAAAGCTAAAACTTACTCTAGGGCACATATCTTTCTCTTTGTTTCATTGAACCTACGTCTAGGATATATATGTGATAGTACCACTTCTTTCAAAGACTGTTTTTACAATTTGCAGTCTCTGTCAGAAAACAGAAAAAATGGTAGCATGTGACAGTATTCTGACTACCTCTTACACTGACATTTTAATGACATAGAATAGATAATTTAGATATTCATAGAAAAATTCGAATTGCAGTTAGTTTGATTTTCCCTCCAAATATATATATAAGGCAACTCCAGATATACTAAATCAGAACTGTTGACAAGGGGAAGGAGAACTGGAAAGTATATATATTTTTTTCTACTTTGAGTAGTATTGATCCCAGCTTTTGGTAAAGAACTATATGTCTGAGAGAGTTACATAGTTTTCCAGTTGATATAGGCCCTGACTCTCTGAAAAAACAATGGAAAAACAATGAGATATTCACTTTTTTCTCCATTCTCTGAAAAAACAAAAGGGAGGAAAGACAATGGGAGAAGTATACTTTTTTTACAGAGGATTTCTTGTTCCATGAAAAGACAAGAAATCATAGCCTGTCAGGGTCAATGAGGGATGCCAACCACATCTTGATGCAATATTGTCTGTAAATCATAGTATGAGATATGACTGTGACCTTCTCCCCCTTTCTTTTTTGATTCATAAATAGTTTTAATAAAAACTTGGAAGACTGTATCGGGGCTTCCAGATAGGTGACATTTCAAACCAGAATTCCAAAAGTTATTTTTAATGGCACTTAGAACTAGATAGTAGTTGCTTGGAATATTCACTTGAAACAATGTATATCTTGATTTATGTAACAAAAAGGAACATATGTCCATTTAAATATTATTTCACTTTCTCCCAATAGCACATTTATATGAGCTCACGCATCTTTGAATTATTTTGGTAGTCATCTATGTTTGAGTGATATTTTTCACATAAGGATGTGCCACTTGCTTTAAGTTTACATTACAAGGTAATAATCTCAAGATCTGTTCTTTCCTTATTTCTTCTAAATGAAACATTAAAAAGTATTGGCCGTGTTGCAAGCTATTTGATTCTCCTACATACACCTGAGGGTGTCCCACTTTATATTTTGAAGTTACGAAGTACAAATGCTAACCGGAATGGAAAATTCCTTTCATTTCTTGCCAAAGTGTAGGTTCTATTTTTGCCAAAGCAGAAGAAAAGCACATTATGCAGGATATGCTCTCTGGTTGTTAGTTCTCCTGCCAGTTTCACTTCAGCGCCATAGAGCTGCGACAGCAGACGGACCCCCCAAGTTAGCACTCAGCATCAAAAGGTATTTAGAGGACTGTGGTAGGAAGTGCAATTCCTTAATGAGAAATTATAAAAGGAAAGCAACCTATGAAATCATGCAACTGAACAACTTTTTAAATCAATCAGCAAATTCTTTTGTTTGTTTTTGTTTTTGTTTTTTAATGTGTGTGCTTCTGATAGTGGATTTGGGATAAAAAGATTACTTTGAGTCTGCTTCTCATATCCAACAGTCCATTCTCAGACCTCATCTTGTCAGCGTTTGGCACAGTTGAATACTCTTCCTACTAAAAGACTTCCTTCACATTTATATTGACTACACATGAAGGATTTTTTCCTTCCTACCTCACTGGTTGCTGCTTGTCAGTATCCTTTCTGAAACTTTCTTACCTACATAGGTTCTAAGTTTAGAATGACCTAGGGCTCAGTCTTTAGACCTCTTTGTTTTTCTAGGTGATCTCATTTAGACCTATGATGTTAAAGCTCATTTGTATGCTGAGGATTCCAAAATTTATATTTTTAGTTCAAGCACCTTATATGAACTACAGAGTTGAATTAAAATAATAATAATAATAATGCTCACTTAAAGGCCTATTCAGTATTTCAAAAGTATGAGTCCAAAATTTCTATTTTATATATCCAGATTAACTTCTTTGCTCTCAATAAATGGCACCATAGTTCCACTCCTACCCATGAAGAAATAAACCCTGTGAGATTTACTTT